>CM037788.1:43092795-43142795 GCA_021229015.1 Solen grandis | reverse complement strand
GTCGCAAATAATTGTTATGCAGGAAACGTTCTGTTTTGCAATCTATCTGTTATTGGCTGTAACCGACATGTTATTGGCTGTAACCGACATGTTATTGGCTGTAACCAACATGCTATTGGCTGGATTTCATAACTGATGGAACTGTTTGACAACCTGGGCTGCGTTCATTTAACCATGTATGAATTTGGTTCCCTGCTCTCCGATACAACAGGGATGCAAGCGCTAACGTTATGGACCTTGAAGGGTAACTGAACGCAGGGCTGGTTGCTCGTAAATTGATGTTACGTTCTTCAAATTTGCCGAAAACAATTACAAATTGACAACATTTGGCACGTATTGCCTTGCATGTAATACACATGTACATGTACATGTTAAAATTAGAAATAAAATAGATTTATGACAGTTTAAACAATTCATTTAAATAACGTTCCTTCGTGGTTAAAACACACACACACACACACACACACAATAACAACAACAACAAAAGCAATGAAATTATGCATACGTGGAAAATATTTTTTTTTTTAAATGTTTCAAAGTATCAAAGTGTATAAGTTTTAATATTCATTCTAAGATCAATGTCATTTTGGAAATTAACCGAGCAAATAGGATTGTCTGATAAGTTTTAATATCAGGTGCCTTTATCTAAGGACACATTATTGGCAAGATGCGTCAATCCTTTATCAGTCGAAGCCAAATATCAGGTTTTTGGGGGAGGTGGGGATGTCGGCCAATATAAAAAGATAAAAGAGGTTTTTGTTTCGACCTTCACGAAATGACTATTGACATGTGGAAGTTTGACCGACATTAAGGGGCACACACTCGTATAGCCATTTTTCATATCTGGCCACAGGAAGGTAATATTTCTATAACTCTTTTTAACTTTGCAACATAGTTTTAAGGGAGACAATCCATATTTAAGTTAAACATTGAAACTTGATAATGTATGTTTTTGGAGGAACTGATGGTTGTTGGGTCGGGAAATGCATAATGCACATAAACAGAGGTAAAAAACCCCACATATAACTTTACTTAAAACGATGCATTTATTGATCTATATAAACTGTTTTCAGCAAAGTTTGATTTTAATTATACAGATTGCGCAGCAAGATTCAAAAGGTGTTGTTCACGATGTTTGAACACTTCGCTGCGCAGTGTAGTGATTGTATTCCAGTTTGTATGTTTGTTTCTGTTTCACATGAACCGTGTCATATGAAGTCGACTATCTGTGATATAACACACCCTGTACAGCTTTTCTTGACATTCCATATTCTCTGATTTTTCCACATTTCATGACAAAAAGTGCATTGTATTTCATATTTCATGATATAATGTGCGTTTGAATTTCACATTTCATTATATAAATGATAAATTGTGCATTGATTTTTCACATTTCATGACATAAATTGCATTGTATTTCACATTTCATGATAAAATGTGTTTTCTATTTCACATTTCAAGATATAATGTGCATAGTATCTCACATGCAATGTGAATTGAATTGTTTATCACTTTGCATGATACAATGTTCATTATTTTTCAAATATCATATGTGCATTGTCTGATATTAATATAACGATTATTTGATCTGAATAGGTTTTTAGCACGGACGTATTCACTGTATATTGATGCCACACCCAGACACATTATCTTTATAACGGGCCACCCACACCTGAAACTACCCTGTTTATATACTTTTCGCCGAGCAGAGGGTGACCAGAAACCATTTTAAATGACTTCAGCATTTTGCGACCGGGGCTTAAACCCGTTAACCCCGCTCTAACCACAGGGACTCATAGTATTTCGTACTTATTAAGTACGAATGAGTCGCCCCATACAACTTCGAACCCCTGAGTCAGTTAAGACGGTTTACGAGTTTATGCAGTATATGCTGTTTGAGTGTTAATTTTGGGATTAATATATGACATTAAATACACTATAAAATCATTAATACTCGCTGATATCAAATTTCATTAGATCTGCATTAAAGACATGTTCGTGGGTACTCTAATTCGTGGACTCATATTGTTGAGAATGTGATGTATTTTAACTGAACAGTTTTTCGCTGTGGTTAATATTCTTGAATAAAACCATCCATAAAATAAATGAATATACAGTAAATTATGCAAATTAAAGGCGCACTTTCATTTCTAAATATTATCTTCTCTGTAGTTTTGTATATTGCTTTGACATTCTCAAACCTTTGGGTTGAAGGTAACTAAACAGTCAGGCTCTTCATTGTGTATATTTCTCGATTAAAACTCTTCATGGTGTATATTTCTCGATTAAAACTATTCATGGTTTATATTTCACGGTTAAAACTCTTCATTGTGTATATTTCTCGATTAAAACTCTTCATGGTGTATATTTCACGGTTGAAACTCTTCATTGCGTATATTTCACTGTTAAACCTCCTCAATTTGTATAATTCACGGTTAAAGCTCTTCATAATAAAACTATATTTTTTATCGGAAAAAAAGAAATCCATTTTCAATTATAAAAATGATCTTTTCCTCACATATCCAGATATTAAGAGGATTGTATAAGAGGTTTTCATTCAATGATATTGTGCGTGGTTATTTTAAGGCTTTGCCATTTCACTCACGGATATTGAGTGGATAAAAAACGTTTGAATTTTGACATATATCCTGAATCTCTAATGTTGATATTGTTTTGAATATACTCGTATGTACATATTTTAACTTAAACGAATTTATTGTTCAAAAACAGCTATATCAAAATCAGATTGACCCATGTGACCATCTTTTTTAAAGAAACGAAATAGAACCCTTTTGATTTTCAAATATCATATTAAGCAGAAATAATATCTGATACAATATACACTGGTAATATTTAAAACAAAAACATGTAAATCTATAGAAGAGTGCTCATATGGAATCAAAATAGGGTAGAGATACATGGATTTCCAGTTTATGTCCTATTTTCTTTTTCGGTTTATTTTTTCCCAAATACAACGTCTGTACAAATCGTGATATATCGCGATACATTGCTGCTGGACGGCATGGGATTCACGTGCAGGAGAATGGCACATATTGTTTCAAATCATTTGTTTTACCCATAATTCATTTGTGATATAACTTTGTATTAACAACTCTTTTTAACCAATTTAGAATTTTCTGATGATTGTTTGTCTTTATATTTTTTATCTGTCAGATTATTTGTTCTAACGTGTCAATGAACGGTGGTAAAACATGTAAAATATATCAAGTTTCTTGCATTCTTTTCATAATTTTAGTGTTTGCATTTATAATTTTAGGTCGTAACTTCAGATTAAGAATTGCAGTAAGTTCCAGTAATAACCTGATGATAATTTGAATGAATTCTTGTACTCGAAACTGATCATAATGACATAATTACTAAAGACGGAAGAAATTTGAATTTGTTTGTTCATGACCTATTGTTGATAAAACAAAATACGTATTTGTTAAAAGTTATCGTTAAAAATATGTTAAGCAAATTAGACTTATTCTTTTAATAATTATATTCTTATTCTATTTTTGGTGACATACTATTCTAATAAACTTTTTTAAAACGACAGTGTGATGCTTCAATATTTCATTTCCAAAGCCTATACATAAGATAAAGCTTATTCAGACATTTCTAAAGACAATAGAAGACAGTTTTTATCGTCTGAATAGTCGCCGAGGAGGGGAACACTTGAACTAATTTTCACATGGTAAGATAGAGAGTAGAAAGGTGTTGTGTTGAAATAAGTCGATGATAATTGGGCCGTCACACTCTAGCGTATAGCACTAACGTGTGCGAACGTATGAGAAAAATTGCTCATACGCTCGCATACGCAGATATACGCACGGACGGAGTATGTAAGAGATAAGTTGTATACGTTTCAACTGCGTTGTCAATTTGTCATACGTCGGTGTATGTTCTCATACGTCTAAGTCGAAAAATAATTTTGAACATGCTCCAAATTTTTCAGCATATGCGAGCGTATGAATTATACGTTAAGATTACGCTCGTTATACGCCAGGTGTAAGCTGAACACGTTGGAATGACGCTTAAGGTACGTCACTATTTCTCATACGGTGACATGAAGGTGGTCAGTATAAATAGCACATAAATTGAGTATCTGTAACGTCATTGTTACGCATGTCTGACCACAGGACACCGATATTCAGTAAAAAAAAAAAAAAAGAAAAAAAAGTCGACCTCTCTATATATAAATAAACACCAGGAATGCAATGCCTTCCATACCCCACCCACCTCTCCGATACAGCAATAATTGTTGGGACAGTTTTACAAAGGATTTTTCTGGTCTGGACAATTAAAGGGGTTAATTATCTTTCAAAATATATCCTTACCGGTAATGTTTCGTGTTTTATGCCACTGAAAAACAACTCTACAGCTAATTTCTCATTTAGTAGCCATGAGAGAAAGAGAGGGGGGCGACATTTTGTCGCTTCAAATGGAGTCTATTAAAATGAAATTATCCCTTCAAAGCAGTTTAATGGAAATCAAGACACAGTTTACTGAGACATAAGAAATATACGAACATGGATCTGCGTATAATTTATAGTAGCCATAACTCTGCGGACAATGATGGAATCAGATATGATCAGATGTGCTGAATCATAAATAAAATACTGCACCAAGAATTGACCCTACCTCCCAGATAAGAATACTAGTGTTAGAAATGGCTTTAACAACAGATGAGATTTCTCCCCCAAATTCAGCGCACTTTAACTCATGTCTTGTTTTATATACATGATCGTGGATATAAACAATTGAGGAAATTTGCTAAAAACAGATACTACTACAACTACTTGTAATAATAATAATAATAATAATAATAAAATAATTACATGTATTATTATTATAGATAATTCATCATCATCATAATTATTATTATTATTATTGATAATTCATCAATAATTGAAAAGAGCTAGATCCGTAACAGGATACTGTATATCGATCTCACCGATCCCAATTTACGTGCCAAGAAACGAGACCCGCGATTTGTCGCTCAAAACAAACATGAATTGTCAAATCACTTCCTAGTAGACAAAATACTATCGTATTACTGAAGAATACTCGCGTAGCTATTAAGCCACGAAGTATATTTGCAAGATACTATTACCCTCAAAGATAAATAAAGGGTTTTGGACAAGCATCAGATTGTGGGTATACATATCATCTCCCGTTAATTAACTATATTCTTAAAGTTTTGAAAAGGATTTGTATGGAATGGATTTTAATCAGTGTTGGAAAGAATTCTGAAGTTTTTTACGACATATAGAAGCTACTTGTTTCAAGTCTTTTGTTTTCGCAGAACAATGGGTTAGCATAAATTTCATTGTAATTCTCCAAAGTGCAGAACGTTAATCTAGTTAATAAGTATACAACATTGTCAGTATGAAATGGTACACGCACGACAATGAACAAGGGGTATGATATATTCGAAGTGTAGTCACATTTTTATCACAATAGTAGAAATATCGCTGGGTGAAGACCACTAGAACTAATACTTACTTGGGAATATTTATTACTTTACACAACTTCGTTTCGTTCATAGAATTAAATACGTGTATCAGCTCATGGAGAGAAATTGTTTTTAGAAGTAAATCTACGAATTTGATAGTTTTGAATTCGACGAGAGAGATTTAGGTACAGGAATTCGACTGACACAGAGCCATAGAAGATGGGATGTTGTACGAACACCTTAGCACGATTAATAATCGTGAAAGTGAACATATTCTTCATGGTATGGTGACAATTATTTATCTCCTACTAACGATGATAATATTTAGATTTTTCTTCAGTCTTTTTGTTTGTTTATTGTTTATGGAGTCTTAATTCCCACCGACATTATTTCAGTCATTTGGTGACGTCTTCTTGAGACAGATATAGTGTTGCAACACTGCAGTACCACACCGTAAACATGTGGCATGATACCACAGCCAGTCACATTATCCTGACACCGGGTTAATCAGTCATGGAGCTACCCTTATATGCTGAGCGCCAAGCAACAGTATCATTTTTTACGACTTTGGTATGTCGCAGTCGGGGATCGAACCAACAATCTCCCGATTCCGGGGCGGACGCTCTAACCACTCTGCAACCGGGACCTCTCATCTCAGAATTTGGCAACATGGTAAAGCAAACAGAAGGTAGATCAGAAGAAACTATTTCTTTTAGTTTGAACAGGTTGTATATAATTTAAACTAAGGGAGACACTTCTCACAGCTTATACTTATTCCTTTCGTCGGTTCATTGGTTGGACCAGTACTTTTCGCCTGGAGAGGCCATTATGGAAATTTGCCTCCTGGCGGGTTCAGTACCCACAATCATCGGTTCCGCAGTCATGTACGCAACCACTGGATTTCGGCAACCTTCGAAGCAGGTTTTTCATTGTTGTACCTATTGCCATGGTTTCCATGATAACCCGGGACATAGAACAGTATAAACCTGAGTACACCATGAGTACCGTACCTGCCAAACTGACTGGTTTTATACAAGTTGCATAAGTCATATTTGTGAAAACTTTTTATAAATAAATAAATAAATAAATAAATAAATAAATAAATAAATAAATAAATATACACACGCTATTAAATATACAATCTTCTGGATAAAACACTGTTAAGTAAACTACGGATTATTTCTGGTATAAAGAAATTATGACACCGAATGTTCCGATTTTAACAGTTCAAATAATAATAGAATGAATCTATACAGATATATGAATGAATGAATAAATAAATAAATAAATAAATAAATAAATAAATAAATAATAAATAGGATATTTGTTGATTTCAGTGTAAGATCGCATTTTATTTCTCCGAGTGAGCCTATAAATTAATATTTTCACGAGTGGCGAAGTTGAAAGCGGTTAAACCTGTCTTTAACGGTCAGGGAAGAGGAGAATGTGACCCATCAGAGATCATTATAGATAAAGGTTAAACAAATAAAAAAATGCTACTTTGGTAAAATTAAAACTGACCGTTAAATACAGGTCGACCGTTTAATACAGGTGGCGTCATATACAAGTTCAACTGTAAATGGACCGGCCATTTGTGAGCCATGATTCCTATAGTACAATGGACACTATGTACATAAGACATAAGTCTGACAGTGTACTTACACTTACTATTCAAAGATCTATTAAACAGAGACACACCTGTAAAAACTAGTGGATACACAGTAGATCATTGAATTTTGCAACTTTAGTATAGCATTGAACAATGTTATACAATAACCGTTTCTCTAATGCATGGAATTAGTTTCAGTTTGATTTCTTCTAATAATGATCTAAATTCAATCCGTGTAACTAAAAAAGAAAAAGAGAAAAGAAAAACAGCATTTCATGCAGGTACATTCCTCTTTTACATGAAACTTTTTTTTTTTTTTCTTTACTTATTTTAATACATAAGGTAAATTTTAATAGTAATGTTCTATTGTAACATATAATTTACTTTCACATATCTTTAAAAAAGAAACGTTACTTTGCGAGATTTAGACAATATGCTGCATGCTTTTGTGATGTTTAGACTGATTGTCAGTCTTTGTTGAATAAATATTATATACCTATACATTTTCTGGCCCTAAAACACGCAAAATACGAGACGCAAATACAACTCAGCAGATTAAAAATCCGTATTATATCAGCGTCTAATACATAGTGTGACGTCACACTGTGCAGACTACTTTCGGCATGGTTCCCGCTGTAAGTGGGCGCTACGTAGTAAATAGAGACGAGAACCAATACTACTGGGAGAACCAGTTTCTATTTTTATCAAAGAAATCATCTCGTCAAATTTATTTAATAAACGATAAAAAAGGATGTTCTTGTGTTTTTTTTAAAATTATTATCAAAGAAACATTGTTTTTATTTTTTTCTTTAAATTTCTTTACAAACTTATCACAAATAACAGACACGTTTTCGAGATTCACCGTTATTTCATTGTTGTCGGCTGCAGCAATTGTTTACATTTCAGGATAGGTCTAAAACGCTGACTATCTCTTTCTTCAAAATTTCATTGAAAATGTCAGATTTTGATTTTGCCGATGACATTGATTTTCTACAGTTAAGTCAAAGTGGTTATTTTGACATAGTTGAATCAGCTGATGAACTGTCCTATCACAATCATAAACAACACCTCGAAAACTGACGACACTTCTCCTACCTTGCCCAAACGCCGGAAAAGAATCTGTCCAGTTATCACGTCTGACACTGACAGTGATTGAAAAACGAAAGGTTTTCCAGCAGACATGTTTTATTCCAAATTCAGTGTTCACATGTTAGTGTTTTTTAGCATTACAGTTAGCGTGTTGGCCGCCATTTTTCTTAAATACATGAGAAGAGGTGGGGGCGTGGCTTAAATTTCATAGTAAAATTCATCCGCCATTGATGATTTTTTTTTTATTGATTTTTTTTTAAAGAAAAAAGTAATAAAGCCATCAAAACCCTAAAAACTGACTTCTTCTGTTTTGAAAATGTAAAGGTATATAATAAAAGGAAAATTATGTTGCAGTAGCTTTCCGTGGCTTCGTATTTTGCTTCTCGCAGCGTAGGAAGAAAGATATCTCGCTCGACCTTCGGTCTCGCGAGATATCTTTCTTCCCACGCTGCTCGGAGCAAAATACAAAGCCACGGAAAGCTACTGCAACATAATATTCCCTATTTATTAGTCTTTTTATTTCTTATTATATTACGTACTCTGCTTTTTTTGTTTATTGTTTGTTTTCGTTACGTTTGAAAATATGTATATCTTTTTGGGCAGCTTATTGGACTCGCAATACTTGTTGGAGGTTTCATCATAATATTCGGCGATGATATTTTGGACGAGTACATATCGGATGCAAAAAATGAACTCAGTCAAGCTTTGATTAATCTCGGTCACTCGGGCGAACAGATAGACGCTTTCTACTTTACGGACATGCTGACGAAGGTGGCCATGGGATTCATGCTGTTTGGACTCTTCCTAGTGATCCTTTGCATGTTTGGGTGCTGTGGCTCCTGTTACAAGCTGAAGGCCTTGCTGAAAGCGGTCAGTATACCCGGTCATACCTTAAAAATATGTTAGCTGTTGTTTTAAGTTTAACTTTTCAGCCATGATACTACAACAACAACAACAACAACAACAACAACAACAACAACAACAACAACAACAACAGTAGCAATAAGCTATGTGATAGCAAGTCAGCCATTATGATAATGTGGCCACGGAGGTCCCTAGAAAATTTTTAAAAGTATTTTATGGAAGTTTTCTGCCTCATTCCCTTATCAACTTTTCCCTTCTTTTCACCTTGTTCTGCATTTAAAGTGATTTCGTTTTCTCCATTGCTTATATATTCTCATTCATATATACATAGTCCTTTTGGCAGTTTGGCAATTGTCTCATCGAAGTAACGGTGAGTGTAAAACGTTTATTTGACGTAATTACTATTTCGTTCTGTGGAGTCAAAATAAGCATAGATAAAACGCCCCATTTATTGATATGAAGCAGACTAGAACTTCATTTCAATCAAACAGGTCTCAAAGTAATGCATTTAAAGGGAATATTTTGAAAAAATAAAACATATAACGTTATTTATTAAAATAACTGAAATTCAGTCAGATTTCGTGAATACAGATACATGTCTGGTTGTCATCTCAACCAGGGTCTCTCTATATATAGTATTAAAGAGACCCTGTCTCAACAAACAATCGCGCGTAACTTTTGTTTTCTGTTATTACATATATAGGATTATCAACCAATGAAAGCCGCTCAAATATTCACTGGGCATTGCCTTTCGTCATCATTATTAAGTTAGTTGGTCAAAAGTATGGCTAGACACATAACAAGAAAAGATTAAAACAAAATGTTTAAATGGACGGCTTAAAATAAGCATACTACCCTCCTCTCATTCTCTTTTCTACTGTTTTGACCTTATAATCTAACCTGTCTATACACAGGACCCTTAGTCAAAAATAAGATAAATAAATCCGACCTCTCTATATATTATCAATGATTATATATTTCGAGATTTCAATTTTTTCTTGAACGATTTTTTAAAAATAATATCAGGGTCCTGTGGTCTATGATTTAAATAAAAAGGAAGCAGAAACAACGGAAAATAATAAATGTATAAAAACTAGTATTTAAAACATAGGCCTACTATACATATACAAGAAAAGATTATAAAAAATGTTTTAATGTACGGCTGGACGTCTTATAATAAGCAAACTGTCCCCTCATTTTCTGCTGATTTGACCTTATAGTCTTACTTATCTATGCACAGGACCTTCATATTAAAAAAAAAAAAAAAAAAAAAAAAAAAAAATGACCTCTCTTTATATTAGGCCTATTTATATATAGAGAGGCGGTTATTATTTTATCAATTTCTATGCACGAGTCCCGGGTATTACTTTGATTAAAAAATGTGACTTCCAATTCAGAAGCATTGTCCATATATTTTATGCATCTTGAAGAACTTTGAATCCTGACAGCAAAAACATTAAATCTAAGATGAAGAATGCATAGGTAAAAAAAATCACTAGAGCAGTTATTATTTATACACAGAGAGGTCGATTTTTTAAGTTTTTATTTATTTGTTGTTTAGTGTTTATCAAAAGGGAGTAGATACAAATTAAGAAAAGCAAAATATTGGATGTATAAAACTTGTACTTAAAACAAACTACAAAAATATTACAAAAAGAATTAAAAAAAAAAGTCCTAGCGGTAACGAACACATGACCTCATGACGGGAAAAAAGTACTGACCGACGCTCTAGCCGATTGAGTTAATTCCACGAGCGTAAACGAAAGTGAAAATCAGGTTATTTATAGATACTAGTAATCAAAACAGCATCACTACACAGACAAGTTTACTGTATTAACTACACCAAGCGTTCTTTATATTACGATTACATATTAACAAGATAAACATTACGCATTACTTATCCCACCCATCATGAAATAATTAAACTACTATGTAAAATTACAAGCTTAATAGAGAAGACATGAAATGTGCAATGTCCAGACCGACGAGCGAAGCGATAAGTAAGTCATGGCCTATATGTATAAAAACATCATTAAAATACAAACATCTAATGACTAATAACTTATTAAATATGATCAATTACAGTAGAAACTATATAAAACAAACACTTCGCTTTATAATTGTCTTACAATATTATAGTAACTCTATCCTTTATGAAATATTAAGAAAATAACGGTCATTGGTAATGTTTATGTTTTATAGTTTCATTATTTGTCTACCAAAACTAAATAATCAAACAATTAAGTTAACTACCATAGGCATTGGGGTGCATTTAATGCATTTTTGGACTTTTTGAAAACAACATTTCTCGAAATGAAAAGGAGTTACGCCAGTGCATACGAAAAATTTCAAATGAACCTTTAATATTTCTCACACTTCGGAATTTGTTTATGATGGCTTGCATATTTCAGTACGTTGCTGTGTGTATCGTCCTCCTGTTCATCCAAATCGTTGTTGCCATAGTGATCTACACAGCACCAGACCAGGTAAGTCTGATTCACCGATGCATGGTACTTTATTCAAAATGGCGAATCTACGTGACCATGGGGTCGGCTATAAATACTGTGGATGAGAAGTTTAAAAATCAAATCTCGCGAAAAACAAAATAATGGTAATATTTTTTGCTCTAATTAAAATGCAGCTCATTCTAGATGTTATGTGCGCTACCGCCTGCTTGAATTATTTTCCCGCCAAAAGTAATATATATTTTTTTTGCAAATATTTGGAAGACCGACATTTTCCAAAGTGATAGCAAATCTGGTAAACACACATTCAAACTTTTTCTTATACGCTTAGAATATGCTGTGGGTTTATTAAAAATCAGTCATGGTCATTGATTTTTCGTGAGATTTAAATTCCCACTTCCGACATTACAGTAATAATCGATCAAAAGTCCGTTGGAAATGTAATGTTGTCTTTGTCTTCTATGAATCTGTATCTTATACATTGTAGTTCCAAATCAATATTTAAGAATGTCAGTATCACAAATTTCATTAAAATTCCATGATTTTTTTTTTTTTTTTTTTTTTTAATGGTTATTTTGGGAAAAAATAAGTTTAATATCTAGAGGAAACAGCCTATGTAGAGTAGTAAATTCACGCAAGGTAAAACAGTCAGGTATATGTTTATATTTATTGGAAGAGGGTCGCAGCTACACCTAAAAACCTTTGAAAATCACCATCGCCATAACAAGCATAAGATTGTAAGGGTCTCGTGAAATTAGTATACCGGTAGGTTGAAGAACATGAACAAACTCGCGACTCTGATTCATCCAGGTGTTTCATCGAATGAAAGTTTTCCTTGCCCCTTGGCTGACCTACTTCAACAGTCACTCAATGATCTAATCAAACTCGAGTACTATTGTTTAAATTACTTCGAGCCTCTATCTTCCACACTTTTAGATTTCATTGATATAATTTATATACATATTGACATATTTATTTATACCATCAAAGGGTTTAGTATGAAATACAATCCTTTGATATTCAATACACAACGCAGTCTCGATATTTAAATATAATGGTAATAGCATCATCGGTGTGACTGTGCCATGGGCAGGAGATGAAATGGTTGGTCCCCAAACGCGCAAAAAAGAAAGTTGTTTATCTGCTTGAACATCTGAACGTTAATTTATATAGCCGATCTCGTAATTCACTTATGGCTCTGCGTGTGAAAAAGAGAAAAGAAAAATCACACAACACGGTTCCAACATAAGTAAGTATGATTATGGACAAATAAAAAAGTAAAGGTTATTTAGAAATGCCTACCTATCGACCCTGTTTCTTTAGTCAAGCTGAAAGAAACACAAGTATTTTTCTTTTGGCCTCACGTGTTGTGAATAAAGGGTAGATAGCAAAATCGATATGAAATAACCACATATGCTGCTAAATTATGTACGTGTGCGTCTAACTATAAGAAGATTTGACACTGAATGAGTGCTTCCTTTAAATACAGATTAACCAAATGAGATAAATGTTTATTTTTTTAAAGTGAATCATCGAAGATGAGAATTATTATTATCTGAAGTTATTTGGATGAATTGAGAACTGTGAAATCAATGTTTAGGGGTATTATTATTTATTATGCTAATAAAACCTATGGCCCGACCCCATTTCAATATCATTTTGAAATAAAATATGTTTAGAAATTTTAAACATTATGGATATTTATTTCACGACGATTGGAAGACAGCTTATGAAACACGATCAAGTGGAAGACACCGGAAGAAAACCCACGTGTCCGAATGGGTTAACCAAATACCATTTAATTACTCAATGTCATACTGCCCTGGGGTCAAACCCGGTCAAAGGAGTGCGTTGGCCACACCCAACTTGAACACGCATGGTGATTGGTAGAGTGATTGTCGTAAAAATATTTATTTCAGGTCCAGTCCGTAACAAAGCGCGAATTGAAGAGTAATATAGAAGAAGAATACCAAGGAATCGAAGGAGAAAACTTTGCCTCGTTGGCATGGTCCATCACCATGTACAGGGTAAAAACGTTAACTACCTTAACTACGTAACGTTAAACGTACACTTAGAGCGATCTCTAATTCGACACCTTTATGATACTATCTAGTTTGATTATTTGTTAATCCGAATTGATAAACATATAGATATAAAACTAAAAAAATCACAACTATCACTGTATAATCCGAATTTATAAAATGACAAATAGCAAAATTCTGAAAAGTCAGTTAATCACAGAACGTTTTGTATGTTCGATAATTAGTACTTCGCGTGTCCTCAAATGGCTCTCACAACATGAGAACACGTCTGCATCATCGACAACAAATAGTTCCGGATGACACATTTGAGAATATTCTAAATTCTTGCACAAGGGCCTACTCCAGTTCACGGATATTGCAAAGGCCTGCGGGTCAACCCCTTACTCGCTTGTTAAACTCATCAAACAGGTGCGCAATAATATTTGTATTGAAAATTATCGTGAATATATTCATTTATCCAGATAAAATTCGATTTACTTAGTAATACGTGTCTAAGTGAAAGTCCGGTATGCAACATGCCGGTTGCGCAAAGTCGCTCTCTTGAACATTCATCCTGACCTTTACGATTTCATTTTTTAGTTGTTTGTGACGTCAGTTACACCAACTATAGTACTACGTTTCCAACCCAGTTTCTTCTAGATTTAAAACTGAATAACCTCTCAATAGGGTAAATATGATCGAACAATTGTATATATCTCTACAACATAAGTATACTAGAATGCATCAAAAATGCTGAAAAATCAATGCTGTGTCAAAAATAAATACTTACAGACTACAAAAATCGCCTGTGACATGAAAACATTATAGGACTTATTTTTTTTATGTTGTTGTAACTGCAGTCGAATGATGTAACTTTTTTTTATAACACGTGTTCACTTTACCATGCGCACGAATATAGTTTGTTTCGATGCAAACGTGGCTCGCAAATAAATTTAATAGTAAATGTGCAGCTTTCGATCATTTTAGGCTGTAACAAAAACCCATGTGAAGTACAAAACAAATCATTGTAACATATTAAAAATCACACCAATCTATCGCCCTCAAATATCTCCAAGGGTTATTTCTTGCACTAGAAAATGACCGAAACCTGTATATCTACTATCCGAAACGAGTTGGGAACCTCTGACCTGTGCAAAATATTTGCATAATTACTTCAATATATAGAGACTATTGTAGATAAGGTACTGCATGAATACAAATCAAAGCTTTGATAGCACTGAGAGAACAGGAATGCCGCATTTCTTTTGTCTATCAAAGTAAATTTTATTATTTGTGATCGACGTGCAGCTCTTCAATCAATCTTTCATTTGAGACACACAAAACTTAAGTGCCTTCAGCGCTTTGATTTTTTTCAGGATCTAGAATAGGGAAATGAGTATAAAAATCGATATTTTTCTTACGCAAAATGATGAAACCGTGCCTATACCTGAAGAAAAACTGCTGGTACAGCAAATGTAGCTAAACAACTTTATGTTAGAAATAACTCAGTGTACAATCAGGGGCGTAGCTAGGTAGTTTCTGATGTTACACACATGTTACACACACTCTGACTTCGGGCCAACACGTGGGCCTCCAGCTCACCAGAAGCTAAGTGCTGCATTGTAAGTGTATTTATTTTAGTAACATTATATTATGAAAACTTACTGATAAAGAAAAAGGAATAGCATAAGTTTTATACAGGCAAAGTATATACATATACATATTGACAAAAAAAATCTTCATCTTTGTGCTAACTTTGCTGAGAAATATTGAACTTAAGTGTTGTTGTTATTATTATTACGATAAATTTAATACAGACGTGCTCATAAATAGTAATTATTGCCTATGTGTAGGACACAATTTTCCGCTTCGCATGCGCTAATAAAATTGTGCTAGTTTCTTGATATTAAATACCAGAGTATATGTCTTTAATACTTATTGATACTAAAATATCGTTATATACAGTTGAACCTGTTTTAGCGTCCATTTGGATTAAGCGGCTAATCTGCTTTTAGCGGTCAGTTTTGATATTACCAAACTAGCATATTTTGTTATATGTTAAACTTTCTTTCAGCGATCACCTCAGTTGAACGGTCACTTCCTCTTGTTCATTTAACTGACCGCTGAGGATAGGCATGACTGCATATATAAAATCAAAGGACTGAGAGCATTAATGTTACGTTAAGCATAAACAGGAACAGTAAAGGAGAAAGTGTTGCTTGTAATTTGTAAAAGTTTCATTGATTTCCCTCATCAAATAGATCTTGTACCTGTGAGGGACGGACGACATAATTTTATTTGCCACATTCGTTTTAGATTATCCAAGGACACATTACATGCCAGAGGTGCGTGAACTGTTGTAATTCGCTGGCTAATGTCACACTGTTTCATTCGTAGTATTTTCATTGATATTTTACCGCCTACGCAAACAGGTGCACGTATATTTTGCCAGCTATAGGGCATTGAATTGGGATATCCGGTATTGTCATTCTCGTAAAAATATCAATGAAACGGTCAAACTAATGAATTTGGCTTTTTATATGTAAAACTTGCCAAAATTAACCCCATTCCTTGTTATTTAAAAGTATTTTACAGATATGATAACCTAAATGTCAACCGTCGTAAATTGATATTTCGCTAATCGCTATATAATATAGTATCTATTTAACAAGAAGAAATTACTGTCAGTTTAGACGAGTGATTTAGCTAGACTTTATTCTCTACTGAGTAGGTCGGATGTTGCGGGGTTGACGATTACAATGACTTTGCCAATACCCCGAAATGGAACAAGACACAGTATGGACCTACATTGCTGGCCCCTATCGCAGCCTGTAAGACGTTACCGGAGAGTTCAGACCCGCCTGATTTGGTTTGTGCGTCAACACCAACCGATTCTAATAGTAATTACAAAACGGTATGGTACCAATGTATTCAAAATGAGTTTGGAATGAACATGTTTATTCAACGTTGCATCAGAATTCTTCCGTTTATGCAAGTACTTTTAAAGATGTGAACGTGCACGCGTATTTATATAAATAACACATGGCTGTCGGGGTTAAAGTGGATATTGTCAACTCGAGAACTGGTATATTACCCCGAAGCGCTCCCTGACAGCCATGTGGTATGTATTTTTTTTATACAGAAAACCTTATAACTACAATATTTGTTTCTTACCCAGTCAAAAGAAATAATCAATATGTTACAATATGGGGGCGAACTGTCTTTTGCTAACGATTCTGATCAATAAACGCTTAATAGCTACTAAAAATAGAATAATCAGTCCAGGGGAGTTAACTAGTACAATACTGAATACGGAGGTATGTATGAATTATGTGCCAATGGTGATATAAGTAATATCTCCCAGGGAGAATTCGATCAGATCTCATTATCGGTCTATGGGAGTTTTGCATTGAATGATATATTGAGGTATGATATTAATATTTATTATTTCAGTGTATGCATATTACGAATGTTGAATTTATATGGTTTCTTTTCTAAACTAGGGTTGTTACGACAAGATCTGGGATATGACTATTGGAAACGCAACTCTGGTGGTCCCAATCTGCATCTCCATTGCCGCCTTCCAGGTATGTCGACCTACATACAATATTTATCAGCCGATATGGATTGAAACAAGTCATATTTCAATCAGTAAAATTTTGCATTCGACTTAGTGTCCGGTTCCTCGCTTTATATGCGCTGACGTTGAGAGCTTGGATTCACTCGATAAAATATGGCAAATAAACATCATTCAGATTGGAAAAAAAATCTTCCTTAATCGAGTAATGCCATCCTTAATATCACTGAAATAAAAGAAAACCTATACTTCTATTTCAAGAGTTCATTCAGTAGTCTTTGAATTGTTTCCATGGCAATGTTTGCGAAATCAAAAAGATATTTATCGTGAAAAACAACAATAACAAATAAAACATTTTAATCATTATAAAAAATGACATAACCGCAACAATTTAATAATATTTATATATTATAAAGATTTATATATTTTATAAATGTATATCAATTTCCCATTGACTTTAAAAGTGTAAACGTGTTTTTCTGTTACCATTTACTCTACCGTACATTTTAATAATTTTTTTTCTTGTTTTATAGTTTCTGTTGATAGTTTGTGGGATAATACTGATCAGATCTAAGGAGGACAAGGTGCATCCCAAGAGGAAGCAAAGACGCTCCGACTAATGCCAAGTACGTGTTGGGGCTTTGTTAGTAATTAAGAGTTCAGTGCGTAATAGGGACTGTGTTATTAATTGGTATTCATTACGTGTTGGGGCTTAATAAGTAATGGGAGTTGAGTATGTAGCAGGGACTGTTATTAATGGGTATACATTACGTTTAGGGGCTCAATTAGTTATTGGAGTTAAGTACGTAATCGGGGCTCTGTTTATTGATGGGAATTAATTACGTCATATATTCTAATTTGTAATGGGAGCTAAGTAAGTAATGAGCTATTTTTGTTTGTTTGTTTTTGTTTTCTAAATATGTAATAGGAATCAATGTGTATAATAAGAATTAGTTTAAAATTGTAGTAAGGGTTCGATAAATAAATGTGTTTGAAATCGTCGCGGGGGATCAGAATGTCATGTGTGAATGTGTGTAAAACGAGTTCAGTACGTAATATGTTTTGTTTGTAATGGGAGTTCAGTACGTCATGTGTTAAAGTTTGTGTTGAGTTCAGTACGTCATGTGTTAAAGTTTGTGTTGTGAATTCTGTGCGTCATGTATTTTTTTTTGTTGTTCAGTACATAATTACTTGCAGTACATCAAGGGATTTCACACGTAATTCAATTTAATACGTTATTTAGTATAATACTGAAGGTGGTGTCATCCCTTTATATATTAGATAATAAATCTGGCGAATGCTTATCCTGGTTGAATATCTAATTTGATGAAACAAAATTCACTTTCAACATTCAGTCTAATAGCTCTGAAATATTTTACACAGAAGCGAACTGACCAATACCACATTTTACCAAAATCAAAGATCATATTGTGTATGATAAGTTCTCCAATATGTTATCGGAAAATTGGATGTGCTGTATTTATTTGGCCATTCTTGAACACAATTAATATGTATTGCCATTTTGCTTGATTCATGTTTAACACACAAACACACAATAATGTGGAAAAAATCAACGGCAAACAACGACAATTTACACACACACACACACACACACACACACACACACACACACACACGTTCTAGAGTTGTATTTTTTTATTTTTTATTTTTGGTTGAACGTCCTACCAACAGTATTTCAGTCATTTTGAGACGATGTCTACTTGAGACGTATATAGTGATGACACACTGCTATACCACGCCGTAGACAAGTGGCATGATACCACATTCAGTCACAATATCCAGACACCGGGCCAATCAGTCCTGGAACTACCATTATACTGACATATGTTGATCGCCAAGCAAGGCAACTATACCAGTATCATTTCTTACGGCTTTGGTATGTCGCGGCCGGGGATCGAACCCACGACACCGCGTTCCTGTGACACGTTCAAGTCATCAAATGTGTCTGAACAATTTCTTAAATATTTTATCTCTTACCGTGTCTCTGTTACCTCTGTGATCATGAACCATAAGTCATATACAGGCAAACCCGTCTTAAGCGGTCAGTCAAGGGATCAATAGAAGTGATTGCTCAATAGAGATGGTCGCTAAATGAAGGTTAAATATAAAACACAATGCTATTTCGGGTAAATAGAAATTGGCCGCTAATTGCATGTTGGCCGTTTGATACAGGTGGCCGCTTATACAGATGGCCGTTTGATACAGGTGGCCGCTTATACAGGTGGCCGTTTGATACAGGTGGCCCTTACAAAGAGGGTGATACAGGTGGCGCTTATACAGATGGCCGTTTGATACAGGTGGCCGCTTATACAGATGGCCGTTTGATACAGGTGGCCGCTTATACAGGTGGCCGTTTGATACAGGTGGCCGCTTATACAGATGGCCGTTTGATACAGGTGGCCGCTTATACAGATGGCCGTTTGATACAGGTGGCCGCTTATACAGATGGCCGTTTGATACAGGTGGCCGCTTATACAGATGGCCGTTTGATACAGGTGGCCGCTTATACAGGTGGTCGTTTGATACAGGTGGCCGCTTATACAGGTGGCCGTTTGATACAGGTGGCCGCTTATACAGATGGCCGTTTGATACAGGTGGCCGCTTATACAGGTTCAACTGTACATTAATTTTCAAAAGTAAGTTTGTTAAAACAATTAAAGCACGTGTTTGACGAATACACTTGCCTAATAGGAAATCTACCCTACTGACATCATATTTCTTATACATTGGATAATTTTTTTTTTCTATTGCAGGGATACGAAGCAAAAGTGCTTGGATGTTTTCCCGAATTTCCGAATTGCTGGTTTCAATTCTATGGACGTGACTTGCAATCTATTTTGAATCCAAGAACCAATGGTGTGCACATCTAACATAACATGAAATGTTACTAATATTATGTAAGTCATAATCAGTAGGAGTTAAGGTGCAGGAATGTGATGCGGTGGAACTCCTACTGAATACAATATGTGAAATCCACACGCTACATGTACAGGAATTTCACTCGTTTCTTTTAACAGTAAATCATAGTGGAATGATACACATAATACAGTAAAACCTCGCTATTAAGACCAGCGAAATAATAAGGTCTTAACAGCTAGGTAGTCTTAACAGTAAAATTTTACCATTATAGTCAGAACAATGCTTTAAATTATTTGGTTACAATCATGTGAGATGTCTTAATTCCTATCTGGTCTTAAAGCGAGGTTTTATCGTACATATGATTCATTTGTGTGTAGTTGTTTTTGGCCATTTTAGATGTACATGTATTAAAAACGTTGATGACCAATGTTACTCGTAAATAAGCCAAATCGTATACAGCGTTGTGATTTGTTGTGTTTGTAATTAACTTAATGCCTATTTTTGACGACCGAAGTAAAGTCAGTCTGACTAAAGACTCCCCTATACGCTAACCCGTTGGAAGATCGTGTACTTTAGTCAGATTGGAACTGAAGTCATCTGAAGTATTGTCGTAACTTCACAAAGCTTCTTCGGGTAACGAGACTGACACAATTAAATTAACCGACCTTCATTGCCTCTAATTTTCACTTAAGTAAAGTTTCGTCTTGTTATATTTTGAAAGTCTATTTCCATTTTCAAACAGTATCTATGGTGGCCATGATCTGTTATGTCTAATGACATTATGACAGCAGAAAAATGAAATTCAGAAAACAACAACTGATTTGTCGTGATTCGCCAAGCGGGGTGAAGGGAGACAATCAAAATGTCTAGGCGAGATATCATGACGAAAAGATAAAACATGATCGCGAAAGTTGAATTTTGGATTGTAGCCACGAAATTTCGTCCTCTTCGAGAAATTCGGCCTTATATTAGCATTTTACGTCTAAAATATGCTTTCGACTATGCGCCCCGACACAATTCTTTGTTAGTGTAAAAACCTGTTATCCACTAAAAATATTAAAAAATTGCTTCCAATTTGAGGCACATTTGCTATTACCTTAAATAGTTATTTATGATAATAACACAGGGAGTTTAAACCCATCTGACAAGAATCTTTTCAGGAACATATGTTTAATAATTCCAACTGACACAACCTTAGCCGTCGGTAGTACCACTCGATTTGCCCAAGTTCACTTGGGGTCCTCCTCCAGCTATAATCAGCTTGATGTCGCCATTTGGCCATCGTCAAACACCATCCATTAATGATATATGGAGAGCAGCATAATCAGCAGCCGTCGGTGGTGTAGCGACAGAAAACTCATTGACAAGAACAAGGACATTACTTGTGTTGTATGTGTTTGTGGATATACTTAGAATGTGTGTTTTACGACAGACCAGGCCCCGTGATTTCGAAGCATTAAGTACGATCTCAGCCTTATATTAAAATACTTACTCATCTTTGACTTTGAGCTTGAGTATACTGTTTGAGAGGCGTTCATAAAATAATCTCACTCAAAACTATGCGTAATCTTAATTTTGATTAAGACGGCGTGTACTCTAAACATTGTCTCAACCATAATTGAGTCCGAAATTTGACCTAGCTTATAATGTTCTTAAAAGAAGTTGTGGATACCTATCATCGATCAAAATTGAGCAAGTCCCGTGTTCTCAATAATAAAATTGATACTGAAGTATGATTTTTATTCCTAAGCTTAAACAACGTCCATAAGTTGTTATAGGGATTTGAGTATGATACTCAGATTTGAGCCTGACATCGTACTTGTGTATTTTCGAGAGTTTGAGTATGAGTACGATTTTCAATATTTTTTAGATACCAATGTGTACGCCAGTGTCACAAGAAATCTCATGAATATCATGTTTATGTTTAGTCGTAGTTATAAATCTCTCTCTCTCTCTCTCTCTATATATATATATGTGTGTGTGTGTGTGTGTGTGTGTGCTCTGACCTTACCCTCTCTCTCTCCTTCTAAAAAAGACGTCACAAGTCTACACCTTTCTTTTAACAAGTTATCATTATTTCTTACGGAACATGTATTTGCTATTACTTTGTTATTTGTTTTTCAATACTGAGATGTTAAAAATCTGCCATTGTTAGTAGCTTGTTAGTAGCTTGCAATTCATTTCGCATTTATATACGAAAGTATTTTTTTGTGTAAATTAACATTAAAATAGTGACAGTTTGTTGTGTGTGTGTGTTTCTTTCTCGTCTTCCGATCTAAATGAATCAGCAGAAAAATATATTTCAAATATTCAAGGTGCAAATACCGAGTAAAATAATGAATTACAGGACAGTGCCAGAAGAAACATTCAATTCCTTCTTCTTTTCTCCAATCTGGATTGGGAATAATGAACCCTATTTTTTTTACAAGTACACATTTACACGAAGTCATATTTTTTGTTATAATGTGTTTAGAATACAGACCAGAAGTTGGTACCGGAAAGTTACTTGGTCTGTCAATAAGTTCACCGAGCCATAGTTAACCATTTTCCGCCTTAATATTTATCACATTTATATTTATGACTTCATGAATATTCATTTACTGGACTTAGAATGGCATATAAAACAATGGATTTTTTTGTGCATACAGACTATGTGACCGGTCTCGGTGTTCGAGTGGTTAGAGCGTCCGCCCCGGAATCGGGAGGTCGTGGGTTCGATTCCCGGACGCGACATAACAAAGTCGTAAAATATGGTACTGTTATAGCTCCCTTGCTTGGCTCTCAAGACTGGTTGGTCCGGTGTCAGGATAATGTGACTGGATGTGGTATCATGCTACATGTTTACGGCATTATACTACAGTTTGGCAGCCCTATATCTGTCTCAAGTAGACACTGAAATACCGTCGGTGGGACGATAAACCCAATAAACAAAGAAGCAAACAGATGGGCTACAATGGTGTATAAATGCATGCAAGGATCTGGCCAACTACGAAAATAACCATACCTAGCCAATTTATGGCCTGCGTATTATCTTTTTCCGTTACAGATTATTGAACACGGTATCTTCAACACACTTTTATTTAGTTCCGACTTCCATAACGCAATCGTACTTAAATAAACATGAAAATAGTCACCATTTAGTGTTAAGAGAGAAAACAAATTTTGGACTTTTTTTCTCTTATTATTAAAAATAGGGAAATCTATAAATATGAATTTCTAAATATAGTCCCGAAATGTCCGATTCTAAATGTGTGCTACCTTAGAAACTTTGTTCCAGCAAAAATGAAACTAACACGCGCCTACGCCATTGCATAGATCTATTCACCAAACTGCATATGTCCATGTCACTGGTATGCAAATATGTATACAACTGAATGGGTGTGGGACGGGGGAACTTGGTAGATACAGGGAATGACACTTCCTTCTACTCTTCTCTTTGAACATTGTATTTTTTAATCTAGTAAATATTTGGAAATCACTAGTTATATATGTTTACTTTAACCAAAATAAAAAAGAGTGTATTTAACTAAGCATATTGATCAACAAAAATGCACGAGTGTTTCAAATCGGTCTGTATTAATAGATTCTATCCTATACATAGCAGTTATAATAAAATGAGGCATGATTCGATCTTAAATGATAAAAAACATATAGAAAAAAATGAAATAAATAAATGAAAGATATGTGTAGATCTATGATCTAGGCCTGCTGAACATGAATTAACTCTTGACCATTCAACTAAAAATGCCGATAAAAAGTTATACTGATTTCTAATATAATATTTTATCTTTCCTATTCTTCTTCTGTTTTTGTGATACTCGTGGTTTGCTTAAAATTAGTGGTAAACTAGAGTGTACAATTTTGAACATAATACATATAAATTTCAAAATGACCGGTCAAGGTGGCCGAGAGGTAAGATCATCTGCCCCAGAATGTTTGATCCCTGGCTGCGACATAATAGGTGTTATGCTTGGCGCTCGGCATAAATAAAAGGTTCCAGGCCTGACTGGCCCGGTGTCAGGTTTATGTGACTGATTGTGGCATTATGCCACTTGTCTACGGCGTGATAATGAGTGTGGGAGCTCCATATCTCTCAAGTAAACATAGTCTCCAAATAACTAAAATACTGTCGACAGGACGTTTATTCCAGTAAATAAACAAACAATTAGAATTAAATTATTTTTCACCAGGTAGTGACATCAACCCCAGCCTAACTCTTAAATCACCCACCCACAGTCTTCTCTTCAATTATAGTTCGGCATGCACGCTGTTTCGTATAATGTTTCTATTGTATTGCAGTACACTTTTATAACTGATTACCACATCGTGTTTTTCTTTTAAACCATAGTTTAGAACGAGATAAGAGTTTAATATAAAACTTTAACTTGAAGTTAATGTAATCAAGGCATTTGTACAAAATGGGAAGCTTTGGTGGGTCAAATATATGACTGTTGGGCAGCTAGCCAAGCGAACAAAAACGACACGATAATTATTGTGTATTCATGGCACCATAAGAAATAGTTATGGCACATTTGCAATATTACATGTGGCATAATACAATTCATGGAAGTTTTAGAAATATTTGGTGAAATGAAATATGCTAAAATTATAGGTAGTCGCCAGGATTTTAACTACTTGGATAAACTTAATAAAAACGAAATTTAAATATTAGCTATTGATTTTAGTTCACCAGAGCACAACTTGCTCAGGGTGAGCTATTGGGGTCTTTTTCATGACCTTTCACTAAGTACTGGCCCAACTCAGGAACCTTCGAGTGGGATAATTGTATGTTGTAAGAACTTGTTTCCTTATCGTCGTAAAATAGATAAGTTTAACCTAAACTAACAGCAGCACCTCCAATTTTATTATCACCAGAAGTATTAATCTTCACCAAATCAATTCCAAGATTCATAATTTTACGTACAATCGTACTACAAATTATATTACAGTTGACTATATAAAACCGACTCTTATAAAGGCCCGGTCACACCGCCCGAACTTTGTTGGAGCGTTCCTTGAACGGTAGGGAGAGGGGACCGAATTTCGATAACGCTCGTCACCGCGCACAAAATGGGAAAAAATCGAAAACACGGGCGTTGTCTTAGCGGTGCACCGCTGAAGCCGGCGTTGCTATTGCGTTGGCTTAACGGTAGCGAGCGGTAGCGAACGTTGGTTTAGCGGTGACGCGAGCGTTGATAAAGCGGCGTTCTGCGCATGCGGGCGTTGGCTCGGCGGGTGTTTAAAGTTGGTTTAGCGGCATACCGCTTATGACTACGGAGCTGAACGGATCGCTTTGATAGAAGTTCTGATAGATTTTTGATAGAAGTCGAAAGTTGAAGTTCATGATGCCATGTGGACAAAAGAAGAGGAAGGCTGGAGAAGGAGCAGCCTCCAAGAAGATCATTACTGAGCAGGCAGCTGAACAAATGGAGTCAGGTAAATATATGTGGCCCACTGGTTGTGTCAAGAAATATTTAACAACTGTGAAAAATACTGTTGCAATCTGAGGAGGTTCTGATTCTGCTGGACTAGTGCACCAATCATAGCAAGTCTCTCAGCATCCATGGTAGTACAGTTTTACTGTAACTTTGAGCAAATTCGATGTACATGAGGTCTGCACTCAACGGCAGCTCGATTCCAAATGGGCTCCTGTCTATTTCTTCCCGTATTTATAGCTAAATTCTGGTCCCCCTCCGACACCTCCATACCAACGCCAAACCAAAGTTCATCACCGCAATGGATCGCTGCTTCAACGCCCGACACCGTTCCAGCAATCCCGTGTCCGCTCGTAAAACGCTTACAACCGCTCCACCAAAGTTTGTGCAACGTTTAATCACCGCCCGGGCATAGCTGGCGAATCAGCGGTGGTCCAGCGTTCAAGATTTCTGCGTTGGCCTAGCGGACCCAAGCGTCCACGAACTTGCGTCTAGCGGTGCCAAACTTTGACTGGGCGTTGTTGGAGCGGTGGTGAACTTTGCCGGAGCGGAAAATTGCCCGCTCCTCACCGCTCGCAATATTTTGTGCAACTCAAAACTTTCGGAGCGGTAGGAGGGACCATAAGCGGTGGCCGAGCGTATACGGCGTTGCCTTAACGGGGGCCAACTTCTGGTGAACGGTAACGAGTGGTGATGAATTTTTTTTCACCGCTCCAGGAACGCTCCAGTAAAGTTCTTGCTTCGTCGGCGTTGGCGTCGGCTTTAACCCTGGTTAAGTTTTATGTTTAGGTCAAATTTTTCACACAGGAAGTATCAAAATTATTGCTTTGAAACATGGAACACTTATTCACCATCATCCGTTGACTCTTGGCTGAAAGAATCATGATTCTATTTTGCTTTTTTTTCTTTGCAAAAATTATGTCCCTTTTAAAATTTGTGAACGAGCTGCTTTAAAGATCACAACTTTTAAATTTTGCATCCTTATTCATAGTTGGTCGAGGATCATGCGAGATGATCCAACTACCCAAATGACCTTGATACCGTTCAGATCAGCTTTTTTTGTATTTAGATGGTACCATGCACTACTACCAGAATGGTACAGATGAAAGCTGTTCCGATATGCCCCATGTAAATTTGTTAGAATTATTAGTATGGTTGGTAAACCAATAAAATATTAGAATCATTTCTAGTTATTTATGAGTAGAGGAAGTAAATGTAAAAACGAAATAAAAAATGCTAATGGAAACTTATTTTTATGGCTCACAAAATAAAAAGAACTTATGATTTTATTGCATTGTTGTACTCTGAAATACAGAATGAAATGAATATGGAATCATTTACGTCAAATGAAGCCATGTTTTTAGCTCGACTATTCGAAGAATATGATTGCTATTGTAGCCGCCCTTGCATCGGTGTCGGTGTCGGCGATGCAGCTTTTGGTAAAAGTTTTATATGCAAGTTACTATCACCTTATATTTCAATAACCATTTATGGTATTGACTTGAAAGTTTATAAATATGTTCAGGGGCATCAGACAACCATGGTAGATAACTTCTGACTGAATTTAATATAAATTATGGCCCCTTTTTAACTTAGAAATTTTGGTTAAAGTTTTGCATGCAATAGAAAATTTGGTTAAAGTTTTACATGTAGGATACTATTCAGCTTGTATCTCAAACACCATTCATTGTATTGACATGAAAGTTTATAAATATACTAAGGGCATCAGACAACAAAGGCAGATAACTCTTGATGGAATATATTAAAATAATAGCCCCTTTTAACTTAGAAATTTTGGTAAAAGTTTTGCATGCAAGATACTCTCATGCTTATATCTCAGTATCGAGGCATGCGATTGATTTGAAACTTCTTTAATACATTTTGGGGTATCATACTTTCAAGGTAGATAACTCTAGATGGACTATATTACAAATTATGGCTCCTCTTTAACTAAGAAATTTTGGAAAAAAGTTTTGCATGCAAGGTACGTTCATGCTTATATCTCAGTATCCAGGCATACGATTAATTTGAAACATCTTTAATACGTTTAGGGGTATCATACTATCAAAGTAGATAACTTTTGATGGAATATCTTAGAAGTTATGGCCCCCTTTTTAACTAAGAAATTTTGGTTAAAGTTTTGAATGCAAGGTACTTTCATGCTAATATCTCAGAATCCAGGCATGGGATTGCTTTGAACATCTTTAATATGTTTAGGGGTATCATACTATCAATGATGATAACACTTGATGGAATATATTGTAAATTATGGCACCCTTTTAACTTAAAAAATTTGGTTAAAGATTTGCATTCAAGCTACTATCCAGCTTATATCTCAGAAATTGTTTATGGTATTGACTAGAAAGTTAAGGAGTGTATTCAGGGGCATCAGAAAACTAAGGAGGATACTTTTTGGACCGAATTTTATACAAATTATGGCCCTTTTCTTACTTGGATACTTGGTTAAAGTTTTGCATGCACAGTGGTATTATGCTTTTGTCTCAGTAACTAGGAATGGGTTGATTTTTAACTAAAAGATATTAAGGAGTATCAGACTATCAAGGTATATCAGTTTTGACTATTATTATATACAGGTATGTGAAGGGCAAGAATTGAAATAGATTTCATTTGATTTACCAACAAGCATTTTGAATTGTCGAGCTTGCTGTCCTCTGACAGCTCTTGTTAGATGTATTAAACTAGTGAAGAGTTATTGTAGAAATAGATTATCGCCATAAAAATCCTTTATGATTCATATTTTCTTGAAGGTTTCTCTCCTTTTTAACATTCATCTATCCTTTCATTTTGTCTAGTATGTTTACAAATGTTTTTACAGAAAATTACATTTCTATTCACCAGTGCTAATGGGTGACTTCAACAGTTGTGTGGTGAATACCAACCATTCCTCCAGTCAGACGAAGTGTTAAAGTTCGCTTTAGCTATGACCAACAGTGCTTGGTGTAAAAGCCAACTTTTCCTGCCAAAGTCAGGATTTTCAACAGGAAAGACTGCACTAGCTCATGATTTTACCAACAACAACTGCAATATTTTAGAATGTGGGGAAATCAGTCGACAATCCTTCCCTTCATAAGCTGAATCTGAAATATATCGAATTTAATCTCCTGTATTTTAGATTCGGCTTATAAAAGAAGGGCAATGTTTTCCTTGATTTTGGGTCTTCGTACGTAGTTACTGAAATGGTCCAGTTCATTCCCCTTTCCTTATTACTTATGAAGTGGGCCAACATTTTTCAAGTGTAGTTATATCCTCATATGTTTGGGGTCTCCATACGTAGTTACTGAATAGTCCAGATCACCCTTTATTTCTGATGAAGTGGGGCAAAATCTGTTCAACTTAAATATTCTCATATGAGTTTGTATTTCGTGTATTTTAGACTCGGCTTATGAAAGAGCTATAATTTCCTGGATTTGGGATCTTCATACGAAGAAGATAAAATAGTCCATCTCACCCCCTATTTCCTACTACTTATGAAGTAGGGCAAAATTTGTTCGAGTGAAGTTATATTCTGATAGGGGTTTGGAGTATTCATACGTAGTTAATAATATAGTCCAGCTCACCCCGTATTTCTTACTACATATGAAGTGGGACAAAATGTGTTCAAGTCAAGTTATATTCTGATATTCTGATAAAAGTCCAGCTCACCCCCCTATATCTTACTACTTATGAAATCGAGCAAAATTTGTTCGAGTGAAGTTATTTACTGACAGGTTTGGGGTCTTCATGCGTCGTTACTGACATAGTCCAGCTTAATCCGCATTTCTTACTACTTATGAAGTGGGACAAAATATGTTCAAATGAAGTTATATTCAGATAGGGTTTAGGTCTTAATAGATAGTTACTGAAATAGTCCAGCTGATCCCCTATTTCTTTTACTCATAAAGTGTGTCAAAATTTGTTTTAGTGAAGTCATATTCTCAACGGTTTTGGGTCTTCATACGTAGTTACTGAAATAGTCTAGCTCATCCCCGTTTTCTTACTACTTATGAAGTGGGACAAAATGTTGAAGTGGAGTTATTTTGATAGGTTTAGGGTCTTCATATGTAGTTACTGAAATAGTCCAGCTCGTCCCCTATTTCTTACCATTTTTGTTGGAACTTTATACAGGCCTCCAAGGCAGTCTGATAGAAAATATTTTAACAAACTTAAGGTCTGACTGTGAAATAGGAGACATCAGTATTTGTTTTGAACAGAAATCTGGTTCATTATTTAAATCTTATTCTAGTCTTCTCAGAAGATTTGACTTTCAGCAAGTTTTAAATGAAGCAACTAGAGTTTCTGCAAAATCGAGTAGCCTTATTGACCATAATGTATTTTAACCAATTCAAAGAACAAACTAGTCAGTATGGTACAATATCCATTGGGGTGAGTGATCATTTCATGACATATTGTTCTAGAAAAATTATAAAACAAACTTTTTCTAAACACTATTTTTCTAAGATGTATCAAAAAATTACACAAATGAGATGTTTATTGAAAACCTAGAAAAGGCTGATTGGAGTAAATGTTTTTATTATGCAGATGTAAATGCTGCTTGGATAGCTTTTAAAGATATTTTATGTCAGTTTTAAACTCAGTGGCACCCATTAAATTAAATTTTAAAATATAGATTTAGAAAACATAGTAACCATGAAGATGTTTCATCTTACTGTAAATATAGAAATACTGTTCAAAGAGAAGTGAAACATGCAAAGTCTTCATACTTTTTGATAAAATTGAAGTAAACCTAAGAATCTTTGGCAGCTTTTAAAACATTTAGGCTGCAAATCTTTGAAAGTGGAAATCAGATGTTGTTTTTGATATTGAAGGGGAAAATTGTCATAGTCCTAAACAAATTGCAAATCATTTTAATGACTATTTTACTACTGTGGCATCAAAACTTGTTGATAAATTACCATGTCCTAGTCTCCTGTTTGACTTAAAATCTCAGACTTTGTTTGATTTTTATAAAGATAGAAATTCTAGAAATAATACTTTTGTCTTAAAACATGTTACTGAATTATTTGTTTACAAAGAACTGAAAAACCTTAACTCATCAGAGAGTACTGGTGTAGATGAAATACCTGAAAGATATCTGAAAGATGCTGCTACATTTCTGAAAATACCTATCACTTTCATTATTAATATGTCAGTTTCTGAGAATAATGTTCCTGTTGACATTAAGATAACAAAAGTGAAACCTTTACATAAGAAAAGTAGCAAGCTTGATCTTGGCATTTACAGGCCTGTTAGTATCTTATGTAGTGTGTCCAAAATATTAGAAAAATCAGTGTACACACAATTAAAAAAGATTTTAGCGGAAAACAATTTACTGTATGAACATCAGTCTGGTTTTAGAAATTTTTACTCCACTGATACTTGTCTTATTTATTTAATGGATCATATTAGAAGTAATAATGCCAAAGGCCTATTTACATATATGGTAATGCTAGATTTACAAAAAGCTAGTGATACTGTTGACCATGAATTTCTTTGTGGTAAACTTAAAATTAAAATTATGTCTTATCTGTCAGACAGAAAACAAAGTGTTTGTGTGAACACTGTCTTTTCTTAATATAGATCTGTCACATGTGGGTGCCTCAAGGCAGCAATTTGGGCCCACTTTTATTTTTATGTTATGTGAATGATATGATCATAAGCATTAAACCTGAATGTAATTTGATTTAAATATGCAGATGACAGTGCCATTCTATTTGCTCATAAAAATCCAAATTTAATTTCTGCAAAATTAGGGAGTGCTTTAGAATCTTGTTCTTACGGAAGCCTATTAGGGCAATTTTGTCTTAGGCGTTTTGTGTTCTGAATCTGGTATTTTACATTATGAGCTAGGTCTTATGACTTAGTCCTAAGGTCTTAGGCCTTACGCGATAAAAAGGCAAAGCACTTGCAACATGACAAAAACAATGGCGGACGAGTCCTCAACTATTCACCAAATTCAAAGGGAATTAATATGAAAACGATTTTTAGGTAGGCGTGAGTAATAAAACACCTTGTTTGTGTAGCCTGATAAAACTTTGTAGACCAATGGTAATCATATACAAAGGATCTGAAATGAATTGTTATTTTATATCAAATTTTACTAAACGAGTTCATGAAAATGTTTTTAAGCGAGCCTCTGGCGAGCTTATAACATTTTCATGAAAGAGTTTAGTAAAATTTGATATGAAATGACAATTCATGTCAGATTCTTTTAATCATATGACCTATAGTGACAGTAAAACGCGATTATAACAACAAACAAACAAATGAAGGAACAGACTGTGCCCGAATTATTCTTGTAACCTAACACCAAGAAAATAGTTTCAAATAATAACTGAAAATAACGATTTAACGTGTGTATTTCTCATACATTTTAAACATCATATGAATAATGAATCAAACAAATTTAATCCAGCTGTTCGAGTTCAACACACTATGCATACATATAGAATATAGGCGCGTGACGCGGAATGATGTAATTCGGTCTAAAAGTTAAAGGTAACGTGTTAAATATAAGAAAATATGTAATGGGTATACGACACCGGAAACTGCTGTTTGAGTACAATGTCATATGATAAAATCTAATATCGGATCTATATTCCTGTGTCATAAGACACAAGTCGTAACACATAATTACAAATACATAAGTCAGATTGCATAATTCATAATCATAAGACAAAATTGCAGCCTGACTATTGTCTTAGTAATTATGTGTTATGAATTATGCCTTATGTCATATACTAGTAACTTGTGTATATGAAAAGTGCGGCAAAACCCCCACATTTGCTTCAACATGACGGAGGAAGGGAGTGAAAGTGAAAATGAAAATGAAATTGTTTGGTAAGTAATAAAATCTGAGATTGACATACGATGTTTATTGAATGGACATCATTCAACAATATTTAGCTAAAATTTAGAATAGTAACTCTACTGAGTACATTTATTAGTATCAAACAGTTTTCATATGTGTCCCAGGTTTCATTGACATTAATTCTATTGACTTCTATTGCAGAAGATAAAATGATATTTAATTATGCAAACCATACAGGCGTTTCTTTCGTGTATTGGCTCTTGTTATTGAGATAACATGTGACTGTACGTGGTTACCGCATACCTACTTTTAAAGAATTGCCATGATATGTAACAGAAGTTAGTACTGTAATAATCAAAGCTCTTCTTTCAAAAGTCAAATTTACTCCCCTTAATAGTAACTTTGCCATCCCTCGTCTGTGCAACTGTTTACCCACATTGTTGTTTTATCACCTTTTACCGGTATAATGAGTAAATCATCAGGTAATCCATCTTTACATACCTTTAACACTCAAAATTGTTATTCCTTCTCTTCAATTGTCGAAAACATATCTTAATTATTCCTCGTCTTCAATGATCGAAATATAGCTTAGTAGCAGAGTAGTAGAGCTTTACCTTTTTAAACAGTTAACAGTTTTAGTAACGTCTTACTGATTTGCTAATAAAATTTGCTGAGGGAATTCTTAATATTCGAAAAGTTGCAATACCGTTCAAAGATGATAAAATAATTATAAAGTCTTAGAAGTTTTAATTTCACATCACAGCCCACCCTTCGCCTGTACAGTACAGTTAAGGAAGATATAGTAGTTTGATCGACTCAGTAGAGTTGCTTTTCTAAATTTAACTAAATATTGTTGAACGATGTCCATTCAATAAACAACGTATGTCAATCTCAGATAACATTTCATTACTTACCAAACAATCTTCATTTTCACTTCCACTCCCGTTCTCCGCCATGTTGAAGCAAATGTGGGAGTTTTGCCGCACTTTTCTTATAAGTTATATGACATAAGGCATAATTCATAACACATAATTACTAAAACAAGAGTCAGGCTGCAATTTTGTCTTATAATTATGAATAATGCAACCTGACTTATGTATTAGTAATTATGTGTTATGACTTATGTCTTATGACATAGGAATATAGATCATATATCAGATTATATGACTACCATAAATCTACTAAATTTTATCAGGCTACTCAAAAAAGGTATTGTATTACTCACGCCTACTTAAAATCGTTTTCATATTCATTCCCTTTGAAATTGGTGAATAGTTGAGGACTCGTCCGCCATTGTTTTGTCATGTTGCAAGTGCTTTGCCTTTTTATCGCGTAAGGTCTAAGACCTAAGGACTTAGTCATAAGACCTAGCTCATAACGTATAATACCTAACTCAGAACACAAAACGCCTAAGACAAAATGTCCCTATTATGCTTCCGTATGTTCTAAATTCTTGGAAAAACTGAACGTATCATATTTGGCTCAAAACAAAAACTGAAACGTGTGAAACATTTCGAAATTATCTGCAATGGACATATTATTGAATCTACACAGTATGTTAAGTATCTTGGAGTCACTATTGATAACTCGCGCCTTAAATTTTTGTATAGACAAGAAAAGTTTTTAGACATGAGGGCAAGACGATATCTTTGTTCAGCTTAAATTCAATGTTAATTATTTTAGGCTCAGAAGATAGTACAAATGAATATGATATTTTGTTTTTAGAATTTAAAAGATACATATATTTATGCAAAAGGAAAAAAATAATCCCCACCAACATAGGACTGAAATTAAGTTTTAAATTTGCATATAGCATTTATAAGGAGGTATTATCTGACAATTCAAAGCCCAAAAATTGGTCAATTATACAACTATTTATTAATTAAACCCCCACAAATGAAATTTGGGGGGGGGGGGGGGGGGGGTGTATATAGGAGTCACCAAGTCGGTCGGTCCGTCGGTCCGGCGGTTGGTCTACAAATATTTGTCCGGAGCATTTCTCCAAAACTACTGTACCTATGTTGATGAAACTTCATAGGTAGATAGACCTTTATGAGAGGAAGTGCAGTGCATAAGAACCATAACTCTGCATGTTTTTTAAAGGAGTTATTCCCTTTGTTCATTTTTAATCTTTTGATTTTGTCCGGAGCATAACTCCAATACTAAAGTAGCTAGGTTGATGAAACTTCATATGTAGATTGATCTTGATGAGAGGAAGTGCAGTGCATAAGAACAATAACTCTACATGTTTTTTAAAGGAGTTATTGCCCTTTGTCATTTTTAATCTTTTGATCTTGTCCGGAGCATAACTCCAATACTAAAGTAGCTAGGTTGATGAAACTTCATATGTAGATTGATCTTGATGAGAGGAAGTGCAGTGCATAAGAAAACCACCTCTGCATGTATTTTGAAAGGAGTTATTGCCTTTTGTCATTTTTAATCTTTTGATTTTGTCCGGACCATAACTCCAATACTAAAGTAGCTAGGTTGATGAAACTTCATATGTAGATTGATCTTGATAAGAGGAAGTGCAGTGCACAAGAAAACCACAATGTAAATTCTTAAAGACAGGTTTTTGCAAACAATAAATATGGATGTGAACCATAATTAGACTGCATTTTTATTCTCCTCAGCTACAGATCTTGGGGGCAAATTGTTTTCTTCTGTGTGTCTGTATGTGTGTCTCTCTGTCTATCTGTCAAAACTTTTTAGCATTGTCCAAAACTTTTGAACCATTGCTCACACTAACTTTAAACCTTACATACATGTAGTCTTTCACTCACGCAAACTTTTGAAAATGTATTCCTACACATGACAGACTTCCGGTGTGGGTATTGATCACCTTTAGTGATAATATTTTTTTTTGGTATGCTTATAAGCCCAAATCCTATTTGTGAACATTCGTTTTATGTGTCATGTGAATACGTCCTGTGTCAAAGATGGGGGTGGGGGTATGAATCACTTTCAGTGATAGTTCTAGTTTATAAATGCTATGTACCTGTATGTTGTGTTTATTTTCCTAACAAATTCTAATAAGTATGAAGTGGTTATTTGTTTATATTACAACATGTCAAAACTATACAATAAAAAAATCAAACTTTTATTAAATTAAAAGTGATAATATATATGTATATGTTACTGTCATTATTATCTAAATATATATATGTATTTTTGAAATGTGAGGTGGCTGCAGGATGGTTCCCCGACCTGCTGACACCTATGACGGGGATAATAAAAGTTTGGAAAAAAAACAAAAACAAAAAAAAAAACAAAAAAAAACAAACTCTTTTTTTCTGCATACTACCGACCTAAAGAAAATGACTTCATGAGTCTCAATGAATTAGAAAAGTCCCTAGAGCTTACAAGATCACCGAAGGGCATCAAATGGGTATTTGGTGACTTCAACACTCCTAATCTAACCTGGGACTCAGAACATACACCACACTTTAAATCAAACAATACATGCAACAAGTCATATTCCAAATTTCTAGAGATGCTTGACGATTTCAACCTCACACAAATGGTCAACACCCTTACACGTAATGAAAATGTCTTAGACCTTTTCCTTACATCAAATCACACACTAGTAAATTCTGTCCAGGTCAAAGAAGGCATCTCAGACCACGACATTATTATCTCACATGCACGCCTCAAACCCTCAGTCATCAAACAAGGCCCCAGAAACATGCCATTATTAAAAAAAATGGGATGCTTTCAAACAATTAACACGCATAAGGTTAACATCTTAAAGGGTGCAGAGACAACCTCAGTTGAGGACCTCTGGACTGTGGTTAAAAACATAATACATGAAGGCATAAAAAAATGTGTTCCAACTAAAAAGTTAGGAAAAAAACACCAACTACCATGGGTCACTCAAGACATTAAAAGGTTAATCAGAAAAAGAGACAAATTATATCAAAGACTCAAATGGAACAAAGGTCAAAACCAATTCACAAAACAATTCACTCAAACACACCATACAACAAAAGATCAGGTAATCTTATGAGTCATACATAGAAACTATACTTGACATTCACGACAACAACACCAAGAAAATTCAGCACCAAAAACGTTTCTCTCTAATCAAGCACAGCAAGCAAGACTACCAAGGTATTGCTCCCTATAAAGACAGGTTAACCGGCATCCTAAATTCTGATGATATTGATAAGGCAAACATCCTGAAAGGACAGTTTCAGTCTGTTTTTTCGGATACCTCCTCTCCCCCACCAACCAATCCCAAGTTCCCTGTCATGTCATACATAAACATTGATCCCAATGGTGTCCTTTAACTCCTTCAAAACCTTATGGTGGACAAGGCTGCTGGCCCAGACATGATAAAGCCCATAGTCCTCAAGGGACTTCTATATAAGCTCATTGACCTAGTATTACTAATTTTCCAAAAATCCCTGAAAACTGGTCAAATTCCCTCAGATTGGACGAAGGCAATTGTATCTCCCCAGTTCAAAAAAGGTGATACAAGTGATCTTGCAAACTATAGTCCTATATCTCTCACGTGTATTCTTTGCAAAATACAAGAACATATTATTGCATCTAGCCTATCCTCCCACTTCAGTAACCATAACATCCTCTATGAGCTGCAACACGGGTTTCGTGAAAGGCGGTCCTGTGAGACACAACTCATAGAGCTTGTAGATGAATTATCCCGAAATCTAGGCAACAGTAAACAGACCGTCCTCATACTGCTAGATTTCAGTAAAGCATTCGATAAGGTCAACCATCTTAAGCTCCTTTACAAACTCCGAGATCACGGCGTCTCTGAGCAAGCTGTATCTTGGATTAGGTCCTTCCTCATAGGCAGAAGTCAATCTGTAGTAGTATATGGTCACACATCTGTTCAAGTCCCAGTCACTTCAGAAGTGCCCCAGGAGTCTGTGCTGGGTCCTCCTCTCTTCCTCCTTTATATTAATGACCTCCCCAAATCAGTCACTTCCCAGGTATGTCTGTTCGCGGATGATACAGCAGTGTACCTCACAGTTACTTCCCTAGCTGTCTGCAAAACCCTTCAAAGTGACCTTCTTAAACTAGAATCTTGGGAAAAACAGTGCGATATTGAATTTAATCCCAGTAAATGCAATCCTCCATATCTCACGCAGTAAAAATCCTTACTAATTCCTATACAAACTTCATGGTCAAATACTAAGATCAGTTAAGGACGCTAGATACCTTGGTGTCGATATCAGTTATGACCTAAACTGAAACACACACATAAACAGAGTCACAGCAAACGCAAACAGGACACTAGGCTTCCTTAAACGCAATGTCAATACAAAACACGAAAATGTCAAAATATTATCCTACAAAACACTTGTTAGACCTCAGATGGAGTACTCTTTCACTATTGGGTCACCACACACACAGACCAATATACACAAACTGGAGATGGTCCAGCGACGCTCAGTCAGATGGGTCAAGACTTGACTTGACTATTTGATTTTACCGTCGCTTCGACAGTTTTTCAGTCATATAGCGACGTCCAACTAATTACAGGTGGAGGAAGACCCTGAATGCACGGAGGCTTCCTCACATGAAAATCCGAATGACCCTGCCGGGATTCGAGCCAACGCGGTGAGGAGCTAAGTGAGTGTTAAAGTCAGCGACTTTACCCTCTCGGTCACGGATTTCCCAGATTGGTTAAGAATGACAATTAAAGACACACAAATGTCTCAGAACTGCAGGACACACTTGTCCCAGTAAGGTTATCGCGTCATATGCATCCTCATAGTCTCCGCCATCCACATGTCAGATCAGACTCATTTAAATACTCCCCTTTTTCATACACTACCAGTACCACTCTGTGGAATACGTTACCAGAATAATTGTAACCCTGCCTGATATTGAGGCATTCAAGCAGGCAGTGGTCAAACTCCCCTAGTTATAAGCAGTTATTTGATACTTTTATTCTGTACAGCACTGCTGATCTTAACTTTCGACCTTCTTTCCTACTATCTGGAAGAAATTTCTTTCAGTTTTACGTTTAATTATCACTTGTGGCGTGCACACCCTGCTCAGTATACTCTATATAAGGCGTGTAGCAGTATTGATAGATAGATAGATAGATAGATAGATAGATAGATAGATAGATAGTAGATAGATGATAGATTAGATAGATCAAATACTAGAGAAATATAGGGATAGAAAGAGACAAATAAAGACAATATTTTGTAAATATGGATAAAGGATCCTTCATTGGATAACAACATGATAAAAAGAAAGTAAATGCATAATTAAAATTTTAATTTGATATAAATCTGCACAAATCAACCTAACTAAGCTAGTACCTACTAAATAGGGACTCTCTATATATAGTATTAAAGAGACCCTGGCCTGTTACTAAACGACGGTCTCTGGTCTCGGAGATCAGTAATAGGGCGAAGTTGACAGGGGGCGAATATCTCAATCAAAATGGCGACGCCCGGTAAAATCCAACCACTGTTGGAAATGTTTGAAAATATCAATAGCAACATGACTGACAGAGATGCAGATCGGTTGAAATCATTTTCTGTAACGTCTGGTTTGATTGGCAGTCTTTGGATGAAGGGCAAATACAAAAAAATCCCAAGGAAGGTGTATAGGTCTGACGCTTTCTCCTTCTTTCGTTATCTGGTCGAGGAAGGTAAAGTCGACGATACAAATTTATCCGAGATCAAACGTTTGGTTGCATTCAACAACCCTGAACTGCTGGAATTGGTTACTACAAGAGCAAAAAAGGATGGTAATTAGATATGTTGTTGAGAATATCATTTTAAAACTGAAGTGAAATGTAGACTATGGATAAACCTAAAAAGACCCATAATTGCCTTGCGCTTGCATTTGAGCTAGCTGAACCTGTGATATCTGACAAGCTAAGTATAGCACCGTCAGTATGGGTCAGTCTTTGGATGGATGATGTCTTGTTTAATGGTTACAGCAGTACTCCACCCTCGGATTCTTTCTTGGGGAATGGTTATCATAAGCCTCTCCAGTAATCAAATCAAATATCACAGAAAAGAAGTATAATATACTTCTGCATATTCTGTTGCACTGTGATGAAATATGGTGTAGAAGCCAGACTGCAGAGTCACGGGTTTGAGAACGGCCCAACTCTTAGTCTATAAAAATGAAAAAGAATAGAAGTTATGCTAGCGTCACAATTGCTAAATTCCGCCGGCCGATTTTAGACATCGGCAGAGTCGTGATGTTGGCTGCCGCCGCAGCTAGAATTAAACTGCCACCGCCCTGCGACCTGGCGGGGGACAGCCCATTTACAACTGCCGCCGGCCGGCGATTGAGCGATCTAGCTGCCACCGCTCTGCGCCCGCCCGATAATCTGACGGTGGCAGGCCAATTTTCGGTTGATATATATGGTAATAGTCAATTCATTATAAACTAATGTCTGGTAGTCTGAAATCGGCAGATCGCAGTCCTGCCACCTACCGACATTGACTGCCGCCTCCCAGCCTCCGCGCTGCCACCGGCTGATATATTGAAATTGGGCGGTGGCATGTCGGTGGCAGGCCGGGTGCTGGAGAGTGGCAGTTAGTTTCTAGCAGTCACCGGCCGATTTTTGTAGACTCTTGAGGTCTCGATCGCGGAGGAAAAATCGCCCTGCGCCCCGCCTGCCACTTGCCTGCCACCGCGCGAACAAAAAATGCGCCCGCCCTGCCACCTGCCGATTTGCAAAAATAGAAAAAATCGCCACGACGTCGCCAGAAATTTAACTTTTCTTAAAATCTCAGCTGCTTGCTGGCAATGTCTAAAATGCCGACTGCCGCCGGCCGATCGTAACTGCCACAGTCCTGCCACCGGCCGATATTTAGTGAAAACTGGCATTTACAATGTCGGCCGGCGGCATTTATTGATTTGTGACGACAGCATTAGTGTAATAAAAAAAAAATAACATGTGTTTAGCTAGCTTTGTGAGATGTGGTTACTTGCTATTCCTGAATTGCTAAGTTAACTTTATCACTGTTGTGCATAGTCAGGTAGGATCACTCCTTGGATGGGTGACTTCCAGTTTTTTAAATTTAAAAAATTTACCAGTAAATTATACAAAATAATATCTATTGTAAAATAATTAACATAAACATGTATATTCATATTGATTTCAGTCATCCTTTTTAAATGGGGTTGTAGCCCTTAAACTATATTACCATGTTTTGTGGAGTAAAAGCACAATTTTTTCAAGATTGGGTAAAGGAAAACCAAGTGTTAAATAGCAATTTCTGGAAAAACCTCACAATTTAAAGACATTTTCAGAGGGGAAGATACCTATGAATGACCTTGCAAAAGAAGAAAAGCCCTGAAAAATACTGGTATTAGGACTTATATGAGTTCAAAATATTTACTCTGTTACCCGTTATACTATTACCTGCTGGTGCCTGGGTATCTGTATGGATGTAGTCATTAAACAGGGCTTGAATTAAACTTCTCATGCCACTCACCAATTTTTGCAAGTAGCTGAAATTTAATATCGCAAAATTTATCATTCACTTATAATTTCAATTTCATGAATGGTATGTATTTTACGAAGGCAAATTGACAAATCAGACCCTCAAGTTAAATTAACAAATACTTTATAATTATCAGCTGCAGAAAATGATGAACATATAAACAGTCAGACCATGCACCATATGTAGTTATCGGGTAATGACTAGTATACGAAAACCTAGGGTGTTTAGCAGGTGCACTTAGATTGTGTTGTCTCAATAAAGAAAATACAATGCCGATTTGATTGGATTAAAATCTTTGCACTTGCAAAAAATGTGAGCAGCTAGAAAATGCACTCGCAAAATTCATTTCTCACTTGTATTTTGCAAGTTAACAAGTGTTAAATTCAAGCCCTGTGAATAAAAATCTCTTTATGTTCTGTAGTATTTAACACATTTCAATATGATACAGACTTTGTACACCCAAAAAACTTTCTATTGGTACCTAACTGGTATTGTTAATTTCCTAGATTTATGAGATTACATTATGCATTACAGTACAGATAGACCCAGTTGTAGATTACCTGGAGAAGTCCACCCCACCTCAGCTAGATGACAAACTTAAATCTCCACTTCCTAAGAGACGATGCAGCGAAAGAATAAGGGTATTTATTTTTTTGCTTTTGTTTTGAAGGACTCAAGTCAGTTTTACTCATCATTCATTTTCATATATAGTCCATTAGATCATAAAAAAGTCATAAATGGCTTGCCTTACAGCTAGTTGCTCATAATTTTGTGCAATCTGTAACCGGACGTCCCCAAATTCAAGTCATGAAAAAGGGTACTACAGTTGAGAATTGTTATGTTGACATTTTGATTCTCAACATTACGTATTTTGATGTTTTTTATATCTCAGCTTATTTCTTTGATTGTCCTGATGGGTAAATTCTCACCCGAATCTTCTTTTTTATGCCCCCCTTCGTCCGTCGGTCTGTCGGTAGACCAGACCTTGTCCAAGTGATAACTTAAGTTCTATTTGACCTTTAAGTCTCAAACTTCATGTGGTTGTAGCTCATGATTAGTAGATGACCCCTATTGATTTTGGTGTCATTACCTCAAAGGTCAAGGCACAAGGTCACATGTTGTGTATGTATAATACCAGACCTTGTCCGAGTGATAACTTGAAGTTCTATTTGACCTTTAAGTCTCAAACTTCATGTGGTTGTTGCTTATGATTAGTAGATGACCCCTATCAATTTTGGTATCAATACCTCAAAGGTCAAGGTCACAAGGTTGCAATTGTATATATGTTTGATGACTTGGTCACTATATGGAAATTATGCAAAAGACTTTTTATTACTTAGATCAAGATAACATAATTTATGTTGTAATGTTGTTTTGTTTTAAAGTTTGAGATATTTGAAGGATGATGTATCATTTTCTTTCATTATTGTGGATGTTTGTGCTTATGGCTAGCAAGGCTGATCTGTTAATTTTTATAATAAACCTAGAGCACTAAGTCTTAATGTTTTGTTTGTTTATAACTGACAATGTTCTTTCACTTAAACCTTTGTGGACTTGTGTAAATATTTCTCCAGCCCATTTATTTCAGTAAAAATGTTTAGTTCCACATTTTAGCACATTATATTTTCTCAGTTTGAGAATTTTTTGTGACAAGCCAACATTATGAAGGCAAACTCCTCGCATGTAATATAGCTATATACATATTATGGCATATGAGGGGGGCATATATGTTTTGACAAACATTTCTTGTTTTTTTTTTTTAAAAATCTCAACATGTGCCAACATGTTCACAGAGGTGCGAAATATCAGTATCGCTAAAGTAAGTTTTCACACTGTTGCAAAATGTAATGTTTGAAATTCATCTGATTAATGCCAGATGTCATCATACACACTAAACCAAATTATAAATAATTCACAACACCACTGATCTAACATCCACACAATTTGTTAGTATTAACAGCGGGTATACTGAAAGAAACTTGCATTTCGTCTCAGGTATTTGACATTAACTTCAAGAAAACTCAGTTTAGACTATGATATATGTCAAATATTTTTATTTGGTACCTTATATAGGGCCAGTATATGAACAAATTGGGTCAAAAACATGTTGAATTTCATGAATGGTTTATATATGATCACATGTTTTCAGGTACATGTAAATTCATATGTCAACATATTTATATCTCCACATAAAAATGAAGATTTCCTTGATGTTGAGATAACAAGCCTCACCTGTAGTATTTTCTTGTACAAAACATTCAGCTTATTATTGTAGCTCCAAGACTGGTGTTGTTGTCGTCATCGTGAAATTCTTTAATCTTAGTCATAGCTTCAAAACTATTAATCCCCCTGTCATCAATCTTCACATACTTGTTTACTATTACAAGGACTACATACTGGTCAAGGGTCATAACTCTTAGGTCCATTTTTATAGTCGCCAGAGGCGATTTTTACAAGATTTGTGTCCATTGAAACTTAGTCTTTGTAGCTAATTGATACTGCAGCCTTGTGAACACTACTCCTCCTACATTTCTGAATGAATCTTTTCAAAACTTGGTCAATATCATTACTATAATGGGTAGATGTGCATGAAGTGGCGACTTTCCGGTTTTTTGCAAGGTTTTTGTCCCTTGAAACTTATTCTCTTTAGCTGATTGATATTTCAGCCTTGTGAATGCAATTCCTTGTATGTTTCTGACCTAATCTTTTCAAAACTTGGGCAATGTCTTTACTATACTGGGTAGATATGCACAAAGCAGGGATTTTGATGTTTATCAATATTTGCAATAGTTATGGTCTCTTGAAAACACAACTCAAGTTTCTAAACAGGTAAAAGTGCATAAAGCAGGGATTTTCTGGTACAGTTATTTTTGCAAGAGTTATGCAAGGAAAGAAAAAAGGATTCATATTGATACTGCTATTTGACTTACTTTCATATTGGAAGCCTTTTTAGGGTTCTATCTCTGTTCAGCGAAATTATTTGGTCTCAGAGACTTCTTATGAGCTTATGCTTACAGAAATGTTAAAAGCAATAATTAAAAGGACCCTCTTGGTCTTTATTTTTTGTGGCGGCGTATATTGTGGCAGCACTGGCACTCTTGTTACTTATTTATCTCCCCCTTTTCTAAATCTAAAAAAAAACAAAAACAAAAAGTTGAGTGTTGGCACTTGTTCAACTTTTGAAATAGCTATATGATATGCTATGATGAAATAATGTCAAGTGATTTTGTCTGAATATAATATTAATTTTTTATGCTATTTAAAGTGATTGAAAACCTGATAGGTAAAAAATGATAAAAAGAATAAATCCTTCACAACTTACAGAAGAAAAGAAACCAAAGTTCCAGTACTGTGCCTGTGCCATCAGATGAGAGGCCTGCAAATGGAGAAGTTCCCTCATCAACCTGTGATACATCCCTTTCTCCTGGCTCCTCCAGTCAGCCATGTGGCTTACCTCACCGATACACATGTGGTATGTACCAGTGGTCAAGTGGTTAGAGCATTGACTCTGGAATCAGGAGGTAGTGGGTTTGATCCATGGCCGCAACATACCAAAGTCTTAAAAACGGTACTAGGTATAGCTCCCTAGCTTGCTGCTCAGCATATAATGATAGTTCCAGGACTGGTTAGCCTATTGTCTTCATGTGGTATCATGCCACCTGTCTATGGTGTGATATTGCATTGTGGCAGCACTATATCTGTCTCAAGTAGACATCGTCTCGAAATGATTGAAATACTGTTGGTGGGATGCAATGCCAATTAACAAACATGGGATATGCATGAAGTTGTGGTACTTGTAACAGTTTTATACAAGTGGGAAAGGCTCCGTATAGATCCATTTGCATTACAAACTGGCATACTAAACAATAGACTTTATTAGATTTATTTTGATAGTTAATGTGCCATGGCCAAGTGGTTGCATACATCACTGTGGTTTGAGAGTTGTGGGTTTGAAGCCTGTTAGTGACAAGAAGTTTTCGTGGTTTTCTTCATGTGTAAAGTACTGGTTTACCCAGGAACTGTAACAAGCTGTTTCATAATCAACATGAAAGTAAGATATTATATTTTGTTTCTTAAGGGAAAGTCCCTGTAATGGTTCCGCTACGTCTTGGAACACTTAACCTCTACAAAGATAACCAAGGTACCCTAATGAAACATTAGGAAAATTGGTTATCTCCGTGAAAGGCCACAAGGTCCAAAATGTAGCGAACCATTACAGGGACCTTACCTTAAACTTTCAGAAAAAAACTCTAATGCAAAAAAGCATTATTTTATGTTCATGATTTATGTCAAGAAAAAACTTTTTCTTTTGTAAATTGTTCCAAACTCATGTTTTATCTTAAAACTTCAAGAGATATATCTTGATTAAATTATTGAAAAAAAAATAAAAAAGCTGCTGGCAAAATGAAAAAAAAAATACTTTCTTTTACTGCATATTAAATCATTTATGCATGAAAATTCTGTATACATGTACACAGCAAAGGGGTTTGACACAAAAGGGGTTGGGATTAGGGGCCATGAACAGGGAAGGGGGTCATAAATCACTATATATGATAACAAAGGTGTAAAATTCCTGAAAGCCCCTGCCAAATATAATATAGATATATTAAGAAAACTACAAAGAAATATTCTGTTTTTTTTTTCACTCATCCTGCACTAATGTTCACTCACTCTGGCAAGCAGGCAAGTGGAATTTTGACACCCATGATACAGACATGGAAAATTTGCATGAATATTTCAAAAATAAATGTAAATTTAACAGATGTGAGACTACGTGTGAAGGCTGAATATCTGGACCAGCAGGAGGTGCTAGCAGGGAACATTACGACCAACAAGGAGCATCCGGTTGAGAGACAGTTTGACAGGTTCTTGCAGGCCTCGACCATCCTCAAGTCTCGCGATCTCGGCTCTGTAGTTTGTGATATCAAGTTCTCTGAGCTGACTTACCTGGACGCCTTCTGGAGGGACTACATCAATGGTTCACTACTGGAGGCTCTTAAAGGAGTCTTTATAACGGGTGAGTTAGACTAAAATTGCATTTTCTTGTTTTAAATTAACCCTTTACCTCATGCATATTGATATTTATACAGATTTATGCCTTTGAGAATATTCATTAATACTATACCACCACATATGAAGTATATGGGGGCTATATTGGAGTCATGTCCGTCGGTCTGTCGGTCCAACCGAAGACAGATTGTCATCTTAATTTCTCAGCTAATCTGGTTGGATTTTGATGTTATGTTTCTCAAGACTGTCTGATATGGTAACAGTAACTGTGACAAAATGGTATTTATCATCTTCAATGAGAATTCTTGTTTATACTTAACATTAAATGGTATATAAAACCACAGGTTTTTCTTTGCCATGCAGACTATAATTTGAGGTTCACTGTAGTATAAGCAAACAGGAGACCCTGATCAAAAGATAACTCTGCAGGGAACTGTCTGATCTGGGTCTGGTCTCTTTGCTAATGTGGCAAATGAGGTAAAGGGTTTAACCTTTATTTATTTACAATGATAATGAAACAAGTTTTCACAACTGATATTAATCACTCTTGATGGCTCTGGTGGCGGCATATAATTATGGTCATTATTGAGGGAGGAAACCGGAGAACCTGGAGAGAACCCACGTGTCTGGACGGGCGACCACTGTACCCTCTCATGTACATGACCAGGAATCGATGCATTGGTGAGAAGTGAAGCGCATTACCATTACCCTATCCAGGCACCCCATAGGGGTAAAATAGATGCTCACAGTTCTTGTATTAAGTTTAATCCATCTGTTTTAATTATGATGATTTGAGATGAACACATTTGTATTCCCTGGCATTAGTGTTTAAATCTTTCGTCCCTTAACTGGGCTGTCGCCTGTCTAATTCCCGGCCATGACATACTAAAGTTGTTAAAAGTCTTCCTTGCTTGGGATTAAGCGTATAAAGATAGTTCCAGAACGGACTGACCTGGCGTTTGGATGATGTGACTGGATTATCATATATGATTTCAATGTGGCAGCACTATAAATAGAACGTTGCATAGTCCACAAATGATTGAAATACTGTCGGTGGTACATTAAAATGATTCAAACAAGTACCGGTAAACATCATTAAGTCAAAATTGATAAAATGATATGGTTAAAGATTCATATCCACAGGGAGACAACTCTTCCTGCTTTAATTTACATTTGTTTGTAATTGTCTTCCCATTTACAGCATTCTTATTGGGATTGGTTTCTATTTCTCAGAAATTAATAAAGTTTTTTTTCATACTGTCTTTGTAATACTGAGAGTTATGAAATGAAAAGCAAATCTGGAATTTTTTTCTATGGTACCAAAACATCTGAAGACAAAATTTCATCATATCCCCTGCTGTATTCCTCTTGTCATATGTAAAAGGGACACAAAATACATTTCAGTAAAGAAGTTCATATGCAATATTTACGTCTGGTGTATTGAAATCTAGTGTCACGCATATTAAACAACATGTAACCAGAGATATAAGATATACATGTATTTGAAAACTGCATGAAATTTAAGATTTTTTTTTTATTTTTTTATTTTACTTTCAGAAATGAAGATTCCTTGAGTATATTGGATTTTTTTTTTGTCAGGGGGAGGGGAATCATGAAGTAAAAGAAATCTGAAAGGGGAGGATGCCTATGAATGGTCCCCCTGATAAAGGGAAAAAAGGCTTGACATGTATGTTGGTTGTTTCAGGCACCCTGCAGCAGGCTGTAGGGATGGAACCACTGCGACTGCTGGTCAGTGTTGATGAGGACGACTATAGAGCAGGGAGGCTGAAACTGCTGAAGAATCTCACGGGATGAGTGGGAGGGGCTTATCAGTAGTGGCACCCTGGCGTGTCGGGGAAAGGAAGCGGAAAGAGCGGTAGTGCAGTGAGCAACTGGTGATACGATAGACTAATGACATACAATCTGATATCCTGCTGGACAAATATGTATGTGGTACAAAATAGCTATATGCTTTGTGGGCTGAAGCTTTCTTACACAGACTTTTAATTTTCATGTCTTAGTATCACTTTGGCAACTGTCACTTTTGTTTTGGCTGGATATGTGGTAATATTCAACTATCTTCACAATATTGAAGATGATTTATAACAGCTGAATTTACCCTTTATTTCATATAGATGTGCATTGATGCCTCAGCAAACAAAGCAGACCCAGATCAGACAGCTCTGCTCAGTTTGCCATTGCATCAGAATGAGCCTATATGATTATTGTGTCACCTGCTGTAAGCAGAGTTGACTCTTAGGGATCTCTTTTCCGTCGTCTGTCTTTCCGTCACACTTTTTCTGTTGGGCTTCAGCCTGTGACACATGGTCACAGGTGACACATGTTCTAAAGAACAATATGATATAAGATATTATATTTCTCAATGGTTTTGCATACTTTGTCTTGGTAGTAATTTTTTGCTGGCTTTAATTCCACGAATTAACACCTGTAATTAGTTGGACGTTGCTGTATGACTAAAATACTGTCGAAGCGACGGTAAACTCAAATAGTCAAATCAAGTCAAGTCCACCATTAAACTATTACTTAGTGCTCTATACATAAATGTTTACTGGCAAATTTCATCATTCTTGCTTCTCTTATAAAAATACCCAAGTATTTCATTGTTTATAAAAATAATAATATTAAGATGATAAGTTTTATTGGTGGAATTTGAGTCTGGTGGCAAATTATATTACTTAACATAAGGTTGTTGACAGATTGTGTATACTGTTGTAAGGATAATGTGAATGGGCATGGTATAATGTCATTTGACTAAAGCAGCATTAATTAGACAAAGTCACCAAATGACTTAAATATTGTTGATGGGACTTTAAACTGAAGAATGCAAACAGACTATGTTATTAATGGACGACAGAGATATTGGAGATAGTTTCGTGTTTATTCCAGTATGTTGCTCATCATGGTAAATGGACATGTGAGATTTATTACTGTGGAAGTTGTAAGGAACAGAAGAACATGTGGATTTATTTTTTTACAGAAATGAAATTTCTTCTTGTAATTGCATTAAAGTAGTGGCCGGTAGTATAGTTGGTTACCTTGTATTGTGGTACTCTCATTTTGTTGGGAAGAGGTGGCCACCTAGTGACACCACTTAGCAAACAGGAAGTTGCAATTTTTATTGAAATAAAAAAAGAGCATGTCTCCATAAATGTTAGAAAAACTTCAATGTCTTTCACTAAACCGATTTCCTACTATTTTTTTGTCAACTTATCATCCCATGTCAGTCAAAAATGTTTTATTGCATAAATAATTATTAACAGACTTGACAGTGGCTAGAACTTTGTTCTGCATTGTTTTTATGAATAATAACTGTTTTGATCATGTAGCGACACTTGTAGGTGGAGCCAGCAGTCTTTTTTAAGAAAGAAAGGAATACCAGAGAATAATGGGATTTTCTATATAGGCCAAACATGTCAGATAATAACATGTTTTAATTCATTATAAGAAAACTGAAAAAATTAGATTCTTTTCATATAATGGTACAAAGGTGGACATACAGAAATAGATAAAAGATAACACTTAACTATATTTTATTTCCATTCTGTTGTTAGTATTTTTCATTGTAAATATTCCCCTCCATATCACAGTTGTGTTATTGAAGTCTTTCTATGTGCATTTTCTATGTCTCTTTGTGTGGAGTTATTATGAATTTACATTTTCTGAAATTTTAAAGAGATCACAAATCCCAATGAGTCTATTGCCAGTCAAGGACCAGGCTTATATTTTATGGAATTTCTCAGTCAGAAGTTTTCCTAAACTGAAACATTTGAAGATATAGAGTTTGGCATTAAGGTAGCCCATCTTTCTTTAAATTATGATCATGGTCCTCCAAATATGATTATGGTCCTCCAAATGCTTAAAAAAAACTTCAATGCAGGTGCAAGCATCCATTGACTTGGGAGTTATAGGCTCTTTTGCTGTAAGTCTATAAAAGTTTGCATTTACTCGAAAATTCCAGTGATCACTTGATGGACCATGATCACAATTCAATGATGGATGGATTACCTTAATGTCATTTAAGTCAGTTTCTTACAGGAATTAGTATTTTTTAGTTGAAAAAATCTAACTGGGAGGTATCCCATGAAATGTTGAACAGTGACAGTATTAGGAAACAGCTCAAGATCAACATAGCTTTGATTAAATATTATAAATCCAATATTTTTATGCTCATCGAAGGTGACACATATAGTCGCCGCTTCGTCCGTCCGTCCGTTCGTCCGTCACACTTTCCTTGTCCGGACTATTTCTCAGGAACTAACGGCTTGAATTCAACGAAACTTTATGGGAAGCTTTATTACCAAGAGGAGATGCGC
>CM037788.1:43072695-43092695 GCA_021229015.1 Solen grandis | reverse complement strand
TTTCCGTTTCATTTCATTGAAAACAGAATAACTTCTCAATTTTGTATGAATGATCAAACGATTGAACAAAATTATACAACACAGGAATGCTAAGATTCAGCTTTAGTGTTGAAAATTCAATTTAGAGTAAAAAATAAATATTTAAAGGACAAAATAATTGTGTGTGACATAAAAGCAGAGAAGACCTAATTTCTCTATGATGTTGCGTAAAAGTCATTATACCATGCAGATGAAAATAATTTGTTTTTAATGCAAAGGTGGCTCGAAGGTGAATTTGGATTGTGGACATGCAGGATTCTGTCATTTAGTGGTGTCACAATGATCCATACAGAAAGCTTAAATTTTGATACAAATCCATGTAACTTACTAATTATCACATCAAGCTAACAACCTCGGATATCGCCATGGTAAATTTATTTTATGCACTATATAATAGAATGGCCAATGCCTGTATACCTGCTATCCAAAATCTATAAATAGAGACTGTGCCGTCGCTCGGTTATATAAGCTACTGAGAGTTCAAATCAAAGCACTGATAGCGCTGAGATAATAGTATTGTTCAGTATTGAACAGGACTGTTAACAATTAGCACATCGCCACTGTTACTATTTTTATAGCCTACAGTTCATTAGATTTAGATCAAATATGCGTATCTAAATCGAAAAGAAACAAATCTAAAACAACAATCGTTCATTATTTCAATTTAAGTTTGGTATCTGGCAAAAATTAAGTTACCCTACATATCCACACTGGGACAGCTCGTCAAACTTCTTCCATTTGAGACACACACAACTTCAGTAACTTCAGCACTTTGATTTTACAATGTGTTATGTTGGGGCAGATATAGTGCTGTAACACAGCCGACTCCTGATTCCAAAAGGATTTCTTAACTACATGGCCACAGGGACTAGTCAATTTTCCTTTAAAAATGTTTATTTAAAAGTTACTTTACCATAGCACAATTATGCATCGTCGACCATGTTGATGTGCTCCATGTCCTTATAAATATATTCATACTGTATATGCCAAGTTTCATTGAAATCTAACCAACCAGTTCTAAGAGACTCCAGATGGACAATGCCGAAACAATATTCTTCTCCTGAACCTGGGTTTGTTGAGGAAAATAAAAGAATCTGGGAAGGAAGAACTCCTAATCAGTAACTTAGTGCATATACAAGAGTTTAAAGATGCCATTGAGAAAGTGATGGAACAGGCGTTCAAGTGGTATTGAACATCTTCCAAAGACCAATTTGGCACTTAATCGTCTTTTTGTAAACCTTAGCAATTTGAATGACCATGTTTAAAATGGAGATTCTTAAATCAGCTTTGCAGTCAGTTCCAAAAACCTGCTTATTTGCAAAATTAGTATAAAGGATGCAAACTTTAGTTTTCCCATATAGAAATATTTGAAATTTACGTTGAAATGGAATTTGTTTGAATTGTTTACCATATGGACAGTCTGAAGTGCACTTTAAATATTTACTACTTTAAGAGAAGGAGGAAACACACATTGTTCATAACAAATGATGCACTGTTTTCTGGGATATGTGAAAGAACAGTCAGGGTGTCAACAATTTGAGTAAAGAAAATTTCCCTGACTTTTCCGTGACTTTTTCCCTGACTAAAATCAAATTTCCATGACTATTTTGTATTTTGCACGTAAATTTTAAGTTCTGACATCTGCTGGCCTCATCCTCCCTTATAGCCAACTCTTTCCAAGAAGAGGGGGCATATTGTTTTGCAAATGTGGGTGGGTCGGATGGTTGATCAATCGGTCGGTCTCTGTCGGTGGGTCGGTCCGTCGGTAGACCACTTTGTACATGTGTAAGTGTCTTGCTAAGAGACTAAACTGTATATGCGTTTGTGTGTTTACACGACGTCTTTTAAATAGAATGTGAAAATAAATCTGGCTCAAATGCTACAAACTATTCTTGCATCTCCAATAAAAACATAGCATTAATCAATTTTGTCCGCTTTGTTATTTCCGATCAATAACTTGAGAACGCTTGGGCTCACATTCCTCAATCGTCATAGAGAGATCGGTCATGCCTAGTAGATGACCCCTATTGATTTTTGGGTCACTTGGTCAAAGGTCAAGGTCACAGCGACCTTGAATGTAAAAATTGTTTCCAATCAATAACTGGATAATGCTTGGGCCCACATTCCTCAAAATTAATGGGGTGATTGGTCATGACTAGTATATGACTTCTATTGATTTGGGGGTTACTTGGTCTTGGGTCAAGGCCACAGTGACCTCAAATGTGAAAATCGTTTCCGATCAATAACAGTAGAATGCTTGGGTCCATATTCCTCAAACTTCATAGTGTGATTGGTCATAACTAGCAGATGACCCCTATTGATTTTGGGGTCAGTTGGTCAAAGGTGAAGGTCATAGTGACCTTAAATGTGAAAAATGTTTCCTAGCAATAACTGGAGAATGATTGGGCCCACATTCCTCAAACTTCATGGTGTGATTGGTCATAACTAGCGGATGACCCCTATTGATTTTGGGGTCACTTGGTCAAATGTCACAGTGACTTCAGTGGGAGTGGGGAGAGCGTAGGAGTGCATATCTATCGTTCCGACAATTTTTGTGAATTTTTTTTTCTTTGAATGTATTTTCAAATGTTATTGCATTATTTTTATGTAAGTATTAATTCATTTATTAAAGATTTATTACATTTATAAGTAAAGTTAAGCTGCATTGATTATCTTGAAAATTGAGCATGAAATGCAGGATGAGTAGCATAACATGCAAGATGAGTAGCATTTAGCAGCTACTCGTCCTGCAGGACGAGTGGCTCTATTTTTTATTTGTTCGATCCCTGACAAGTGCTGTGACAATGACCTTCAAACTAGCAGACTAATATTTGTTTGTGACATATCGTCTTGTCCTTCAAGGATCATTTATGCTTATTTTTAACACTTATTTTGATTTGTCTTATCATTTATATAAAAACACGACCATACACAAAAAAAGTTACAGCTAGAACACACGCACGGATGACGGATGCCAGACGGGTGAGCTAAAAATTAGCATTGATGTTACTTGTGTAAGTCCCTATCGACCAGAATCACATGCCCTCCCTAAGTGAATGTTGTCCAGAAAATGGATATATATATATATACTCAAACAACAAGATTTCATTATTGTTTATCATTTTTTTTTATCTAAAGGTTTATGCCCTGTAATTCACTTCCAGTTAAGGTATATACCCCATAATAACCATCAAAGCCATACATATTAGTTCAAAATATAAGCTTTTAAAGTGTCAAACCATGGAAATCCTACAGGCAAATTGACATGTTATGACATATGACAGAAATTCTTTTATTACCTCCCCATTATAAATTTGTTGTCATGAGTTATCTCCCCTGAAAGTGATTTTCTCCATTTCCATACGGTAGTTTGTATGTGTTCATGAAATTTGAATCAGAATCATATAATGTATCTTTCTACCGTGAGTTTTCCTCGAAAATCAAATTCAGTTTTTCATATTCACAGAAATTGTATATTTCCCATAGACTTCAATGTTAACTTAAAAACAGAATATCTCCCCTACATCCAACTAAAGCTGGAAAAACTCTCGGTGAAACATTTTTTTTTTTTGCATACCTTCAAAGTGACAAAGTTTCATAGAAATATTTCCATCCAGTGGCAAGATATGGAATATAGGTATTAGGGGGGTTATACCCGAAGTTATTTTAATACACTTTATTACCATATTTTAATAGATTTGTCTTTTATATATATGATCATTTTTCTGATTTAATTAAATTAAATTTTCAACATTTTGGTCAGTCATATGTATATATAAAACTGGACTTTCGGACAGGCTTTATTAAAATATTTGCAAGATTTTAAGGTTTTTCCTATGGAAATTTGGGTAAAATCAATAGATTCCAGATTGATGTACATTGTCAATTAGACAGACAATACAAGATATGGTATGGTATTAAATTTTACAATGACATCGCGGAATGGATATATGTAAATTGATTCTTGTCGCTCTTCAGTAAAGTAAATGATCATCGGCGACTAGCGACAATCGCAACATCATTACTTAACAAGTATCAAAAGGATGTATAATTGGCCGGCCCTGGCAGCATAAGTTATGTGGCAATCACAGGGTCTGGAGAAGACATCTTCTCCAAAGAATAGCCTATCATTTTCTATATATCATTATTTAAAACTAAATTAAGTAATATAATCAATGCCTATCTGTATTCTGTTATAAATTTAACCAGTTTTAAGTTCTGGTTTATATGGCAGTCAATGCGAATGTCCGTCGGTCAGCCGGACATGTCCGGTATATTTCCATTTTGACCGACGAAAGCGTCTGTTATTGTCGGAAACAATGTCCGATGAAAAAATCCATACAGCACCGTTTCATTTTCGGAAAAATTACTTTCACTTTCTTCGAAAAACAATTTTCTTTGCTATTTTTAGCGATTATGTAATGAATATCGGCTGTGTGGGATGGCCAAGCAGTTATAATTTCGAATTGGTTCCCCGCAATTATGTTATAGTTAGTATTTATTAAGAGAGAATTTAATAGTTAAGAAGCCAGAACGAGCGTAGCGAATGACAGCTTCTTAACTGTTACATTCTTTCTTAATAAACACTGACTAACGTAGAGTTTGCCCCGCCCTATTACTGCGTCAATCTGCTATATTAGGAGATGGCTCCATAAAATTGTTACGTCAACGTGTTTGTTAAAGTATTCACACACGTGCACGTGCTTTCCAAATATGGATGTAACAAATAAATTTCGCGCGTTTTTTCACCGTCGGCTCATTTCTTTTTCAGATTTAAATAATGAAGCATGAAAATTTAATTTGAGTGATGTCTGGTTTTTATTTATTTATTTATTTATTTATTTATTTATTTATTTATTTTAGTTCAGACATCAGTACACAGCAACTGATTGACGTTAAGGAAAGAACGATATATGTGGATAATCATCGTAGATCAATAGAATAGCCTCTGTCAGCGAAAGATATCAAGGCTAGGAATACCCTGGAAATACAAAATCAAACGAGTTAATTCATGATCTGTAAATTGTTTATGAACGTTATATCAATTTCAATTTTTGTATTTACCAAAGTCGTAAACATAGGTACTGGTTATAGCTCCCTTGCTTGGCGCTCAGCATAATAAGGGTAGATCCAGGAGTGGTTGGCCCGGTGTCAGGATAATGTGATTGGGTGTGGTATCATGCCAACTGTCTACGGCGTGATACTGTGCAGTGTGACAGCACTACATCCGTCTCAAGTAGACATCGTCTCCAAATGACTTAAATACTGTCGGTGGGACGTTAAACATAACAAAAAACAAATTATCCTTTTAATTTAATATTTATTTTAGCAAAGAAGTCAGTTTGGTTTGAGGTGGTAATCATCATTTGGCGAAAATATTTCCGAAACTCTTCATTCTTATGTTAATGTGTATATCAACATGATTATTTAAGCAACTTTACTCAATGTTTAATAATGACGTCAACATGCGCCAGTGTGGAATTAAATAATAAGCACATCTCGTGTGTAAGGATCGGTGTAGTAAACACTACCATATATGGTTATCACGTGAATAGGGCGGAGCATAATTTGAAATAATGACATGCGCAGTTCGCCGTAAACTCTTAACAGATAAATCTCAATTAAGTAAACAAGTCTCGCAAAATCCCGAACTCTTAACAAATTAAATTGACCAGGAATTTGAAATTTCGGGCTCACTGATTGGATAAAAATTGCAGGCAAACTCTAAATACTAATATCTTTCGTAATGGAAACCATATGGAAAAAACTGTCTTTATCGGTCAACAATCAATAAAATGGCAGACGATGCATTCACGAAAAATTGTAATTTTCTTTTAATTCGCTTTTAATTATCAATTAACAAGGTCATACTCGTTTTAAATCATTATCTGATTAAGTTCTTATCATTTCAATATTCATTATCGTATATAATTAAATCTAAATTTTGTTGTCAAAGAGTTTTTTTAGCTCACCTGAGCACTTGTGCTCAGGGTGGGTTTTTGCGACCGCTTTTTGTCCATCGTGCGTTGTGCGTCGTCCGTCGTCAACAATTGCTTGTGAACACTCTAGAGGCTACGGTTTTGGCCCAATCTTCATGGAATTTGGTCAGGATGTTTGTTTACATGATATCTCAGAGGAGTTCGAAATATGGTCACGTGGGGTCAAAAACTAGGTCACCAGGTCAAATCTTAGAAAATCCTTGTGAACATGCTTGAGGCCACATTTTTTGCCCAATCTTCATGAAACTTAGTCAGAATATTCGTCTTTATGCTATGACAAACAAGTCTGAAATCGGGTTACGTGGGGTAAAAAACTAGGTCACCATGTCAAATCGTAGAAAAACCTAGTGAACACTCTAAAGGCCACAGCTTAATGTAACTTAATCAGAATGTTTGTTTACATCAAATCTTGGATATACATATGTATTCAAAACTGGGCCACACAGGGTCAAAAGTAGGTCACCAGGGCAAATTTTAGAAAAATCTTGTGAACACTCTAGGGGTACATTTTTGAACCAGTCCTCATTAAACTTGAAAAGAATGATGATTGCATGAATTCCCAATTGAGTACAAATTCAGGTATGATCAAAATCTAGGTCACTTAGTCAAATGTTAGAAAAACACTTTAGATGCCGCATTTTTTGTCATCATGCCTAACACAGCAATCTTACTCAGGTGAGTGACACAGGGCCATCTTGGCCCTCTTTTTTTTAGATATTCTGATAGTGCTATGCCGGGTCGAAAATTGCCTGCTAGTTCTAGCAACGGACCAAAGAAGAGAGCTCCTGACAATAACAGATGCTTTAAGGGAAAGTTTTTCGGCTGATTTCCTCATTATGGTCACACAACTTACATAACTTTAGTTTTTGCATAGCATCTTAATGATCTTATCTGTGCAAAAATAATATCTTCTTGTAATGGGGTAGGGTTTATTTCTCCACATGTACCTATTTCGCAGGTATCACATTTTTACATGTTTGTGAGTTTTGAATAGCTGATTAGGACAGTATATATGTAAAACAGAGAAAATCTGAAAATAGGAAAAATGTTTAAATATCCATTATGTTAAGTGATAAATTAATGTAAAATACTTGCAATAAAGAGAGTGAAATCAACACATCAAAAAGTCCTTACTAAATACTGTTTAAAACATTGCAACAGGTAAACATTTTGTGTTTACCTGTCGCAATGTCCTGTGAAGAAGGAAAAGTTTTCGCATAGACTGATATCGTATCATAAGGGCAGAGCACAAAACATTCTTATCACACCAAAAACTGATTTCAAACTATAGCATACCATTTTGGAATTTGATTTTAAAAAACACTGCTCACAAATGGAAAAATAAAACAAGGGAAGCAACTTTTACAACCCAGTCTAAATATATCGGGTATATTTAATACTGATTTTTGTGTGCTATATTTAGGTGTATATTTTTACAGTCAGTTTAGTATTATAATCTTTAACGTCTGTTGGTATAAGTAGTCATAGATAGTAAAAGATATCTTTTTGCTTTCATCAATTTCTCAATCTTAAAAGTTGAAGCTCACCTCCAATGTTATCCAAGAAATCCACAAGCCTTTCTAAAGCAACAATCTGTAAATTTGTTATTTCTTTAACAGGCCCTTCGATATGTCATTGTAGAATTTCAACATCAAATAAATCTTCAAATTTTTCAACATTTTAAATTCAATGTTCAATGTTTCTCATAGATTCACAACATGCTTTTGAAAAGCATGATGGAAATGCTCCATTACAATAAACAAATTCACAAAGCAATCTGTATTTATCTAATTCCACTAATGCCTTGGTGACTGATTCTTTATGTTTACTTATTCTTTTAACTCAACGCAGTGATCTCCCTTGCAAGGAAAAAAAAATACAACTGTAAAGGGGAGGTAACTACTACGTGGAGTTTGAGTAAATCCCAGCAACAATCGTATCAATTCGACAATCCCCGGTCTAACCCGTTGGATATGATGTTATTTTGAAGAAATTGGCGAGGTGTTCCGAATGTCCCGGCATCGCTCTCCGCCATATTTCAGTCCTGCGCCAGGTGAAAAGGCGGACGCGCTGGATACGGATCCGGATCAAATAATTAAACTTTATTTATTTTACATCGATTACGAAACAAGCTATCACAACTTATAATATGTAAAAGGCAAAACTTAGAAGCGATAGCAGCATTTTCTAAGTTCGTTTTTATGTTGTCTTGGCAAGGACCATATTCGTGTTGCCGTAATTATGACATCGTTCTACTTTCGGTTTGGTCATTTCCCTTAGGCAGAGGCCTGACAACCAGTGCCGAACCGGACAAAAATGCCAAGAGAGGCACATTGATGGAACTAGGTTTTAATTCTCCCAAAATTTTACTGTAATGTCAGACTTAAATAAACTTGTAATGTTAAATTGAAATTCTGTTTGTGATTTCATGCCTCCCAAGAAATAAAAGTCAAAGAGCAAAGCATTGAGCTTAAAAATGTTAATGCTTTTTATTTTTTTATTTTTTTTGTTGTTTAAAGCGTTTTATTTTATTGTGTGTGTGTGTGTGTGTTTTCTTTTGCTGTTGTTTTCTTTTCATTTTTATGATTTTGGTCCTTCAAATAAACGTCAGTGCAATTTATTTTTTAATTACCTTTTCTTTCGTTTTGACAAGATTCTTTGCCGTCGTTGATCCGAAATGTTTTACTATTAAAGGGGCCAACGACACCTCTGCTATGAGATTGTTATTCATATACATACATTTATTTATATAAGCATAACTCTTATGTAGAGTTGATGAGTAAACGCTGCATATCAAAGTAACTTATTAATCATACCTACATTTGTATTTACAATATTTATTCACAAATATAGCAAAGCTGTTAAGATTAAAAATCATTATTTTCCAGGCCTTATACACGTGGCTTGTTGTAATAGCTTAAACACCACAAAGCCGCACTTCGTTATACACAATCAATCGCCAAGTTAATTCTTTACAAATAAGACACTAAATCAAATTCATGTCCATAATTCAAGGACTAGGGTCAGGCAACATGCATATATCTAATGTACCTTACAGGATACTAACACATGGATGCAGTTCTTAACTAGAGAATATTGTATACCCAGCTAGCCGCTAGTCGCTAGTACTGTCACAGTCCTTAAAGCAAAACACCATTGCTTTCATAAATAACAATTTCAATTTAATATATATAACAATTAATTAAATCACTATGCTATCTCAAGTTAAATGTCGGTCCAAGATCAATAAACAGTCAGATGTGTGTAGCAGAGCCATCTTTTAATATATTTTACTTTGTTGTATTTATACAAAGAACCCCTTCCAACACCTCAGTTCAACTCCTACGTCTACCTTGACACTTATGTAAAATTCCACACGCTTGGGCTTTCTGCTCATGCAACTCGTGAAAGGGAGAAACCTGCTGTTCATGGTTGTAAATAGTTTCCCGCGCTTCGTCGTGATTTCACGGAAGCAAGGTTTGTGTTTGAGTGGTCGGTTGGTCGGCATCTCTCGTCTGAGAAGGTTGTCTTCGCTGCCTTGTGAAAGAATCTTTAATTCGTATGTATGTTATAATTGTCTTGTGTCATACGTTTGTCTCTTTCTAGTTCGGGTTTGAAATGGAATGCTTCTTGTATTTTATACGGTTGTTTTAATCGCGTTTGCAATAAGTGCATGTATTGGAAATTGAATCAGTCTGTCGTTGTCCCATGGTGTTTTAACATTTGCATGTATATTTTTGGTGTTTGGGTACACGGTTTACACGGGTAGTTTGTACGGGGAGATCATGAGGATCAAGCGTTGTCATATTGAATTGTAGTGTAAATTAAAAATGTAACACAAACTCTGAGTTAGTTGCGGTATGGGTCGACCCAAACAAGTCCAGAATCCAGATCTGCTTCATGTATTTAATTCACCATAATTCGCTGACTATACGGTTATAGCTTGAATATGCTAACAATCTGATAGGCAAAATTATAACCTATCACGTAACAAAACAAGAGGGCCAAGATGGCCCTGTGTCGCTCACCTGATTAAGATGGCTGTGTGACAAAAAATCTGGCATCTAAAGTGTTTTTCTAACATTTGACTAAGTGGCCTACATTTTGATCCTACCTGAACTTGCACTCAACTGGGAATTCATGCAGTCATCATTCATATCAAATTAAATGAAGACTGGGAAAAAATGTAGGCCTCTAGTGTGTTCACAAGATTTCTCTAAAAATTTGCCCTGGTGACCTACATTTTTTGACCTTATGTTGCCCAGTTTTGAATTCATCCGAGATTTGATGTAAACAAACATTCTAACCAAGTTACATTAAGGTTAGTCTAAAACTGTAATCTCTAAAGTGTTCACGAGGTTTTTCTAAGATTTGATCTGGTGACCTAGTTGTTAACACTTAGTGACATAATTTTAAACTCATCAAAGATATCATGTAGACGAACATCCTGACCAAATTTCATGAAGACTGGGCCAAAACTGTTGCCTGTAGAGTGTTAACAAGTATTTCCAGAATTTGACCTGGTGACCTAGTTTTTGACCCCAAATGCCCCAATTTCGAACTCATTCAAGATTTCATGTAGATAAACATCCTTACCAACTTTCATGAAGATTGGGTCAAAACTGTGGCCTCTAGCGTGTTCACAAGGTTTTTCTAAAATTTGACCTGGTGACCTAGTTTTTACCCCACATGACCCAATTTCGAACTCATTCAAGATATCATGTAGACAAACATCCTGACCAAGTTTCATGAAGATTGGGCCAAAACTGTGGACTCTAGACTGTTCACAAGGTTTTTCCACAATTTGACCTGGTGACCTAGTTTTTGACCCCACATGACCCAATTTCGAACTCATCCGAAGATATCATGTAGGCAAACATCCTGAACAAGTTACATAAAGATTGGGCCAAAACTTTGGCCTCTAGAGTGTTCACAACGTTTTTCCAAAATTTGACCTGGTGACCTAGTTTTTGACGCCACATGACCCAATTTCAAACTCATCTGAGATATCATGTAGGCAAACACCCTGACAAAGTTTCATGGAGATTGGGCCAAAACTGTGGCCTCTAGAGTGTTCACAAGGTTTTTCCAGAATTTGACCTGGTGACCTAGTTTTTGACCCCACATGACCCAATTCCGAACTCAATCCAGATATCATGAAGCAAAACATTCTGACCAAGTTTCATGAAGATTGGGTCAAAACTGTGGCCTCTAGAGTGTTCACAGCGTTTTTCTAAAATTTGACATGGTGACCTAGTTTTTAACCCCACATGACCCAATTTCGAACTCATTCGAGATATCATGTCGGTAAACATCCTGACCAAGTTTCATGAAGATTGGGCCAAAACTTTGGCCTCTAGAGTGTTCACAACATTTTCCAGAATTATACCTTGTGACCTAGTTTTTAACCCCACATGACCCAATTTCGAACTCATTCGAGATATCATGTCGGTTAACATCCTGACCAAGTTTCATGAAGATTGGGCCAAAGCTGTGGCCTCTAAAGTGTTCACAAGGTTTTTCTAAGATTTGACCTGGTGACCTAGTTTTTGACCCCACATGACCCAATTTCGAACTCATCCGAGATATCATGTCGATAAACATCCTGACCCATTTTCATGAAGATTGGGCCAAAACTGTGGCCTCTACAATATTCACAAGGTTTTTCTAAAATTTGACTTGGTGACCTAGTTTTTAACCCCACATGACCCAATTTCAAACTCATTCAAGATACCATGTAGGCAAACATCCTGAACAAGTTTCATGAAGATTGAGCCAACACTTTGGCCTCTAGAGTGTTCACAACGTATTTCCAGAATTTGACCTGGTGACCTAGTTTTTGACCCCAAATGCCCCAATTTCGAACTCATTCAAGATTTCATGTACAATTTGACCTGGTGACCTAGTTTTTGACCCCACATGACCCAATTTCGAACTCATTCAAGATATCATGTAGACAAACATCCTGACCAAGTTTCATGAAGATTGGGCCAAAACTGTGGACTCTAGACTGTTCACAAGGTTTTTCCACAATTTGACCTGGTGACCTAGTTTTTACCCAATGACCCATTTCGAACTCATCAATATATGTAGACAAACATACTGACCAAGTTTCATAAAGATTGGGCCAAAACTGTGGCCTCTAAAGTGTTCACAAGGTTTTTCTAAGATTTGACCTGGTGACCTAGTTTTTTACCCAAAATGACCCCATTTCGAACTCATTCAAGATATTATGTAGACAAACATCCGGACCAAGTTTCATGAAGATTGGACCAAAACTGTGGCCTCTAGAGTGTTCACAAAATTTTTTTCTAAGATTTGACCTGGTGACCTAGTTTTTGACCCCAATGACCAATTTAACATGTAGCAAACATCCTGACAAGTTTCATGAAGATTGGCAAAACTGTGGCCTCTAGAGTATTCACAAGGTTTTTCTAAAATTTGACTTGGTGACCTAGTTTTTAACCCCACATGACCCAATTTCAAACTCATTCAAGATACCATGTAGGCAAACATCCTGAACAAGTTTCATGAAGATTGGCCAAAACTTTGGCCTCTAGGTTTCACAAGTTTTTCAAATTTGACCTGGTGACTAGTTTTTACCCCACATGACCCAATTTCGAACTCTCAGATATCATGTAGAAAACATCCTACAATTTCATGAAGATTGGGTCAAAACTGTGGCCTCTAGCGTGTTCACAAGGTTTTTCTAAAATTTGACCTGGTGACCTAGTTTTTAACCCCACAAACCCCATTTCAAACTCATTCAAGATATTATGTAGACAAACATCCTGACCAAGTTTCATGAAGATTGGGCTAAAACTGTGGCCTCTAGAGTGTTCAGAAACAATTGTTGACGACGGACGACGGACGCCTGACGACGCACGACGGACAAAGGGCGATCACAAATGCTCACCCGAGCAAAAGTGCTCAGGTGAGCTAAAAAAAATCACTAGTTTGTCTCACTGACGTCAACTGAAAGCCCAATGTCATTTAAATAAGATTTAGTATGCTAACTTGATCTGACCACATCGTATAGATGGTCGTTTCAGATTGACCTTTGTGTAAGCCAATCAAATTGGCGGCTACAGAATCATTCGGTATATAAGGGGGAAGTACCCGCATCAATCTCATAATAGGGTAGAAAGATATCTAAGTAGCCGGCCGGGTAATTCATTCGATAGAGCATTCGACCTGTAAGGAAGAGGCCTCGGGTTCGAGTCCCGGTCAAGCCGAACATTTTTCTCACCCTGTGACAAATGTTTTACCGAAGTCAGTTAGAAACGCGCTATTTAATTGGTTAAAAATCGAGCACTTGTTTATGCATATAAATTAAGTCAATCTGACGTGACCCCTAATGCGATGTTGTCAGATCCTAATCCAAATTAGGATTTGATTTTAATGAGAATGCTGAAAGCCATTCATGAGTGGAGTAGGTATGTCAAATATATAGACTTTAAATGCGTTCCGTAATTTAAGTGCACGTCTGTCATGCTGACAGTACTGATAGAAAAACTACTAGATTTATAAATATGAGTAAAATACGATTAAAATATTGCTATTTTGCACTTAACAATTGCTATGCTGTGCGCATTTGCTATAATAATCGAGATGAAACAAGGTACTAAACTGGCTGTAATTTACTTTTTGTTGCTCTTCACAGGCCGTATTCACATGTTGATCCTTGATAAAGCCACACGAAATATATTCAGTATGAGTATTCTACAACATAGTAACTTGTACAGGCAATCAAGACAATTTTTTCGCTGGTGAGCGATATAAGGGCCACCATGGCCTCCTGGTCAATGCGAGTGAATTACAGTTCCGAGCTATTTTGTTTTGAAGTGACACAAACATGCCACTAATACAAATACAGTAGGATATAGGACACAGGTGAATATCACACGAACAGACCAGGATACAGAAAAATGTAGATGATATTCAAGCCGAATTTTTATGTTTGTTTGTTGGATTTCACGTCACACCGACATTATTCCAGTAATATATGAAAATACAATACCAAGATACTTGTAGGACATGACCTGTTCGACATCTAAACCATTTTATGTCAATTTAACATCACATTTCTTTCCAGATTTGCTAAACACAATAACATTTGTTTTCTTCAGATTAACAGTTAAACCATAATTATCACAATATACATGTATTTTCAATTTATCTAAACAATTTTGTAAACCATTTACTGATGTTGACAACAATACCAAATCATCTGCATGCATAAGACATATTAGCGTATTAACCCTTTACCTAATTATCAATTTACTGAATTTGAATGATTTATGGAACTATGGGTGTTTCTTTGCCATGCAGACTTTGTAGGATCTGAGATACAATATTGTATAAATGAACAAATGAAATCCTATCAGACACTTTTATGAAATGAGTCTGCTCTGTTTGCCAATGATTCCAAACAAGTTTATATGAGGAAAAATAGCAAATAAAGCGGGAGATAGGACCGTGGACCTATATTACTGACCTATGGTACGAAAGACGCTACTTCCTGCGTTTACTCTAATGTAATTGCTGCCATGGCCGCTAGCCCATTAATTTACTCGGATTGTGATCCCTCATCATTGTTTTTTAACATTTCGGACATGTTACATTTGGCAGATAGCCGAGGTTATCCGTTTGTGTTCACATCATGTGCGGGTTTCCCGCATTTTTTAATGAATTTTGGGAAGGCATAACCAATCAGAAACACAGGGGCTCGAAGTTCGATATGATTCGCCCCAGGCAACTTCGAGCCTCTTGTTCTGGTTTTCTGCTTTATTCTTTTAACAAAATACATACCCGGAATTCATTTATTATTATTATTATTATTATTATTATAAGCCCAATTATTAAAGTTCGGTTTGTAATTTAGCAGATGTATCAATCAGCATATAACTCTTCGAGAAAACATTTGATGTAATCTGTTCATATATAAACATAGTATTAAACAATACTTGCAAGCATGTGCCAATTATATTTGAATTCTATATTCAATATATCACGGTAAGTTCATTCGACAGTGCTTAGTTATTATACTGGGTTCAAGACTCAAAAAATAACTGGTGGTTAAGCAACGACCTGGGCAAGCCTTCCTTTTAAGTAAGGGAACTTTTAGTTTACTAACGTCTATTTCATAGTATGTAAAATGATACCAAATATTTGAGACGGAGAAAAACTTAGTATTGCTCTTCATTTACCTGATTTTTATAACTCAGTACATATTCACATTCACAGGTTTTTCGCCATTCTAGGTGATCAAGAGATAAAGGCGTACGTAGGTTCGATCCTTTGCCGAGACAAACCAAAGTCAGTCTGGTTGATTGGCTTGGTGCGGCGAACGATCACGAAATGATTAGACTCCGTGCATAGTTATAAAATTATACATATGAATATAGAAAACATTTTATGATAACCGCATGTAATTTAACATATCTGGTATGCTTTTATAGCCATAACCCGGCTCAAAATAGCTATTTATGAATATATTGAATTCTGCAGTATGAAATTTCAAAACTAAATACATCATCATCGTTATCATCAACAAAATAACAACGAGAACAACACATAGAAACGTTTCTCAGAAATTATGATAGTCTTGCATGTGCAACTGTAACTCATATCTGCTTAGTGTCTTGTAAATTTACAGAAAATTTAGAAATAGACCACCCTGAGCCACGTCTAAATAACTGCTACGTCTATAGATACGAACGTGAATGTAAATATAAACATTTTGTGCATATTATTGTAGTCTGTCCCAACACCACAATCATATGAAAAATTGACATTGAACTTAATGTAAATTGACAATTTATATGTCAAGAGCTTTACCTTGGATATTGCTTGAGATATGATATAAAGTTATTATAAAAATATACATCTGTGACTTGTTTTATGGAATAATCCGTATGTAGCTATTTCATCTTTTAATGACTACTGAGGTCATGTTTTTCAAGAGCTGCAAGAAACACTCTTTGGTCGGTAATATAAATTCAACAAATTTGCTTTCGGCAGCCATTTTATGATTGCGTAAAACCAAGCTTGTGTCGCGGTGATATATTAAGATGCGTTAATGTATGTTTTACTGGTCACATGAGGAGACAGACTTGGAATATTAACAGTCGTTAATGATGCATTGAATGAGACGCAAGAAGCATGAACAAGCAGAAAACGCCTTCATAAACGATATTGGAAATATTAAGTACAATTGGTTCAAACTTGTCAGACGTTTTGCAATTTCATTAAACTATATTATTCACTATGTTTTGATTGTATAAGCAACTGATTACCCAAGTAAATACACCAGACGCTAAAAACCGAAACAAGCCTTTAAATTCAATAAATTGGCGGTACGTCCTTGTAGGTTCATTGATCAATGAAAACATAAACGTAATAAAGAGTTCTTAAATTCTAAATTACATTACTTAAAACATATTTTCATTTTCTTGATCACGGGTACATCGATAATAGTTTTAACATAAGCCGTACCGGAACAGGGATAAAGTGTCCACTTTGTGACCGGGAGGTTTTATTGCTATCCCGAATGTTTCCGCACAGTGACTATTAGCTACATGTACGGCGGACTGCCGTATATAACCCAGTTCTTTTATGTCTTCAAAAACTAGAAAGTTCTGCTGAAAATGTTGACATTGGGATATGATCCAGCAATTATGCCAGAGAAGATCTGGCTCGAATTCCACCAACAATACTTAACGCTAAGTAATACTTAAATTCTTAAACTGGGTAGAAACGCATTCCACCATTCCTGTTTTATAAAATATTCAAGTAAATGACTAAGCCGAAATCAATTATTACCTTTTAATTATCAATTAAACTAACAATATTGTTAAGTAATGAAATATATAGGTATTTGTAAAAGAGAAGCAAGACGAATGATATTCGTATTAATGGGTGCCTGTTTGCATTTGGTTACAAGTTACAAGTTTTATTACACTCAGCACATTACAATACAATGAGACAAGAGGTACAATACAGAAATACATGAAATATAATCAATGACCTTACTCAACCTGTAATTAGTTGGGCGTCGCTGTAGGACTGAATAAAGCCGTGGTCCCAACCCGCCGTACTTGCAAGTGCGTGCTGTCTACTTGCAAAACCGTGGGAAAAATCGGGGATCCGTACGTGGTGAGTACCGCCTCCGTACGGAATTTGGAGCACGCAGACACGCCGTTGTACTTTAGGTGCATTAAACCCCGGTCACACATTCACGGAAGACCGCCGCGGAAGAGTTACGGATTCGCTCCGGCATTGTCCGTAGCTATCCGTATTGGTCCGTAGTTCTCCGTATTGTAACCGTGATCATCCGTAGTAGTCATTGTATATCCGTAGCGGTCCTTGACAAGTTTTGAACATGTTCAAAATTTTGTCACGGATCAACAGACCGTAGCGTATCCGTAGTAGTCCGTAGTAGTCCGTATAAGACCGTAGCGATTCGTCCTGGTCCGTATGAAAACCGTATTAGCCCGTCCTGAACCGTAGTTCCAGAAATTTCAAGGATTTCCACGGTTTGATACGGAGACCCACGTATCGGACCGTTCTTATTCGTACCGTACCCGTACTTTTACCGTAATAGATCGTAGTGTATCCGTAGTAGAATCGACCAATATCGTGAGGCTCCGTATTAAACCGTGCATAACCGTAGGAATCCGTATCAGAACCGTAGGAATCCGTATCTCTCCTGGTTCTTTTACCTATTATCTTCCCGTGTATCCGTCAAACTCCGTACTCACACCGTTGTGCATCGTACTAGAACCGTGGCAGAAGCCGGAATTTGACATGTCCGTAGTCATCCGTTGCCGGTAACACTGTAGCTCTTCCGTACCGTTCTTCCGTGAATGTGTAACCGGGGTATTAGGATTTTTCGCTGCGTTCGATCTACGGAATCACCCCAGTACGGTTGACACGCGGGTACCTTATACAGCCTACGAGCGCACAACGCACTGACTCCGTGAATCTTATGAAAGTTTCCCCCACAATCTCTTACTCTACTGACGGCGCACTTAGCACGTGCGTGGTCTGTGCTGACCCGGCACTTCCCCAGTCCACTGTCGAATGAGCACGCAGAACTCACGTGGGCCGTGCCGAGTGAGTACGTGCTTCGACTTACAACGCATGCGCTGCCACTCGAAGCTGCTCTTACAGCATCAGAATCTGGATTGGATTGGACGGCATCTTGAGGCAGCAGCAGCCGGACCTTCTGGAGAACCTCGGGAAGGTCATCCGATATATACCCCCCCCCCCCCCTGGACATCGGGCGGAAAAACACACGATCATCGCACTTGCACACGTACAACATGCAAGTGAATAAGGACACCGAACGTGAGCAACACACGTAAGTACAGCCTCCGTACGCTAACGTGGCAATCGCACGGAGATCGTACGTTGGAAGCACGTACAACTCACTTTCCACGTACGCAGCCGCTGACGGCCAGGAGTGGTGTGCAGGCCACGTACTTACACTTTGCGGAAGCCGTGCGAGTGAAGTGCGTTGGCGTACTCCCTCCCTGCTGTTGCCACTCCCTCCCAACGTTCTCAGAAAAGCGAACGTTTGGTTGTGACCAGGCCTTAACTGACATATCGACGGTAAAACCCAACACAACAACAACAACGATTGGCCATTTCACCAGAGCATCGGCATTTCCCGGTATACTTCGCTGATTTCAATTGACCAATCAGTGACTGGGGAAAATTATTTCCTATTGAACCAAGTTTGGAATTATACACAAGCATGCAGATTTGGTGTTCGGGAAGTGCTCGTTGATTTACGTAGGTTTATTTCTTAAATCAGAGTATGGTCTATAATGGAATAATAACCAGTTGAACGTGTGTTTAGACAAACCATATCTATTCTGTTCTGTGCAAATGTCTGACATTCGCAAAACGAGAGTCTTTTTTTATGGCTGTTTTTTTCTCTGTTTGAAAAAATCACATAGTTGATAAAATTGAATGCAATGTTGGAAACCACCCTTTTTGCAGAATCTTGGACCATGGGAAGTAAATTATATAAAACAAGCAGTAATAAAAGTACCCTATCGTAAAAGGCCTTGGCAAACTAAACAGAACCAAATATTCAAATATTGACGATAAAATAGCTGAAATCAATAGTTTGTTGTTAATGATACACGAAGTTATGTTTTAATCTACAAGAGTGGACTAAGATCAAATGGTGGTCGTAATTCTACAAAGGCATGTTAGTTACGCGACAATTTTTAGCCGAGTAGTTAGTGAAGACAATAGCCAGGACAGATCAAAGTTCACGGGTAGGCTGCTCAACCAACTGTATGAAGCCATTGTTTGAAGCTTCCTTTTCGTGACATTGACTCTATGAAAGACTGATATTGAAGTCACGAATAATCAGAAAGTAAACATTGGAATCCATGGAGACGCCTGAAGTCACTTGGTATGGATTTAAATGATGGAGGTGGAGATATTTATTTACTTTAACGATATTTTTTTTTTTAAAAAAATTGGAAAAAGAATTTGCTTTTAAAAAATCTCGCTTTTAAGACTACCATCGGTTCCAGCGAAAAGTGGTCTTAATAACGAGGTGGTCTTAATAACGAGGTGGTCTTCATGGTGAATTTTACCGATATAGTCATAACAGTACTTAAACTTATTTGGTTCCAAAAATGATTGTTCTTAATTGTGAGGTGGTCTTAATTCCGAGTTTAAACGAGGTAATCTGTAAAAAGAGGCAGAGTTGTTTGACAATATAAGGGAAAGGGTTATTAAACGTATTGTGTAAAGTAACAATAACACCAATACAGTTTGTAAAAAGTCTTAATGAAATGCACTAATAGCTTCCAGAAATATTCAAGGAAAATGTAGATTTTTTGGAAAGTTTTCAATGTGAAAAAGGTCGATAACACTGTGACATCAAAGGTCATGGGACATGTAATGTATTTCAAAACAAGTAGCAATTTTAAAATG
>CM037788.1:43042695-43070195 GCA_021229015.1 Solen grandis | reverse complement strand
TGTTTCATATTTATGCAAATTTATGGCTGCGACCTATATTTCACGCATGGATGAATATGGTAAAATTGGTTGTTCAGCCTCAGTTTCAGTTATTTTAGTATATTAACATCTCATTTTCTAAGTGAAAATACACACACACACATACACACACACACACACACACACACACAATTATGTTCTCGAATTTTTTCTTTTTTTCAATTCGGTTGAACGCTAGTTTTCTTATATGTTTGCTTAAAGTCCCATTATATATATAGTTATTAGAGCTAAATCCGAATGCACCTACAACACATATGCCTCTGTGTAAATTTCATCCCCGAAAGACCTTGAGAAATGCCTAATTTACAGGAAAGATCTAATTAGAAAAAAAAAACAAGTTGCAGCTTTCTTGTTCTATATTAAGCTCAAAACAATGTCAGCATAAAATCGACATATAGGTGTTTTTTTTTCTTAAGTCCGTGGATTTTCTTCATATCTCTTCTAGTATGGTATATCAAAGGTTTTTCAAGCTATAGCAAAAATTCACGAACTCCGTGTACACCGAAACATTCGTGATTTTACTGAACAGTGTGTATCAGAACACGCTCCGCCCATTTTTCTCATTATCTTGCCCTGTCTGAACAACTTATGATCCCTTGGGATTTCCCGTATTCTGTCGTAGAATATTTCATTATGTGGGCTTATTTAAACATCAAGGAGTTAATCAAGCATCATTAGAGGCTTTGCCATTTCGAAAATTTTGAAAATTTAAAATTTTCCCTTGCAAAATCCTAAGCTAAAACGCACTGGGGCTTTAAGCATTTGACAACACGAGTATATAATTATGAAGATTAACAATGCATGGTTAAATTGCTAAAATCATTTGTTGCATGACCGAACAATTGATGAAGGTGCATTTGTTTACTTTCCCCTCAATTTGTATCTACGAGATACATATTTAATCAAAAGTGCAGGTGCATAATGACGATAAACTTAAACCCTGTAAAGAAGGCTGCAGACAGCAGCCACTCAACCATGACAATATCATTGGTACGAACATTTACAACAAAAATACATAAATGGGTATCGAAATGTATATACATTTTCAATTTGAATTTTATGTATTTAGTATTTTTTAACTAAATTATTTTACATCGATTGGGAAACGAATTCTTATACAAATCCCTCTCGATGACTCCTGTGTTGGTCCAGTACTTTGTGCCTGAGAAGGTCATGAAACATCCTTGCCCATTCGAACCCACAACTTTTTGATCTGCAGTCGGGTAATCGACCACTGGACCATAGCGCCCTTAGAATAGAATATAATATATAGAGGATAATTGTTGGTTTCAGGTTTTTTTTTAATTCATTGGGTGAGAAGGAAAATCAATATTTTTACGAGTGGCACTGTCAAGAGATGAATTAAAAATCATTTTCCACTGAAACCAACCATGTTTATTTTTATTTAATGCCTTTCTGCGACGTTTTTACACATTGTTACTAAGTTCATCATAATTTTTAACTTGTGGGGAGCCTTGATCCCCGAAGTCGCATGAATCGTTATTTGGTCTAAAAATAGTCCAATAAATGAACACAAAGAAAGAGTGCAATCAACATTTCTTTCTTTCAAGTATTTCTTGAAGAATGTTTATTTCAATGTTGAAATCAATATTGAAATGTCTTGAAAAAAATACGACAGTGTCTTTTAGTAGTCCCATTACAAAACAGTCAAAATTATATAAATGGTAATATTCACTGTTTGAAACAGTGAAATTTTTTTTTTTAATTCGCTGATATTTCTCTATATTCCACCGAAAATCATTAAATAAAATGTACATAATCATGGAACTTTATTTATAAGGATTATACTAAATTTCCTAATTATCTATGCTTGTGTTTGTCCGATCGCTAAAAATACAACCAAATATAGGATATGCATTTGATTTGTTTTTATATAAATAATGTTGAATTATTTTATAGGGTTCTGAGTCCAATTGACAATGATTGAATTCAATCATTTGAAGACTTTGTGAATATCATGCTGCCAAACTGCTTTATTACATCGGGAGACAAGTCAAGGTATCCTGACTCCGGACCAGTTATCAACTTGAAGATAGTATTGGTATGACACATTAGGACTCGAACTACACGCCTCCCACACTCGGATCGAGCGCTCTAAAAAATCAGCAACCGTTGGCGTTTATTTGAAATGCATCAATTATTGCGAAATGAAACGTTACACCCATACATACAACACGAGAACAAATCATGTGATCCACTCATCGTGAAGTTGTGATCATGGTCCATCAAGTGATAGTGGGAATTCTGTAGTAAATGAAAGCCTTTAAAGACTCTGAGCATACAACTTCAAAGTCAATGGATTCTTGCATCTGAACTGAAGCCTTTTTTAAGCATTTGAAGGACCAATATTATATATATATATATTTTTTTTTTTTTTTTTTTTTTTTTTTTTTGGGGGGGGGGTTAACGTCCCACCGACAGTATTTCACTCATTTAGAAACAATGTCTACTTAAAGGCTTTTTTTTTCTAACGGACAGATTTTTCAAAGAAATTGCATATAAGTTCTTTAGATTTCAACTAAAATATATATGAATTAAAAATAGGGGGTCACCATGCTTGTTTTAGAGATTAAGCTGATGCTAGAACATCACTATTTGCTAAAAATTGTTAGAAAAACATGGCGTTAAAAATAAAGATTTCATTCTAAATACTGTAACAGCATATTAAAATGATATACAGTCGAACCCCAGTTACTCCACCACCTCTCATTCAAATACCCGGCGTCATTCGAAACACTTCGTTGGTCCCAATCACTCTCCTTCTTATTTCTATATAAAAATATCTGGGTTATTCAAATTTGTGCCATTCGAATACCTGGCCTCATCCGAAAAGAAATTTCGGCCCGTGCCAATAAATTCGTAAGAGTTTCGCACCTCCTTATCCGAAGTCGCTGACGAACATTAATTACCGGCGACATTTTGAAAACAAACAATGGAAAGGCGCAAACGTCAATTAATTACCGAAATGGGTGGGAGACGGCCGCTTACAGTTTGCATAAGTTGTTAATTGATTGGATGTTTGTGCAGTTCAATCATTAAGATAAAGGTGATGATTGATGATTTTTTAGGTATACGAAACGTATTTCGCTTGGAAAGGAAGAATTAAACAAGTGTAACAAGCAGACCACGATTACATCCTTTTTTTAAATGAACATTTCGAGATGATGTTGATATCACGTTGATACATGTAGTTTCTTGTGATTTAGTCAGACCTGATGAATGGATGCATGCATTTATTATGTATAATTTATGCAGAAATAGATGAATGGTGTTAATTAAATATCAAATATCCATTGCTGTTTTCAAGACGACGTTGATATTGGATACGTGTAGTCGCATGTGATTAGTCGTTTTCATTAACGTTCCTAAATCAAAATAACATATTTTGATATAAAATACATTATATATTACGTTCACTGCATGAAAAAGCATGGCTGGAATGGGCTTTTGTTCCAACGGTCGACGTGATTTGGTTTATTCGAATACATGCCTTACTCGAAATAAAACGCCGATCCCCAGGACTTCGAATAACCGGGATTCGACTGTATTTAAAATATTTTATCAACATTTGTAACTTATAATATTAAGTTACGGATAAAAATACTGTCAAATATGCATTGAACATACAAAACGGGCACTAAATCTCATTTGTGCCCAGACCAAAATGTATACAAAAACTATCCCAAAACTGTGAATTTTTCTAAATAAAAAAAATTAACGGACAGATTTCCTTTATTTTTTTCAGAGTCAGTCCTTTGATATAATGCCTTCTGAAAATGTAAAAAAAAAACACACCTCACCAGGCTTTTTTTTTTTTTTTTTTTTAAAATGCTTTTTCATTGAAATTTAGCCAAATTTGCATAAAAACACTAAAATGTGACTTTTTTTACCTTCAAAATTTGGCAAATAAACTTTTAATGATATTCATAACACATGTTTCTTAAAATTTGGGCTTTCTTCTATCATTCTACTTAAAATAAATCAGAAATTCAAAATAAAAAAAATACCAAATTCAAAATCAGCTGTAACCCGCTGAAACGTCCTTAAAACAGATATAGTGCTGCAACACTACAGGATCATGCCGTCGACATGTGGCATGATACCACACCCAGTCACATTATCCTGACAGTGGGCCAGCCAGTCCTGGAACCTGCACCCTTATAATATGCTGAGCTTGTAAGGGAGCTATTGTACCATAACCATTTTCTTTACCACTGTGGTAATTGTCGCGTCCGGAGATCCAACCCACAACCTTCCGCTTCCGAGGCGGATGCTCTTACCACTCGGCCACCGGGGACAATCGCGATTATAACTTAATGATGGATGGATTACCTTAATGACATGTAGTGAAAGTCACGCATCGCTACTGGATGGCGTTTGATTATCTTTTAGAAGATATTTAGTATGTTTCTTGAGTCATATGTTAAAGATATGGGATAGACTTAACAGCTTCATCTAGGGAATTTTATATTTTATTATTAAACAAACATACACTTTTGGGCGGAGATGCATGTAAATATAATACAGTCAATGAGATCATCCATATGTTTTGGGCGAACCAGTTGTCGCAATTATCCTGATTATCTGTACTGTGAAATCATTATTTTTCGTTGGACATTAATTTTCGTTGTTTTCGTGGAGAGTTTTTTTTTTCCCACGAACATTACCCTACCCCATCCTCAACCCGATTCGAAACAATAGTTCATTCAATAGACCCCACGTTTTCTAAAGCATGAACCCACGAATAAATGTAACCCAACGAAATTGTCTAAAGACCATGAGTAACGAAATTTAATGTAAACGAAAGTTAATTACGTACAATAGTTGGTTTCAAAATGTAGTTAGATGACATTGCATAATATTACTCTTCACAAAGGCTTATGAAGGACGAACATGCTTTTAACCACAAAACATTTTTAATGATATTGTGTAGCTCATGTCGAGAATTACAGCACACCTACATTTTATGTATGACTGCAACTTAAACGCTATGAATTTTACGTTCGATTGATCAAGCTTAGTAAATTAGTATAATACGCATGCGCAAATGAATATAAATGGCTCTGCTGACCGTATATCTCATTGTGGAAAGCGTGGACTCTCTGTCAAAATCCGTCTATCAACACTCGAGATATTCCTTAAAGGTAAAATATTCACTCTTTGTATCTTCATAGAATAATATATTTATTTCATTTTCATTTTTCTGTTTTCCTTTGAAACTTAACATGTCAGCATAAATCATACATCCTATTTCTACAAAACATATTCTATTTCAATTGCTTGTTGGCGAAATGTTTATAAATGCACAAACAAAAATATTAACAAAAATCATTTTTCATCAAATACATGAACGATTTAAAACATGATTCATTTATCTTATTATTTTTTATTTATTTATTACTACTTTTTATCATATTAAAAGCATATTTCTTAAGTTTATAATTGGTTTGCTTTTTTATTTCATATCTATCTACTTACATGTACTTAATCTTTTGTCTTATTTCATTTAAATTTAGACGAAGAAATTATAATATGTATTGTTTCAATACACAAAAAAACATGAGAAAATATTTGAAATAATCCAAAAATTAAATTCAATAAAAATAATTCACTCCATTCCTTGAAAGTATTTTAGTTCTAAAAAAAAGGCAATTGTACTGATTTAAGGTAATGACAACTCTATATTTTTTTTTTTGAAAATAATGAGATTCCTTTCAGTGATGGTAAATGCTTTGAAAATAATGAGATTTCTTTCAGTGACGATAAATGGTTTAATTTTTTTTTTTTCAAAGATTTATTTTCAAGTATGTAAAAGGATATATTTTACAAGAAAATTATATGATTTCTATAAGAAACGGTAAAAGCTTTGAAATTAACACGAACTATGTTATTTGAAAAAGTTAATTTTTAGATTAAGTAATGTTTTTAGATATCACAAAACTGAGATTTTTTTTTAATTTTGAGAGTGTCTGTTTCAAGTTTCGGGTATATAAAGGATTCCAAGCCGTAATAGCAAGTACTTTTAGATTATCGAGACATATAGAGAATGCATTGAAATGGAAAGGATTTCAAAGATTTTTTTATTTATTTTTTTGTCTTTTTGTCTTTTTTCCCCCAATGTTTTAGTACCTCAAACTTTATCTTTACTTTTAAAGTATGATTTTTCTTACTTTAATCCAACACAGTTCACAAGCTTACAGATGATTGAGTTTAAATTTAGTATAACATCGAATACTTTATCAATATTCAAAAGTCTTGTACAAATATCAGCGCTTGTAATTTCAGCCCGTTCATAATAAATAATGTACAGTTTATTTTATACAGAACAGAACAGAACATAATTTTATTTTCAAGACTTAAGCACATAGGCTCATCGTCACAATACAAACAAAATTACAATACATGAAAAAGATGGTAAATATATGAATACACTAAGACATAAAATGAATAAATAGGTGAGAGTGGCATACACTACATTTTAATAATGTATCGTTTGTACATAAAAAACAAACTTTTTTTTTTTTTTTTTTTTTTTTTTTTTTAAAAGTACATACTTAATACGTAATGCAAAGGTAACTATACTGTTAGCCTTTCTGTATTACACATTACTTATGAGTATTAGCTGAGTTTCTAAGTTTAAAAATTTAAAATGCTAATTTCTTTAATAGAGCTTAGTAGAGTTAAGTAATTCAATAAATTTATGCATATTGGGTCTACATGTATAATATCTTGGAATATATTTACTTCTTAATTCATTATAAAATGGACATATCAATATAAAATGGAACTCGTCCTCAACATCATTTAAATTACACAATTTACATTTCCTATCTTCTCTCGCTATATTCAAATGTCTTCCCTTTTCTATGTTTAGTTCATGTGAAGAAAGTCTGATTTTTGTAATTATATTTCTTAGTCCACTATTTTCTAACAAAGATAGATATTGCGATTTTTCTATTGTAGATTTTAATTCTTTAAATAAACATAGTGAAGTACAATTATTACTACTTGCTTCCCACTCACTAAAATAAATATCTTTAAGACGATTTGTTAATACTGGTATGAACATATTAATATTTACGGAGTCTGGATATAACCATACATCGTTAAACCCGGCACTTTGAAGAATATCTCTTATTTTTGATGACCAATTTACAACATGTATATTCTCGTCTATATCTTGGCGCTGCTGATGTACTAATGTATTTAATAAACTATTAACATTTTTTTTAATACTATACAATTTTATCCAGTATTTAATAATTCTTACATATCCTAATATATAGGTTGGAAATCTTCCCAATTCAGCGTAAAGGGAAAGAGTATTCGTTGATTGTTTTACATTTAATACCCTTTTACAGAATTTCTTATGAACTAGTTCAATACAATCGGCCTTAAGATAGCCCCAAATCTCACTTCCATAATTCAAAACAGATAGTACATACGAGTCAAATAAGTTAAATAAAATATTAACTGGTATTTCACGACCTTTAATAATACTTATTAACGAATTCATCGCTCTTAAGCCTTTCTCTTTAAGCGTTCTAGTGGCTGGCCCGAATGATCCGCCACTGGATAAAACAAGACCTAAGTAATTAAACTGGCTAACAACCTCTATTTGCGTACCATCGTATGTCCAATTTTGATTATTGCTTAAGCGGCCACCTTTTTTAAACACGATTATCTTTGACTTTTCCTTGTTGACACGTAAATGAAATTTCGAACAGTATTGCTTTAACCCGTCTAATAAGACCTGTAAACCATCAGCGGTCTCCGAAAATAATACTGCGTCATCTGCAAACATCAACATACATATAGATAGCTCATCCAGTGTTATACTCGCGTTATTATTATTACGTAAGCTGCTTTCAATGTCATTGATGTAGAGAGAAAAAAATATCGCACATATCGTACTTAGCACAAATTTCGTATAAGATGAAGAGTTGTATAAAACAGAGACTTATATTGGAAATAAAATTAACCAGGTCATAAATGAAAGAAGCAAAAAAGAGAAAGATACAGTAAATGAGAGAAGAAAAAAAAACTCTTGAGGAAGATACAGATTAAATTGAAAGTATACAATAAGGGGAATTTGTGATAAGTGGGAAATTTAAAAGTGTTCATTGGTTGAAACTTGTTTATATGTTTACAATATTGCTAGGCGGGGTATTTGATAATTCCTTTAATGCAGTGTACGAGAACTAAGAAATAAACACAATAACTTTTAAAACGCTTCGGTCATAAAATTAGATTTTTCACTTCAACATATTGATCCCATCCTTTTTATTCGTATCTCCTTTTTATTGATTAAATAATAGTAGGACATAAAACATAAAAAAATCTATTGCTGAAATACGTCTCATTACATTTCTAAATCCTCTAAAATCCTTTGAAAAGCAAGAATTCATATTCGACGTTTGTTTTCAAGGAAAGGGTGTTTGTAAAATCCATGAGTATATTTCTACACACAGTTTCATCATTTCATTCATGGAATTACTAAAACGAATTACACAGTATGCAAAACTGATAAATTTAGACGTTTTCTACCTGGCAGGGGCTGCAGAGTATGATCATAGTTTTGTACCACAACGTCCCTTTTAATGATAGTTTTGTACCTCATCGACCCCTAGCATCAATAATCCTGTTTTTCATCGACCGTTGTCATCATAATTTTGAACCTCTTCGACCTTATCATCATGACTGAATCTTACCGAACCCTATCACTATGATTTTGAACCCCATCGCCCTTATCATCATGACTGAATCTTACCGAACCCTATCACTATGATTTTGAACCCCATCGCCCTTATCATCATGACTGAATCTTACCGAACCCTATCACTATGATTTTGAACCCCATCGCCCTTATCATCATGACTGAACCTCACCGAACCCTATCACTATGATTTTGAACCTCATCGCCCTTATCATCATGACTGAATCTTACCGAACCCTATCACTATGATTTTGAACCTCATCGCCCTTATCATCATGACTGAACCTCACCGAACCCTATCACTATGATTTTGAACCTCATCGCCCTTATCATCATGACTGAACCTCACCGAACCCTATCACTATGATTTTGAACCCCATCGTCCTTATCATCATGACTGAACCTCACCGAACCCTATCACTATGATTTTGAACCCCATCGCCCTTATCATCATGACTGAACCTCACCGAACCCTATCACTATGATTTTGAACCCCATCGCCCTTATCATCATGACTGAACCTCACCGAACCCTATCACTATGATTTTGAACCCCATCGTCCTTATCATCATGACTGAACCTCACCGAACCCTATCACTATGATTTTGAACCCCATCGTTCTTATCATCATGACTGAACCTCACCGAACCCTATCACTATGATTTTGAACCCCATCGCCCTTATCATCATGACTGAACCTCACCGAACCCTATCACTATGATTTTGAACCTCATCGACCTTATCATCATGATTGAACCTCACCGAACCCTATTACTATGATTTTGAACCTCATCGACCTTATCATCATGATTGAACCTCACCGAACCCTATTACTATGATTTTGAACCCCATCGCCCTTATCATGACCCCTTTCATCATGACTTTGAAGCTATTTTTCTCCTTACTTTTCAGATATCATTCCTGTTAAACAATGGGTGTGTTAAAGATGCACTTGGCGATGACATTTCTTTTGATACTACTTGTTAATTTTATTCAACCAGCGTTTTCAGTGGGGCGCGGTGAAGGTTAGTATAGAAAACCTCGAAAATAAGACCTCTATTGGGTCCATCTGGAAGTGGTATATTGAATTGATCTCATTATTGTGTTGTGTTCTCAAATCATCCTTATTACGGCACGCGCGACCTTCATGACAATTTCAATCAACTTTCATCACAGGAACATCGTTCGCATTATTGAGGTCAAAGGGGTCAAAAGAAGACTATTTTATGATTAAGTCCGATTTTAGTGGTCTTTTTACGCAATTAAGAGTTGCCCGCGAAAATGAGGTGAGCGACCATTAAATTATTTAGAAATAATTTGAGTCCGTCAAAAAGTGCCCGTATATTTGAATTGATCACGAAAATGAGTTGGTCGCAGAGTGAGGTTCATACTGTATATATAAAATTAGAAGTATTGTTAATTCACATATGAATTGCTTAGTATTTCAAAATTGTATAGATCTGCGACGTTTTACAATATATATTGTGGACAACCACATAAATTACTAATTACAATGATATGTATTCGTTTTAATACATTATTAATCCTTCAAGACAGTAATACTCCTTTCTGTCTGTGACCAACCTCAATTATGGCGTCGTTTGCGCTTCTTCGCCTTAATTACGGATCCTGGTTTATATAATTGGTTGTTCGCATTATAAATTAAATCACACGTTGATCGAAGGACACGCTGAAACAACTCGGCCAATCTAAGACCTCGCATAATAGATAGCCGCCATTGGCTAATTGGCTGTGGGTCTTTAAATAGCTTTAAAAAAACTCTCGGCCAATGAGACTGCCAAATACATCAAACATTTTTTTTATTTAAGTAGAATTAGGATGAAATATCTTTAGAACAATGTGGTATTAGTAGTAGAATAAATAATAAGTCTTTATGCAATCTTTTAGATAACGATATCGATAAAGATAAATAAGGATGCTACAACATTATATTTGTTATTTTTCATTAAAAATGGTACTGGTATGGCCCATTGCTTGGCACTCGTCATATAAGGGTCGTTCCAGGACTTACTGGCCCGGTATCAGGATAATGTGACATGGTGTGGTATCATGCCATACTCGTACGTCTACAATGTGATAATACAGTGTAGAAGTACTATATTCGTCTCATACAGATATACCGGTAGTCTCGGGCGTTAACCCCCCCCCCCCCCAAAAAAAAAACAAACAAAAAAAACACTTTATTTTACATCGATTACGAAACAAATTATCACAACTTATAATAATCACTCTCGATTGCTGTGGTCATTACTGTGGGAGGAAAACCGGAGAGCCCAAAGAAAACCCATGGGTCTGAACGGGCGAAAAGTGTACCCTCTCACGTACGTGAGCAGGAATCGAACCCAAGACGCATAAAAAATTGTGAGAAGCGAAGCGCATTACCACTACGCTATCCAGATACCCTTACAACAAACAATAAATGGTAATTATACCGAGACCTTTATATGGAACGTTGTATCCAGTAAAAGAGTATAAAAACAGATTGTGTTTATATTTCGATGTGACTTATTGCAGATTGTACTAACGCGGAATGCACGAGCAAGAACAATGTGTGTTCAAACGTGACTAATACCTGCGAGTGCCAAAGTGGATTTACGGCGGACAATGCCGCCGCAAACGACTGCTCTGGTGTGTATTTATAAATGATTTGTCTACATACCTCTACCTTATGTTCACGTGATATTGTAATAACTATCAGTATGCCAGTAATCTATTTATATTTTCGGCGTGGCTGTCTAACCTCACTTTGACCTAATTAGAGATGATGACGTAAGACAGTGCCGAATGAGAATTTAAATGACTTACATTAGTAGATATTCCTATATAAAGTTATACGCACCGATGTGTGCTGAGATGGCAACTAACTGAAACATATACGTCGTTTTCACGAAATTTCAATAATAATTACACCTTCTTTCATAAATTTAAAGTTACTTCATTATTTCAAAACACTTCTTTGGTGCACATTGAGACTTGTTAAGGGCCTAATGTTATAAATCCCTGTAGTATAGGCTATTTCACTGAAATACAACGCGTTTTAGTACAATGATGTTTACTGCGCCGACTGCGGTGGAGGGGGCGCTTTAATATTATTTTTTCATCTATGCTTATTTTGATCTCATAGGAAGAAATTCTTTACAGATAAAGATTTGTTCATCATACAACCGTTCTAAATTATCCATCAACGCCGCATATTGTTTTTAAGAAATATTTCTTGTAATATTTACTTTTAGTTATATATGGTATATAGAGCGGAGAGAGATAATATGCAGAACATGTTTGTAATAAATACAGACTTCAGATAATCTTGTAATGATAAGATTAATTCATGCATAAACTCCATTGAATATACGTCGTTTATGTTTTATCCATACGACCATCGGAACATATAATAATAGACCCTTTATTTTTACAGAGTGCAAATCCGTAAATAGTTGTGGAAACAATACCGAATTAAGATGCATTTTCAAATCGTGCACATGCACTGATGGATTTGAAATACTGGGACAACCAGGTTCACGCGCACGAACTTGTGCAGAAATTGTAAGTATGTTATACATGTGCAAGTCCAACTGCAGCTGATGATGATTTTGACTGTAGTGATAATGTTGATGATGATTGTAGTGATAATAATGATGACTTGACTATTTGAGTTTACCGTCGCTTCGACAGTATTTCAGTCATAAAGCGACGTCCAGCTAATCACAGGTGGAGGAAGACCCCGAATGTACGGAGGCATCCAGATAGAACCACTGACCTACCGCAAGCCAGCTGGAAGGCTTCCTAACATGAAAATCCGAATGATTCGAACCCACGCGGTGAGGTACTGAATGAGTGTTAAAGTCAGCGACTTTACCCTCTCGGCCACGGAGGCCCCTGATAATGATGATTATGATGATGACTGTAGTGATAATGATGATGATGATGATTGATTGATTTATTATTTTAGTTTACCGTCGCTGCGACAGTATTTCAGTCATATAGCGACGTCCAGCTTATTACAGGGGAGGAAGACTAGACTTGACTGTTTGAGTTTACGTCGCTTCGACAGTATTTCAGTCGTATTACAGCTAATTACAGGTGGAGGAAGACCCCGAATGCACGGAGGCATCCGGGTAGAGCCACCGACCTACCGCAAGACAGCTGGAAAGCTTCCTCACATGAAAATCCGAATGACCCTGCCGGGATTCGAACCCACGCGGTGGGGGGCTGAGTGAGTGTTAAAGTCAGCGACTTTACCCTCTCGGCCACGGAGGCCCCGGAGGAGGAAGACCCCGAATGCACTGAAGCATCCGGGTAGAAACACCAACCAACCGCAAAGCAGCTGAAAGCCTTCCTCAATGAAAATCCGAAAGACCCTGTCGGGACGCGAACCTACGCGGGGAAGGGCTGAATCAGAGAATTTACCCTCTCGGCCACGAAGGCCCCGTTGTGATGATGATGATGAGATGATTGTAGTGATGATGATGACGATGATGATGAAGATTGCAGTGATAGTGATGATGTTTTTGATGCTGATGATTATGATGATGATTGTGATGATGACGATGATGATGATTATCTATTTACGGGATTGTTTCCAGCGACTGACCCCTAGTTATTGGATAAGAAACTACCTTCTACTTACTTTTATTGAAGGTTTGCCCGGAAGTGGATGAAATTGAAAACGGAAACATCATGGGAACAGGTCAACAGGCCGGCGACAAACGGACATACACGTGTGATGAGGGTTATATCCTGGACGCAGACACTAATGAGCGGTATTGTCAGAATGATACTCAAACATTTAACGGCACAGGAAGTTTCCAGTGTGTTTTGGGTGAGATTTGCATACTATAAGCATATTATTCGAATATCAACCAAACACCTACTCTGACAATACAGAGAAAACCGGTATATTTTTACACGAAGCTACATCTAGGTATTTACATCTATGATTATTAGAAATAAAACAAAATGTAAAAACGAGTTTCTGATTTAATGGATAATTCAATAATTTAATGGAAATCAACTTTGTTGGTTGTTATCAATAATTCTTGAATTTTAAGGGTATATAATCTAACACAAACAATAGTGAAAACTGACATGTGTAATATGGGGGTCTGGGGGTCCTCGCAAACTATCCTGATGCCAGAAGACAGTATTTCAGTTCATACTTTTACTGTATGAAACAAACACACTCTAAAATAAAGTAAATAACAAAGTGTAAATAATATCTTCAGTGCTATCAATTGTATTAATATCATAATAGTGTACAGCTGTGTGTCTAGTGGCCTTAAGAACCTAACATAATATATTTAGTACACAGGTATTTAAAATAAACTGCCAATATTCAGCAATAACACATATACATGATACAATTCACAAAACCTACCAACTGTGGGTCAAGTGCCTATTTGTCCCTCTTTCTCCGTCTCTCTCTCTGCTACCGTGCCACTGTATCTACAATGCCTGGTTTGGTGCGTTGGTGTAGGGTTATTCTGTAAATGCTCAGAAAGGCATAACAATGTGCTTTTGTTACAATTTAACACCAATGCTGCTATCTCAAACCATGAATTGCATTTTAAATAGAAGATGCGAAATCGTCAACTTTGCTGCTAATTCTGCGAATAAAATGCACCGCTCATTGCAACCGACAAGCAAAGTCAAGTAAGAAATTAAGCAAAAGCAAAGAGATTCAACTTAACAAAATATGTATAAGGACTTATTATAAAACTTTTACACAAATAAAAACGCTGAGCATCAAACGTCTTCTTGCAAAAACCCATGCAGACTGACTTCGAGCCGAGAATATATACAAGGGAAATCACTCATGTGAAACCGATCTCCAAGGGAGAGAATTACAAAAGGTTAAGGTACACCAATTCAATAAAATACTAATTTTGCACCCTGTTACACATGTAGCGATGTTGGCAATCAGCAGAATAAATCATTCTGTTGATAACGATATCCGTGACAATGTAGATCGAAAGCTACAAGTTAGTTATCACAGTCGTTTGTATTTGAACTAATAACGAATGATATGCTGATGAAACTTAAATAAATAAATAAATAAATAAATAAGTAAAGAAAGAAAGAAAGAGTTTTGGTTCCTAGTGACTGCAGTTCTCCTACCCGCTGGCTATTTATGTTTTAAGTTTCAAATCAATACCTTGAAAAGTTCACAAGTTACATACTGGACAATGAGTTAAGGGAAATGATTCAAATATGGGACAGGCAAGGCTAGTGCACTGCTCCTACTGCCATTTTTTATGTTCTAAGTCATAACCTTGTACTGTTTATGAGTCTTTCTCCCAAAAAGGAAACTATTAAAAAAAAAAAATAAAGGGTGCTATTCAAACAGGTAGCATAATTGCATCTTTTATTATAAAGTTTGACGTCAACTTATCGTATATATATATTTTTTTTTCCAAGTAGATAATAAATTGATTTATGCCCTGAACAAAAATTCACAATATTGATTTAAGGGAGGTAATTCAATTTTGGTCCCGGCATATTTATAATTTTTGGTAATTCACTTCCCAATCTCGCAATCTATCTGTATGTAAAGTTTCATGTCTTTACTTAGTAGTTTACGAGTTATGTTCCAGACAAAAATATATTAAAATGGGGAAATTATTTTTAAAAAATCTGGACTATGGTAGAGTTATGGTTCTTAGTCACTGAACTTTTCCTAATTTAATTTTATTCATATATGATGTTTAAAGTTAATGCCTTGTATAGTTTTCAAGTTATGACCAATGTTAAACTTGCTGTCAAACCATCAAACAAACCACCAAACCAACAAACAGGGCGAAAAAAATATGCCCCCGATCACAGATCTCGGGGACATAACAATGATTATAAATGATGGACATCTATCAGGTTAAACATATTTTTTAATATATCAGAAATCATAATGTACATACATGTTTATTCTATTTAATCTGTCTCAAAATGTTTCATTATTTTATCAATCATTATAGAAAGATTTTAAATGTATTTGTTTTTTCACATGAAAGCAGCTCAACAAATTTTGAAACATTCGGATTTGAATAATATCTTGCATTTCAAAGCATAGTGCTGTTTGTCTCCTATATCAGTACATCCCAAAACATATTTTCTATCATAAATACAGTGATAATACTCATTTAACGGTTGTTGTTTTTTTACAGGAAGTCTGTAATTTTTAGTTATGAAAGTAATTACTAAGTATGTCTTTATCACGTATTTGCAGATTGCGGAACTCCGGACATACCGTATGGTTCTGAAACGGCAACCAATCAATTCACTGGTGTGAATGCAACCTTCATAGTCATGTGCGATTCTGGTTATGATCCAAACCCTGGGACTATTACCTGTCTCTCGAGCGGAATGTGGGAGACAGCATCATGCGATCCCGTTGGTATGTACACTTACTTTAATTCAATACGGCATATGCAGTAAATGCAATCTTTTACTATCCGTGAAGCCTTGGGTTCGATTCCAGTGAATAAATAAAAGTCATTAAAATGTTATTGGCATATCTACGATGGGCTCGTTCCAATACTGGTTGAAGGGGAGTTAACGCAGTGGGGCAAAATTTGATGTCATAAGTCCAAAAATGACTTGAATACTGTCGTTTGGGTGTGAAACTAAAGTACTCAAACAAACAAGACAAATTTTGATGCCAAGCATCAAAGATGCCGCGCATGTTTTTGAAGCACGACTTAAAAAAAGCAAAGTCATACAGGAAAGGTCCAAAAACAACATACAAACTTATATTATCAGATTATTCAGAAATATTGAACAAAAATGTACAGAAAATACTTTAATTATAATAGACACATTATGTGATGATGACTTAAGATGATTTAAGATGACATAGATTAACTAATCTATAGATCAATGAAGATATATTTTACAACAGGTAATTAATTTCTTATATAATTTTTGGAAAAGTTAGGGGCTGAAAGATGCATGAAATTTCCAGTAAGCTACAAAGGCGGCATTAATGTCAATGTAAAAAAAAAACATCATCAGAAGCAGCAGCAGCAGCAAGAACAAGGGCAATGATGATGAAAAATTCAGCACAAGTTTTTATCTGGTAAGGTAATTAGATACAAGTCCCAGTATTAATTAACAATCTACTTCCCTTGATAATGTAGCGTGACGTAGGAGTATGGCATGCTTTTTGTATTGATGATCTGTATCAAATATATATTCACAAGGCTTTACAGGATAAACTGTGTAATGTTTAGTTAAATTTACCCATTTCAAGCACTATACATACTGGGACCGCAGATTGTGCCTGGGGCCGTAAATTAAACATGTCCGCTACGGCCATATGTATAGTGTTTATATGTTTCTACACATTCTACGTTATGCTGTAATACTTATATTAAACTGCTTTTTCATGGAGTTTTCAAGTTGATGGATTGTATCTTAATACTGAATATTTTAAGATCTCAAAAACATCTTTGAAAAATAAATTCTGAGCTTTAATGAATAGGGTTGCTTGCAAGGTACGTTAACCAAGTTTTAAAACCCGTTGTCATCAGATACACATTATATGTGCCCAGTTTCTTCTTAATAAGGATTGAAGACTTGCATATTTTGAACCTTGTTATTTATCTTCATTAGTTAAAGTTAGTAAATGATTCAAAAAGTATTTCTTTTACTTATACATATTACATGTTTTTATTTTACAATAATAACAGTGGCTGCTCCCTGTTCTGATAATGCGGCTCCATTGGCATAAATAAAACCTATTCCATACTGACGCCGCGTTTTAAAGACGTGTTTGGGGACATGGACGAATAAGTCAAGTAGAACATTGCAAATTGGGATTAGTAGATAAGTAGACATGTCCCTCCTTTATGTAATGGTTACCAGTATAAAGACAATATATACAGAGTCTCGTACTTTCCATGACATATGTCAGTTAAAATGTTCGATGTATGGGCTTAATTCACGTGATCTGTCGCATAAGTGATACAATGCTTCAACCACATGCACCGAAATGATGCCGATTAAGCAGATATTCATCTCATGTAGTACGCGTGCATTTTTAACTTTAATTATGTCATATTGCCTGAAATATACTCGAGGACTTAAAATTATTTTTATAGATTGAAAAATACGAAATAAAGTATTCGACATTTTTCGAGGGAGAGGCATTGTTTAAGCCCTTGAGTATAATGCATGCAATGTAACATTATTAAAGTTAAAAGCACATTAACTAAAATATTAATCGGATTCAATATTCAGACGTCACATTATAAGCAATATTCATGCACGATCCCCCCCACCAACCCAACAATATTCATTAATAGGTGGTCCGGATATGTAAATGTGTATATTTATAACATGTTTTGATTATGATACGTAATTATACATACACGCAAAAAACAAAAGCTGAGACCCGCTTTTAGTCACACCACACACACACACACACACACACGGTCATGTAATGCAAAATATATACCGGTATTTATGATAGTGACTTATAGGTCCATGGGCCGGGTTGTTTTGTTGCCTTTTCTCATTTTTTTTGACTGTACTTGTAAAACACATGTCTCTTTTATAGAATATTTACTTACTTACTATATATCAACAAATTTACGATATCTTATCTGCTTGACATTCATGCGATGTAGAACATAATCGAATACCATTCCGACGTGTTCTGATGAATACATGACTACGAGAAAATAGATGTATAGATAGTGTATAGTTGTGTCACCAATACCTCTGTGATGTCGATGGTGTATAACTAATAGTACAAATTTTATAAATATTATACATAATTGTAAATGCATTTTAATTTGGTGAGAATAATGCATGGAATATTGAGATGAAATAATTTATCGACATTGATCATAATGGTGACGCTTGAACTAATAATATTTGTTTTGTTTTGATTTTTATTTAATTGTTATCATGATTTTAGCAGTTTTCATGGCCGGCATTATAAATCAACGAACAGGAAACGAACAGGAAACAACACAGAAATCCGTAACATCGCAGTCTTATTAATATCAAGATCAAATAAATAAAAACATTAAATGCCTAATGCCTTATTTAATTATTTCGGTACTTTTGTTTCAAGTCGTTGATTCATTTATTCTGTTTTGAAAATAACGCTATGTTCGAAATTTCAAGAACGCTGAACGTATGTACATGTATTATCAAAATAACAAAAACAATAAAATCTCATTTTCTGAAGAAAGGTTAAGTCAAATCTGAATTTCAGTAATTCTCAACCGAAAAAAAAAAAAAGAATAAAAAAATGTTTATGTCTTTTTAAGTGTTTTATCCGCATCAATCAGACATTGCAAATTGTTTTGATTCTTTTCGGCGGCAGCTGTATGCTTTTGCTATTGACCAATATTTTAACCGGATTTCGACATTTATTTTTATGTGCACCTGCTTAAAGATAGTGTTCGAATTAGCTTATAGTCTACGCGGGCTTATTTACTTTTCACAATTGTAATTGGACATGAAAATTGTGCGCAAAAATCAGAGATACAGACTGTTTGCTATTTATCGCTTAAGGTACAGCTAGTGACTAAGCATGCCGCCTACATATATATATATATAATGCTTAATGTTATGCTGCATCTATTGGATACCTTTTCGCTCCTATTTATGTAATTTGTAAGAGATGTGTTAACATATTTTTTGTTTTCAGATTGTGAGACCCCCACAAGTATCGCCAATGGAGATATAGAATTAGATGAAAATGGTAATACAACTTTCGGAGCTGAGGCCGAGGTTTTATGTGAAGACAAATATACTGCGACAAAACTAACCATCCTGTGTACAGCCAGTGGAGAGTGGGAGAATGTTGAATGCGAGTTGACAGGTTCGTAGATTTTGTTCATTTGAATCATCAAGAACACGGTATTATTATCAAAGTGGTTAGTGTAATTTAGTGACTAAAGGTACAACATAAAAATAGATTTATATGAATCAAAAATGAATCCAATATACCACGATGAAATGAACCCTAAATCATACTTACACTTCTTAATATATGCATTTTATCAGAAATGTTTACCAAAAATGTTACAGGTTGTGGTACATTAGACATTATCGATAGTGCTGTAACGTTCACTGCCCCTGCAACCACAACATTCGGGACTACGGTGAATGTTGGATGTCCTGACGGATTTACCCCCTCGATAAACCCGATAACATGCAATAACGATGGGACCTGGCAGCAACCGATATGCGAGCCAGTAGGTTGGTAAATTGCGTTCAGTTGTATTTACAAACGTACGTTATTATTAATACAATTCATTTTTTTTTAATAGCAGTAGAAGTAAAAGTAGTAATAGTGGGGAAATAAAATACGTGAAATAAAGTTAAAAATCACAAAAATATTCATGCTGATGTCAACTAAAAGTCTTTATGTTCATTTTTTTCAGATGAGATATCAGACATGTTTGCTAATTTGATTTTTTTTTTCGGCATCAGCTGTATGCTTTTTAATCGGATTTCGACATTTATTTTTATGCACACCTGCTTAAAGATAATGTTCGTATTGGCTTATAGTCTACGCGGGCTTATTTACTTTTCACAAATGTAATTGGACATGAAAATTGTGCGCAAAAATCAGAGATACAGACTGTTTGCTATTTATCGCTTAAGGTACAGCTAGTGACTAAGCATGCCGCCTACAGATATATAATATTTAATGTTATGCTGCATCTATTGGATACCAAATTTCTATATATTTAATTTCTAACAAGAGTGTTAACACATTTAAAAAAAAAAAATTCAGATTGTGATACCCCCCCAAGTATCGCCAATGGAGATATAGAATTAGATGAAAATGGTAATACAACTTTCGGAGCTGAGGCCGAGGTTTTATGTGAAGACAAATATACTGCGACAAAACTAACCATCCTGTGTACAGCCAGTGGAGAGTGGGAAAATGTTGAATGCGAGTTGACAGGTTCGTAGATTTTGTTCATTTGAATCATCAAGAACACGGTATTATTATCAAAGTGGTTAGTGTAATTTAGTGGCTAAAGGTACGACATAAAAATAGATTTATATGAATCAAAAATTAATCCATTATACCACGATGAAATGAACCCTAAATCATACTTACACTTCTTAATATATGCATTTTATCAGAAATGTTTACCAAAAATGTTACAGGTTGTGGTACATTAGACATTATCGATAGTGCTGTAACGTTCACTGCCCCTGCAACCACAACATTCGGGACTACGGTGAATGTTGGATGTCCTGACGGATTTACCCCCTCGATAAACCCGATAATATGCAATAACGATGGGACCTGGCAGCAACCGATATGCGAGCCAGTAGGTTGGTAAATTGCGTTCAGTTGTATTTACAAACGTACGTTATTAGCTCACATGAGCACAACGTGCTCAAGATGAGCTTTTCTGATCGCCTTTTGTCCGGCGTCCGTCGTCCGTGCGTCAACAATTGCTTCAAACAATATCTCCTCCTTAACGGCTTGGCCAATTTGAAAAATATTTTGCAGGAATGTTCCTTGGATGAAGCTCTACTAAAGTCCATTGCATAATTAGGTCACAGGAGCTAAAAATAGATTATAAAATGCAAACTTTAAAAATCTTCTTCTGCAAAACTGCAGGGTCTAGAGCTTAGATATTTAATGTGAAGCATTGTCTAGTGGATGCCAACCAAGATTGTACAAATCATAGCCCAATGGTGATAAAAGACCCCGCACCAGGGGTCACTTGTTTTACATAGAGTTATATAGGAAAATCTTAAAAATTCTTCTTCTATTAATCCATTATGCCTAGAGCTTAGATATTTGGTATGTAGCATCATCTTATGGGCCACTACCAAGATTGTACAAATCATAGCCCTATGAGGATAAATGACCCCGCACCAGGGGTCACTTGTTTTACATCGAGTTATATAGGAAAATCTTAAAAAATCTTCTTCCATGAATCCATAATGCCTAGAGCTTAGATATTTGGTATGAAGCATCAACTTATGGGCCACACCAAGATTGTACAAATCATAGCCCTACGGTTATAAATGACCCCGCACCAGGGGTCACTTGTTTTACATAGAGTTATATAGGAAAATCTTAAAAAATCTTTTTCCATGAATCCATAATGCCTAGAGCTTAGATATTTGGTATGAAGCATCAACTTATGGGCCACCACCAAGATTGTACAAATCATAGCCCTACGGTTATAAATGACCCCGCACCAGGGGTCACTTGTTTTACATCGAGTTATATAGGAAAATCTTAAAAAATCTTCTTCCATGAATCCATAATGCCTAGAGCTTAGATATTTGGTATGAAGCATCAACTTATGGGCCACCACCAAGATTGTACAAATCATAGCCCTACGGTTATAAATGACCCCGCACCAGGGGTCACTTGTTTTACATAGAGTTATATAGGAAAATCTTAAAAAATCTTTTTCCATGAATCCATAAGGCCTAGAGCTTAGATATTTGGTATGAAGCATCATCTTATGGGCCACCGCCAAGATTGTACAAATCATAGCCCTACGGTTATAAATGACCCCGCACCAGGGGTCACTTGTTTTACATAGAGTTATATAGGAAAATCTTAAAAAATCTTCTTCTATGAATCAATAAGGCCTAGAGCTAAGATTTTTGGTATGTAGTAGCATCTAATGGTTCATTACAAAGATTTTCAAAGTCTTGGTCCTACGGTGATAAATGACCCTGCACCCAAGTCTTCTCTGAAACCATGTGGCGCATTGCTTAGATATTTGGTGTGTAGTATTGTCAGGGGTAAAATGTTTTAGATTAAGTTATATCAGAATCCTTGTCTGTTTAAAAACCTTGACATCAGTTGAAGCAATGGTACTCAGGTGAGCGATTCAGGGCCATCATGGCCCTCTTGTTATTAATACTATTCATTTTTTTTATGAATAGCAGAAGTAGTAAAAGTAGGAATAGTGGGGAAATAAAACACGTGAAATAAAGTTAAAAATCACAAAATTATTCATGCTGATGTCAACTAAAAGTCTTTGTGTTCATTTTTTCTGATGAGATATCAGACATGTTTGCTAATTTGATTTTTTTTTCGGCATCAGCTGTAAGCTTTTTAATCGGATTTCGACATTTATTTTTATGCACACCTGCTTAAAGATAATGTTCGTATTGGCTTATAGTCTACGCGGGCTCATTTACTTTTCACAAATGTAATTGGACATGAAAATTGTGTGCAAAAATCAGAGATACAGACTGTTTGCTATTTACCGCTTAAGGTACAGCTAGTGACTAAGCATGCCGCCTACAGATATATAATATTTAATGTTATGCTGCATCTATTGGATACCAATTTTCTATATATTTAATTTCTAACAAGAGTGTTAACACATTTAATTTTTTTTTCAGATTGTGAGACCCCCCCAAGTATCGCCAATGGAGATATAGAATTAGATGAAAATGGTAATACAACTTTCGGAGCTGAGGCCGAGGTTTTATGTGAGGACAAATATACTGCGACAAAACTAACCATCCTGTGTACAGCCAGTGGAGAGTGGGAGAATGTTGAATGCGAGTTGACAGGTTCGTAGATTTTGTTCATTTGAATCATCAAGAACACGACATTATTATCAAAGTGGTTTTAGATACATGAAATAATATTATAAATCAAAATTAAAAAATCATGCTTATGCCTTTTGAAGTGATTGTAGTTTCTTCGTTATTGTTGTTGTTTCTTTATTTCCGAAAGTATGGTACAATTTATTTCGACGTTACGTTGTTTTTTCGTGTTATTCATTTTAAATTTTTATCAGATATTTCAGCAGCATTTTTAATTCTGAATAATAAAGGTTGTGGATCATTTCCAAATGTCAATGATACTGTAGTGTAGAAAACATACTGCGAAGAATAACCCTGTGTTATGCAAAACTGATGGGAACCGGGAGGTACCTGTATGCGAGCTAACAGGATGGTACATTCTACAAAATTATGGTGTTATTATCACTAGTAGTAGTTGGTGGGGGGCGGCGTTATGTTGCAGAATTATTCCTGTAAATATAGGTAGCTTATGAATACGATGTGCTACTGCATCATTCATGTAAGTTACATTTTCCTGGCATTGTTATGTTGAGGAACGTGCTACATGGCATCGGAAGTAATTGCATAGGAGATATCATATTCAATATTTTACCGAAAGTGCTTTTAATGAAAAAGGCATTTTCCTTTGTGCAATGTGACTTACACTTAGAGAGTTTATTTGTCAAAGAAACAAAGACTTCACAAACCTATACGTAGAGTAGAAAACATTCATTTGTGAACCAGCTGCCATAATTTTTAAGAGAGAAATACCAAGACCTACATCCAAGAAACGGTCATTTGGCAAAAAGATCAACTGGCGTGGTTAAACCAGGGAAAGCGGTCTCAAACTCGAATTTCCTGACAGTATTTCTCTGATATGAACAGTGTAAATTGAAACACCAAACTAGGGTGGTTTCATCTGGTTTCTAGGGGTCCTAACCTCGCACTTCTTTAAAGTATTTCTCTGATATGGAATGTGTAAATTAAACAAAATCATAGAAATGTATTCTGAAATCTAAGCCCACACATGTATACATTTGCCATGTAAGCCGATGCATAATGGAAAGTACCTTGTTCCGATCAAGGTATTTTTCAGTTATGAGCCCTTTTTATGTTTAACGTTATTTAATCCTATACATGAATGTACCTGACCGTAATTGTTTTGATTATGTACGTTTAGAACTACACATGATCTCATGAAAATAGAACAAGTCATACTAAAATCAGAATAGAATTTTCTTTCAAATATTTTAGGATGTGGCAACCCCCCTGCCGGCAGTTCACTCGATTCGAGTGGCGACTCTAGTTTTGGCGCTTCGGCCACCTGTACTGCTGGATCTGAAACTCTCACATGTGGAAACGACGGAAACTGGTCCCCGTCTAGTTGTTCTGCTGGTAGGTAGTTTTACAGCTTTATCATATTTGTTATTATTTTATTACAAAAATGCGCAATATTTGAGCATAATTAATAAGGTAAGGAAAAAAAGGTACTATGAGAATCCAACAAATATCGTCGAACTTATTTAAGATATTTCTCTGATACGAATCGTGTAAATGAAACAAAATCATAGATGTTCAGAGCGATGTCTAAGCACACACGTATAAACCTAGGCCGATGCATAATGGATAGTACCTAGTTGCGATCAAGGTATTTATCTGATATGAGCAGTGAAAAAAAGTCCTTGGCATGTTTATTAAACAAGCATTTTCTTTCAAATATTTTAGGATGTGGCAACCCCCCTGCCGGCAGTTCACTCGACTCGAGTGGCAACTCTAGGATTGGCGCTACGGCCACCTGTACTGCTGGATCTGAAACTCTCACATGTGGAAACGACGGAAACTGGTCCCCATCTAGTTGTTCTGCTGGTAGGTAGTTTTACAGCTTTATCAAATTAGTTATTATTTTTAACAAAATTGATAAGGAAAGAAAAAAAGGTACCATAAGAATCCAGCAAATATCTTTATTAACTAACTGCAGAAGGTGGTGAAAATTACTGGACAACAAAAAAGGAGACGGGACATTGCGTGAAATTGAGAAATAACAACAGCTATCGCATTGGAACATGCAGTTAACGAAAGAACAAACTGGGATTCTTACATCTGGTTTCCAGGGGTCCCAACGTCGCACTTCTTTAAGATATTTCTCTGATACGAACAGTATAGATCAAACAAAATCATAGATGTGCAGGCCGATATCTAAGCACACACATGTATAAACCTAAGCCGATGCATAATGGATAGTACCTAGTTGCGATCAAGGTATTTATCTGATATGAGCAGTGAAAAAAAGTCCTTTGGCATGTTTATTAAACAAGCATTTTCTTTCTAATATTTTAGGATGTGGCAACCCCCCTGCCGGCAGTTCACTCGACTCGAGTGGCAACTCTAGGATTGGCGCTACGGCCACCTGTACTGCTGGATCTGAAACTCTCACATGTGGAAACGACGGAAACTGGTCCCCGTCTAGTTGTTCTGCTGGTAGGTAGTTTTACAGCTTTATCAAGTTAGTTATTATTTTAACAAAATTGATAAGGAAAGAAAAAAAAGGTACCATAAGAATCTAGTAAACATCTAAATTAACTAACTGCAGAAGGTGGTGAAAATTACTGGACAACGAAAAAAGGAGACGGGACATTGCGTGAAATTGAGAAATAACAACAGCTATCGCATTGGAACATGCAGTTAACGAAAGAACAAACTGGGATTCTTACATCTGGTTTCCAGGGGTCCCAACGACGAACTTCTTTAAGATATTTCTCTGATACGAACAGTATAGATCAAACAAAATCATGGATGTGTAGGGCGATATCTAAGCACACACATGTATAAACCTAGGCCGATGCATAATGGATAGTACCTAATTGCGATCAAGGTATTTATCTGATATGAGCAGTGAAAAAAGTCCTTTGCATGTTAATTAAACAAGCATTTTCTTTCAAATATTTTAGGATGTGGCAACCCCCCTGCCGGCAGTTCACTCGACTCGAGTGGCAACTCTAGGATTGGCGCTACGGCCACCTGTACTGCTGGATCTGAAACTCTCACATGTGGAAACGACGGAAACTGGTCCCCGTCTAGTTGTTCTGCTGGTAGGTAGTTTTACAGCTTTATCAAATTAGTTATTATTTTTAACAAAATTGATCAGGAAAGAAAAAAAAGGGTACCATAAGAATACAGCAAATATCTTTATTAACTAACTGCAGAAGGTGGTGAAAATTACTGGACAACAAAAAAGGAGACGGGATATTGCGTGAAATTGAGAAATTACAACAGCTATCGCATTGGAACATGCAGTTAACGAAAGAACAAACTGGGATTCTTACATCTAGTTTCCAGGAGTCCCAACGTCGCACTTCTTTAAGATATTTCTCTGATACGAACAGTATAGATCAAACAAAATCATGGATGTGCAGGGCGATATCTAAGCACACACATGTATAAACCTAAGCCGATGCATAATGGATAGTACCTAGTTGCGATCAAGGTATTTATCTGATATGAGCAGTGAAAAAAGTCCTTTGCATGTTTATTAAACAAGCATTTTCTTTCAAATATTTTAGTATGTGGCAACCCCCCTGCCGGCAGTTCACTCGACTCGAGTGGCGACTCTGCGGTTGGCGCTACGGCCACCTGTACTGCTGGATCTGAAACTCTCACATGTGGAAACGACGGAAACTGGTCCCCGTCTAGTTGTTCTGCTGGTAGGTAGTTTTACAGCTTTATCATATTTGTTATTATTTTTATCCAAAAATACGCAATATTTGAGCATAATTGATAAGGAAAGAAAAAAAGGTTATATAAGAATCCAACAAAAATCGTCGCACTTCTTTAAGATATTTCTCTGATACGAATCGTGTAAATTAAACATAATCATTGATGTGCAGGGCGATATCTAAGCACACACATGTATAAACTGATATGTATGCCATTGGTTGGGCCGTCAGACTCAAGTGTATGGCACTTATGTATGCGAGCGTATGAGACAACAATGCTATACGTTCGCATACGCAGTTGTTGTCCTTCTGGTGGTAGGTAGTTTCATAGCTATCTTTATCTATCATTGTAAGTTTTATGTTGCGTTGTTTTAATCATCTGGCATCTTCATGTTTATAAAAAAGAAATAAATACAACTAAGTCCAGCCATATGAATATATACAAATGTTTCATGAAATAACTATGATTTTAG
>CM037788.1:42992595-43042595 GCA_021229015.1 Solen grandis | reverse complement strand
ATTGACCTTTTGAAATTACCTTTTAACCTCAGACACATTTGAAGCGGTCATTATAAACAAATACATTTTCTGCTATAAATGAATGGGTTTTGGCAATATATTATAGACATGTTCAGATTCAGATATTTTCCTACAAGTTATGTAAAATTTTATTGTATAGAAAATGGGGGGAAATAAACTACTTTCATCGCACCATCTTCAAACAAATAACTAAAATTAAGCACATGTGTTGTCATCATAAAAAATGAGTTGTTTTTTTCATGATTGTTTAGAAGTTAGATGATTCAAGTTCCATTGATTCAAATTCCGATGATTCAAGTTCCGACGACGACGATTAAATTTCCGATGATTCAAGTTCCGACGACGACGATTCAAGTTCCGGCGACATCAGATCAGTTTCCGACAACGACAATTCAGTTTTCGACGTAACAGACTAAGACGCGAAAGGATCAACATAGAAGCATCAAAATCAAAAGTTAGACTCGGATGTCAACGGAAGTGGCGATAATAACCATCTGAGCTCTGTTTGTCTCAAATGCCTAACAAAAAAAAAATGTCGAATTATGAAATCTTTGAGGTTTCTCTTCTTGAAGATCTGATAAAGTTCTGTTGATCAGAAAAAGAATGTGTGTTATAGATATAGAAATATACAAATAAATCATATCAACATATCAAACCAAACAGAACAGTGAATGTGTTTGTTGTTGTTTTGTTTTTTTTGTTTTTTCAAATGTTATATTAAGACTTCACCATGTCGTCAAATATCTTGATTAAATAAATGAGGGTCATTTTCCTAACCCCCGTTCCTGGTCTAAGCAGGTCAAAGGACGATCCATTCAAACTTCAGATTCAGAACCTGAATAACTTGATCTGCTAGAATCTATCTATCTATCTATCTATCTATCTATCTATCTATCCGTCCGTTCGTCAGGCCGACTGCAGAAATTACTTTGTATAGACAAAGCCTTTATAATATAAAGAAAATCTAGCGCTTGATTGAGCTGTTTTTCCAAACGTCTGTCTGTCAAATGAGTAAACATTGTTTTACTCTCATCCATTCGAACCTTGGTGGAAGTGTGAATTCCCGAAATACCTCGAGAAGTGCATATTTACGCGTAAGATACCAACAGAAATAAAAAAAGCTCTCTCGTTGTATGTTTAGCTCAAAACAATATAAAATAACATACAAAGGGTGTTTCAGAAGTTCTTTAATCTATTCCACTTCAGTGTATCAAATTTAGTTTAACTGGTGTCCACGATCTTCTGAAACACCCCTCGTACGCCGATTAACTGCACAGTGTGCTTCAGAACACGCTACGCCCACTTTATTAGTGCCATGTCTGAACATCTAAGGATATCAGTGGGGGGTGGGTTCCTTATTCTTTTATTATATATTTTATTTCTTGGACTTCGGAGGTTGATCAAATCACTTTTGAGGCTTTGCCCTTGTGAAACATGCGAAAATATATTTTCCCTGGTAAATCTTTAAGCTAAAATGTTATGGGACTATAAGTGACAGATTTGTCAAAATACAGCTGATATGTTATAAGAAAATATAGATACAAAAAGATTTAGAAAAAGACGGAAAATAAAGGGAATACATGTATAAAAAATTTATATGTCACCCTAAGTTTGCGGCAAATTAGAAGCTCTGAAAAGACAAAATTTACCAGCAATTCATTTCAATAGAATACCTTTATTTTTCACCATATAAAAATGACCAATCTGTTGAACAAAATCAAGTGTTTCCACAAATGAGGGTGACCTCTTAGTCAGATAGAATCCATTAAGAGATTTCTCCAGACAATAGAAGTCTTTGTTAGCTATGCCGTTTGATAGAAACGTTTTTACATAATAGACTCTATGCTTAGTATCGTACATGTACTACATTTTTTTATAGTTAAAATAAATTTAAACAAAATTAAACAAATATATTTTCGAGCAAATAAGCAAACATTCAGCTTTCTTCCATGTTCCGGTCAATTCACACATGCGCACACAGGCACGCGCGTGCAGAACGTTGAAGAAATTGAGTTCCAATAGCTATCGCGTGCGCACGCAATATAAAAATATATTCCATGTCCTATTTATGTCACCGTAGAGATGTCATTGAAAATTTATATTTTATCTCGTGATTTTCCAAATTTGAAATGAAATACGACCATAATAAATAAAAGGAGTATTCTATCTGTTTCAATCTTTTCTCATCGTTGCAAACTTCTACTCCTCTTCTCTCATGTTTGAACTTCTCCATTGAGAGCATTCCTTCCTTTAACATAAGTCATTTAACGTTTGCAATATTAAGAAAGTCTGTTACAAATTCTAAACAAAAAACAAACAAAAAAAACAAAAAACGGTGTCTTAAGTCTGAAGTCGTCCACATTTATGCTAAGTGGCTCATGTCACAGTTGTGATATGTGTCACAATCTGGACAGTATACCAACTGTGTCTGGAAACTTGGCCTTTAGGAACCCCTGGCTTGTGAGGCCTGACAAGATATGTCAGTATCTATCATTTTTGACAAAACTTCTGCCTAGTAAAATGATATATTTTGCATAAAATTCCTACATTCTGCTGTTATATAAATGTATAAGAATGTTCTATAAAACTAGAAATTCGTAAACAAGCATAAACTCATGTATTTCAAGTAAGACAAATAAAATCGTGCATAGTTAAAGAAAAAGTTTTTATCTATAAAATTAGGTCACCACTACCACAATAGCAGTCATAACCAGGGCTATATTCTATAGAATTTAATTCTTAATTGCTTGTCTTTCATTAAATAAACTTACCTTAATTCAGCATTTTTACTTTCTGTATATGTTTTGGTAACCAAGGGCAAGTAACTTTGGTATTAGTCCAGAAGATATGTATGCGACACAACTCGGTCATTTCTTTGAAATAAGTTTCGCTGGCAAAAGTAGAGATGTTCCAAATGATAAAGAAGTGATATCACAGTCTCTCTTTATCAATTTTGATATCATCAACATAGTGAGTATGATAGGTCTTTAGCATAGAAAGGGATTTAAGTAGGATGATATGTAGCCATCAACTATTAACTAGTTGCCTCCCTTTGTTTACCTTTAAAGACCGTCTTCTTTTCTTTATGATTTATGTATATGAAGGCATTTTATAATGTATTTTTACACTTTCTGGTCGCTGTTTCGTAAATATTAGTGAAACATCGTAATTGTCCCAAAGTGCTAACAAATATATTTTAAAATGAAAAGCAAGGTAGTGCTTTAACTGTTTAAAATACATTAACAATTTGCCGAGATATGGAAATAACCACTGGCACTTAAACCGCAGAATTGTCAATTTCATTGAAATGTTAATTACGATTTTTTTGTCTCCTTTCTATTGAACATGATAAGGGACGGAACCTGATGTCACTTGGTTATGGAGCTCATAACGTTGTACAGATGTACGCTACCATTACGCTACCTATGTACAGTTTGATCGGTCTGATATTCAATTAACACATGAAATAATAAATTACATGTATTGCCAAAAAACAACCTTAACGAATTAATTATGCAGAATGTCAACAATTTGTACATCTTTTTAAAACTGCTCCACTATCAAATTCCGGTTTATTTTCGGCGATTCTGATTGGATGACATAAAACAAATAGTCGTTCAATTTCCCCCAATCTGTCGATGTCAAATCAGATCACTCGATTCAAAATCGCCCTAAATAACTGGAAGCTGATAGTGGAGCAGACTTACTGAGATGTACAAATTGATGACACTTCGCGTTATTTCTTTTTTAAGGTTGCCTTTTGACATGATTCATTATACTATGCTTTAATTTGATATCAGACTGATCGAACCGCGCATAGAATATGATGGCAGCATACATCTCTGCACAATAACGACCTTCGTAATCAGGTGATGTCAGATTCCATTCCTTACCATGTTTTAATATACAGTAGCGGAGAACAACAACAACAAAAACGAGCATATTTTTGATGATCAAGATTCCATTGAAAATGGCAATTCTGCGGTTCTAGTGCCAGTATACGACATCCTCGAGAACCATCGTCACAACCCCATACGCCATGATTTGTAGAAACTTAAGATTGATTATTTAGTAGACCACTAAGTCCTTGTGGATAAAAAAGAAACTATACAGAAACATGATAAAAATATATTCGCATTATCGTTAATTAAACACGAAGGATTTTTTTTCAACATTTACAATGTATTATGTTATGGAATAAAATAATTAAAAAATAGGTCTTTGAGGATGCAGTCAAACTTGTCTCAAGCGGTCATTCAAGGGAACAATTGAAAGTGACCACTTAACACAGATAACCGCCAAATAAAGGGTAAACATATATATCAAAATGCTAGTTCAAAAATATTAATGGCCCATTATGCTTCGAAAGGCAGTTTATAATCTTTGGACAGAACAGCAAAGTGTGTGCTACAGATTTGTCTGTACATACTCGTTGACGACACGTTACTACAACGCATAAGTAAGAAATAATCATTCAATTATTTACAAAAATAACTCATTTGCATATTCCGCATATTTTAATAAATTTTCCATAGACATTCCGTATGTCTCCGTTGACGAATCACGAGTGCATTAATTGATGACGTAGCAGATAAAAAGAATGCGATTCGACTGTACGGTTTCTCCAATTCAAATTATTTCCGATTACAGACTGTTTTCGGGAAAACTCGCCAATGCAAAATGTAAACAATGAGAGTATTTTGACATCCATCCAAAATACTAAACTGCGTTATTTAATCAACATTTTCAATGCGTTTAACTGTTATTTTACGGCACATTATTATACTTGTGTTTGTCTAGGATATGTCGATGTTATTTTATATTCTCTTTTTGCATGAAAATTGAATCATTATGAAATATAATGGGTCTTTAAAAGTGAACTCTGAAAGCAGATTGAACGCTTAATATAAGTGGCCGCTAATACAGATGCAACTGTTTAAATAAAATGTAACCAAGTAAAGTCCTACTTCCCAGAGCCGGATTCCAACTCTGGAACTTTGGTATGCAAATCTGAACTCTACCAGGTCGCCACAAAAGCTAGGACGTAAATTTGCCTCTACAATAAAGAAATATTATCATTTTTTACTTGAATTTAAAGCAGCTTGTTCACAAATGATAGGTACAAATTCATATAATAATAATAATAATAATAGACTAGTTTAAACATATTTATTCCCATATAATACAGACATCAACTATTTCAAAATATTTACAATAATAGACTAGATTAGACTATTTGAGTTTACCGTCGCTTCGACAGTACTTCAGTCATATAGATACGTTCAGCTAATAACAAGTGGAGGAAAACAACGAATGCTCGGAGGCATCCAGCTGGAACCACCGACCTACCGCAAGCCAGCTGGAAGGCTTCCACACATGAAAATCCGAATTACCCTGCCGGGATGATAATAATAATAATGATTTTCTACTCTCCATCGATTATGTTCGTGAAGTCTTTTTTCCTGACAAATAAACTCAGAATGTACAGAAAAATGCTGTTTTCTAAACGCAATTTCGACGCAATCGCTTAAATTTAGAATACATTATCCCGAAAGGACACGTTCCGTAACATGGCGTCTTCAACAGTTCAGGGTAGCGATTTCACCCTGTGAAGTTAGCGCATGCGGGAAAAGTGAATGAATCTAAATATAGGTTTTATCAGTCTAAATATTGTTTCAATACCGTCTGTGAGGGTATTGCCTGTGATGGGAAAACCATTATATTTTTACGATGACGAATGGCTGAAATGGGTGACATTGCGTCTGTAGATGGGTATTGATAGACGCATTGTATTGTATTGTATTGGGGTTTACCGTCGCTGCGATAGTATTTCAATCATATAGCGACGTCCAGCTAATTAAAGGTGGAGGAAGACCCCGAGTACACAGAGGTACCCGGGTAGAACCACCGACCTACCGCAAGCCAGCTGGAAGGCTTCCTCACATGAAAAATCCGAAGTCCCTACCGGGATTCGAACCCACAGCGGTGAGGGGCTGAGAGATTTGTAGTCCACGACTGTAACGGCTCGTCCACGGCGGCCCCTTGATAGACGTAATACACACATATAGTTAAAATCAAATTCTTAGTCAATGACGATCCATGAACGAGCTGCTTTAACTACTTATTCTTAAAAACCACATAAAAAGTCTACTTTATCGTATTGTACGCTGTATGACGCTCAGTTCAGAAAAAAATGTTTCGACATTCGACACATTCTGTTTTGTTTTTTTTCTTAATTTTCAAAATGATATACAACGCACGTCAAGCGTTTAATCACTTCGATTAAAAGTGAAGTCATGTAGTAAATGAACTATAATAATAATTTGTCTTTTTTGTTCAGGTCAAAGGAATTATAGATTATACTGCAATGTATTCAAATACCGTCAAGATATGTATAAAGGGGGGCAACTACAAATGATCAAAAGGGAATAACCAAGACGGGTTGTCTCTACATGAACGATATGTTCTTGTGTCATAACATGTATTTGACTAGAACAATAAACTATTGAATTGAAATTGATAAGTCTCTGTTCATTCCTATGGAATGTTTTGGGTTTAACGTCCCACCGACAGTAGTTCAGTCATTTGGAGACGATGTCTACTTGAGATAGATATAGTGCTGCCACACTGCAATATCACGCCGTAGACATGTAGCATGATACCACACCCAGTCACATTATCACGACACCGGGCCAACCAGTCCTGGAACTACCCTTATATGCTGAGAGCCAAGCAAGGGAGCTATAACAGTACCAGTTTTAACGACTTTGTTATGTCGCAGCCAGGGATCGAACCAACGACCTCCAGCTCCCGAGGCGGACGCTCTAACCACTCGGCCACCGGGGACGATCCTATGGAATGTAACGATTTATACTGAAATGTTTGTAGAATTGCTTGTTCACTGACATATCTCGGTATAGAAGTAATGCTTCCGGAATACAATTAAAATATAAGTAACGTAAACCTTAAATCAGTGTGTAGTAAGGCAAGTTTGAGAAATGGTTTGTAAACCCCATTAATCATCAGAAAAGTCAAAATAAAAATGTTTGACTTCAGTCAGATGTGACCTAACAAAAAGTGTGTTTATGTGGTAAATAGAAAAATGGTCAGAAATGCATTTCTTGAGAATACACTCTTGATGTTTGTAAACCACATATTTTGAAAGCAAATTCTTTTAGCACCTTAAATTTGTAATCGGCTCAACCTTCAAATAAATACTAGATGTAGGAAATCTTCACCTTTTGAAACATTAAGGCTATAAAACAATATACCTACACTGTACTAGTAGAAAACAGCCGGTGACACCAGTAAATTCAAGAAACAAAACCTTGTCACGTGAGTCATGTAACTTCCTTATATGATGTCCGATTTCAAAAAGCTAGGTACCGTTAGAAACGTCTTTAGATTTCCAACATTTCACTTGCTTCATGTATCCACCTATCTCTAACGGCTTTTGAGATATAGTCAGTTAATTCTCAAGAAACTTGCAAAAAATGGCAAAAATAATCAATAAATACTACCTGACTTTTTAAGTTAATGTTCCGATTATTAAAGTCTACATACCATTTAAACGGCATTGTATCAAGCTATGAATAATGTATTGAAATAGCTGGCCTGGGTCTCCATTATACAGATATATTAAAAATGTATTTTAAAAAACTAATAGTTTCTTAGAAAAAAAGAAATTTAATAACTGGGACCCCTGCATAAGTGCAAGTAAGAACGGTTTAAACTGGTTCTTATTTTTTTTCATGTAACTTCATTATATGATGTCCAATTTTTAAAAAGCTGGGTACAGTTAGAAAGGTATTCGAATTCTCCCAACATTTCACACGTTTTAAATAAAAAGATGTCTTTAACAATTTGAGATATGGGCGGTTATACCTCGAGAAAACAGCAAAAGAATATGAAAAAATATGTTCATGTTGTTTCGTTTTCTCCTGATAATTCTATGAATCTTAGCCCAATCTTTAAATTTTAGAAACCAAAACAACCAACGGGCAGGCATTCTTCTACAAATTATGTTCATGCACTAATTCACAAAATTCAATATTTGTTAAGATATAAGCAGTTAAATGCACTTTGCGGTACGGCATTGTTTTCCTTCAATGACTCAACTGATTCAATCCCGATCTTCAAAAACTGAATATCATCTGAAAGGTCGTTCAAAGCACTACAAATTATACCCATAGTGTCTCAGTAGAATACTGATCGTTTTTGAGATATTTAAGACCGAAGAAAAACCAATCATTGATATGTGACCTTGACCTTTCTGGTCTTCCGGAAACGGAAGTTATTTTTTACAGATAAGATGCTATGTTGCACCTTCAGTGAAAATGTATGCAAATCGGCCAAAAACTAAGGCGCACAGTCCTGAAAAAACATGATTTTAACTGAACGTTTGTAAACGCGTCATGACGCCATTTGACGCCATATGACGTTAGTCTTGATAGAGCTAAAAGAAATTGATAGGACACAAGTTCTGACCAAATATCAAGTTTCTAGCTTATCTGTTAGCTTCGTAATACTTCCAGATCCAAAGTTTGTGTAACCATAGAACCTTGGTCTTTTCGAATATTGCAAAACGTATATGCAGGTGCACATCTAGAATGTAATTTATACATTTTGTAAAAATATCATGCTATTCCGCCCAGAAATGACGGCTGTAAAGCGCGTAAAACATCGTTTTTCTCAACCCTGACGTGACGTCACATGAAAACAAAAATTACTGCAATCAAAAGCGCCAAAGTCACTGTGCTTACTGTTAAAATTTCATGATGCTTGCTAATCGGCAACCCAATTTACTCGTAATTTGAACCTCATAAGGAAGAAGAAATGAGAATAAAAATAAGAAACTGGATTCCGTTTGTACGGAAAAGACAGAATATTTATTTATACGAAGAAGACATCAGGAATCTAGAGTGTAACCATTACATACTGTGAAAATTTTAGGATTTATCCATTTGACCTGACATTAATTCTGACGTCATATAAATATGAATATCATTGCACTTAAAAATTCAACATCTAAAATATATGCCAAAAATGTTCATCATTCTGGACCATTGGCATCACACCGAATTTAGTGAACGAGAAATGAAAACATATAAGAACGTCATGACGTCAAATGACGTCGAGCCTATGAAAATCTAAAGAAGACCTTTAAAATTACAACATGTGCAAATTTCATCTTTCTATAGTATCCCATCTAGGGGCTCTGTAATACTTAAATTAATTTTGAGGTCATATTTTCGAAACTTGGTTTCACCACAGAAACTCGATCTCTTCTATATTTGGAAAACGAAAGTAAGGATGCACAACTAAAGCGTAACTTAAACCTTCTGTGAAAATTACAAGAAAATCCATTCACAGCAGAGCAGCATATTAGCTTCGTTTTATCGTTTTAACTAATTGTTTTTCAGAAAAATCCAAGTTCTCTCCGAAAATAAATGCGTGTTATCGGTTGGAATACACTTCTTAGCAGCACCGTGGTCATCGGTTGCCAGCTTCTTTTTTTTCATTAAAAAAAGAACCAAACCCTTACGAAATCGTGAGCAGTTTCTTGAACCATATCATTTCGAATGTTGTTTTATCAGCACCGTGGTTCTCAAGTACCGGCGAAATTGTTAGATTCTTGGAAATTGTCATTTGACTTATTATAACATCTTTACGGATAAGATTTTAATGCATGCACACAAGCAATTACATCATTCCTATTTTACAATTTATTTCGGATTAATTTTCACATACTGTGACACTATAAGCTCTTTCGGATGTGGAATGAAGTAAAACTAATTGAAAATTCAGAAAAACTAATTGTTCTTGGAAAATATTGGTAAAAAACTAATTGCCTTAAAAAACTAGTAGTTTAAACTAATTGCCATCAAAAGTTATCTGTTGCTCTGTTCACAAATACATTCTGCAGAGCCCGTACAAACGGTTTACCTGACGTCAAATCTGGCGTCATATGACGTCATATGAATTTGATAATTAAGACATGGTCTGAAATATTTGCCATACAATTATCATTGTTCTGGGCCATTGGAAATTACATATTCCGAAAATGCTTAAAATTAAGCAAAAGTGAAAGCAGGAAATTTTCAGAAAATGCTTTAACTTACAGTGTAGCAATACGACGTGACCGCGACGTCAGTAAAGGCATCAAAACCAAAACAAAACTGTCAACATTTGGCTCTGCTTGAACATTACCCGTAAGATTTTCGTTTCTTCATCGATTTCAATGGGACAAGTGTCAGTCTTAGGAAAATATAAGCTTTCTGCGGAATATTGGATCTCCATCAGCAGCTTAGTCGTTTTTTTTTTCAAACAGTACGTGAAATCATTGTACAAAATAGCTTGGAACTGTAGGCCCCTCGCATACAAACAAATCCTAAGGTTTCACGAAAAGCTTGACTAGACGGCTTTTGAGGTTTTTCAGATATAAACTGCTAAGCGCACTGGTGGTAACAATTATTTCGCCATAGCTCAACCGAAGCTCTTTCAAAGCATTACAAATAATGTACATTCTGTCTCGATAAAATATTTACCGGTTTTGACATAATTAATGTCAAAGAAAAAAAAACATAATTCAAATACAACCTTGACCTTTGCAAATTTATGGAAACGGAAGGGACATGCACCACAGGATCTTATGCTGCACCTTCAGTTAAAATTTCATGCGAATCAAACAAACTATAAAGCTTACAGGACTTAAACAATCAAGACTTTTTGAACTTATGACTTCAAATAATGTCATATGACTTTCATCTTCTCAAATGTAAGAAGGACTTGGAGACTTACATTCAGTCCAAGTATCAGCTTTCTAAATTATCTTATACGTTATACGTATTTGAAATTTGACGTCAATGGTTTGAATCTCGGATTCGCCATAGAACATTTGCCTTTACGAATTGGGAAAAACAGACACGGGGATGCACAACTAGAACGTAACATATACATTCTTTTAAAAATTTGAAGAAAAAAAAATATGTGAAAATCGGTTTAGAAATAATGGCTGTAGACCGCGTACAACGTTTTTTCACAACGTCAAATCTGAAGTCATATGACGTCATAGGCATACGAAAATCAATGAATTGAAAATTTCTGAATCTGATATATAGGCCATTAAATTGTTAAATGGTCCTGGGTCCTTAGCAACATATAGAAATTTATGCGTAGAAATAAGAAATTCGTTTTGACCTTATGACGTCATATGACGTTCTTCTTCACAGAAAGTAAAATTAATGTAGTGTCTTACATTCAGGTCAAACGTCTCCTTCGTTTGTAACTCATCTAGAAGCAACCTAAGTGTCACTGTGACCTTGACCTTTGACTTTATGTCCCTACCAAGTTTCAATAGGAGTCTTCAACTGACAATGGGCAATTTCCCTACCAAGTTTCAAAACCCTATGCTTATTCCTTCTCAATTTATTGTGCGGACAAGGATTTTACACTAAGTGTCAATGTGACCTTGACCTTTGAAGTAATGACCTCAAAATCAATAGTGATCATCCACTATCCATGTCAACCTCTCATCTAAGTATGAAGACAGCACACATATTAGTTATCAAGTTATTGAGTGGACATAGTTATGGCTACCTGACGGACAGATGGAAAAGCACCACATCATAATAAGGGCGTATAATAAAACTTGGTATAGTAAGAAAGCTCTTACAATATCAATTATTTCACTTTTTTATTATTTTCATCTATCTGTAACGGCTTTTTAGGTATAGATAAATAAAGGACCACTGCAAAGTGCATGAATGAATCGTCTAAATTCTTATTTTTCTTGTAACTGCATTACATGGTCTTCAAATTCCCCAAATTTCATATGCTTTATTTATGGATGTACCTTTAATCACTTTTAAGATATGGATAGGTATATCTCTAGAAAACTGCAAAAAAAAATGGCAGAAAAATGTTCATGTCGTTTTGTTTTCGCCCTAAACTTTATGAACACTAGGCCAATCTTTAAAATCTTTTAGAAAAACAAAGGATCAAAAGGAGGAATAATAATAATGATAATAATAATAAACGGCAAACCATAGGACTTCTGCAAATGTTATTTACAGTGTAGCAATACCACTTGACCGTGACGTCACTAAAGGCATCAAAACCAGGACAAATCTGTCCACTTTTTTTAAAATCTTTTTGACTTCTGACGTCAAATGACGTTCGTCCTCGCAGAATAGAAAGAGGTCTTAGAGACTAATATTCAGTCAAAATATCATCTGGAAGAGATTTTATACGTATCTGAAATTTGACGCCAATGGTTCGAATCTTGGATTCGCCATAAAGCCTTTGCCTTTTCGAATTTGAAAAACGGATACCAGGATGCACAACTAGTCTGTAATAAATACATTCTGTAAAATTTTGATGAAAATCGATCAAGAAATGATGGCTGTAGACCGCGCAAAAACATTTTTAGACGACGTCAAGTTTGATGTCAAAACACGTCAAAGGCAAATGAAAATCACTGATGTTCAAAATATAGTATGTGAAGAATATGCCATTAAATTTTCAAGGTGCTCGGACGTTTGCAACATATAAAGGTTAACACGTGAAAATAAGAAACTACTCTTCACCTCATGACGTCATATGACGTTCAAAAATAAAAAGCGGATACCGGGCATCAAATCTGATATTATATGACGTCACATGAATATGAAATGCATTGCATTCAAAAGCTCATGATTTGATGTATATGCCTATGAATTTCCTTGGTCCTGGGAACATATTAAATTAACGCGTAGATATCAGAAATTATTTTTGACTTTATGACGCAGTATGACGTTAGATGACGTTCATCTTCACAGAATGTAAAAAACACTTGCAGATTTATAATCTCATTAAAAATCAGCTTTCTAACTCATCTGGAAGCGATATTATACGTATTTGAAATTTGAGGTCAATGGTTCGAATCTTGGATTCACCATTAAACCTTTGCATAACTAGAGCCTAACATACACATTCTGTGAAATTTTGATGAAAATCAGTCAAGAAATAATGGCTGTAGACCGCGTACAAACCTTTTCAGCTGACTTCAAATCTGACGTTTTATGATGCCATATGAATATGAAATTCATTGCTTTAAAAGCTCATGGTTTGAAATATGCAATAAAATTTTCATTGGTCTGGGCCATTGGCAACACATCGAAATTAACACAAATATAAGAGGAAGAAAAATAAAAGGATAAGAATAATAAAAAAGTACAAACCCCATAGGACTTTTTTGCCTGTAGGCAAAGTCTTAATAAAAACAGTACAAACCCGACAGGACTCTCTGCCTGTAGGCAGAAAGTCTTAACTAGATTTCGTTTGTCCCGAACAAACGATATGGCTTTCTGCTCTGCAAGCCAAATCAAACCTGATAGGTTGGAATGAATTTCTTTATATGTCATGTTGCTTTCCGCTATTTACGTTTCATTGTGATATGTTAAGATATCAACATTATACGTACAATGTTTATAGACTAAGTTTTGAGTTTCACCTTTTTTCTAAATTACGCTGCTGTCTCTTTCGGTGTATGCAAATCACCTTCGCCATACTCTGACGCAGAAAATTCTTTAATGCTGTAACAAATCCAGCATCGTGAATGAAACCCAACTAAATTCATTAAGGACCCAAATTTAACTTGTTCTTAAATTCTTGATCCTTGACACGATGCTGTTACCGCTGTTGATGAGCATGACGAAGACTAGTACCTACGTGAATCTTCTCATTATGCGATTTGAATCACTGATCCTGTCTCCAAACGTAGCGATGCATGCATCAGAATGACGGAAGTGTACATTAAAATCTTATCAGTTTAAAATATGACTTCCTCATCAGCCTTATAAAGGATGTCGTTTTAACACATATAGTGGTAATTATTCACAATGGCCCATTAACTGGCAGGTATCTGTGGTGTTCTCGATGTGATGCATGCTGTTTATAATCAGATATCTAGCTAATATTGTTTTTTATATTGTACTTCCTTTTAATTGAGTACCCCTTTTGAGTCAGCTTTGGCTCTTTGTCCTCTTAGCCCGACTTCGCAAATTTGGTCGTCTGCCTGTTTATGTTTAGCGTCCAACCGACAATATCAAATTATTATGGGACGTTTTCCTACATAAGACTGGTATATCTTATGTTTGGTTTAACGTTCCATTAACATTATTTCAGTCATTTGGGGATTCTTGTCTACATGAGAAAGATGCTGATATATCAGAAAGCCCCAATAAAAGACTACAGAAAGCCATAATAACAAATGCAACATACACCAATGCATCCTAAAATGCACCTCATTCTCTCAAATATCGCAATTCACCTTTCAACACGGGCACTCTTACCTGCTTAGGAACGTCCGGATCTTGGGTAACCAACCCAGTAACCGCTTTCTATTTTAATTTTTACTTCAAATTGCTAGATTTCCGTTAACAAGCCCTTATTCGAAAAAATGAATATCTGCCATGATTGATGACGTAATTACTTGAAACGTTCAGGACTTTTTGCACATCTTAGTTTTCGGCATTCGTACAAATTTGAACTTATACATCAACTTGCCGATTTTATATGAATGTTTTAATAATTCTTGCTTTAATATTCATTACGTCATAATCATGTGACCAAACAAATATTCCTGGAAGCATACATCACTTCATCTTTTAGTGTGTTAATCCTGAAAAAATCATATTAAATTGACTCTGAAGCTACAGCATTTCAATTTTGTTAAAGTTACACTCAGAGCAATAGATAACTTTTGATGGCAATTAGTTTAAACTACAAGCTTTTTAAGGCAATTAGTTTTTTACCAATACTTTCCAAGAACAATTAGTTTTTCTGCATTTTTAAATAGTTTCTTCTGGATTTTCAATTAGTTTTATTTCATTCCACATCCTAATGAGCTTACAGTGTCACGGTATGTGAAAATTAACCTTAAATAAATTGTAAAATTGCTTGTGTGCATGCATTAAAATCTTATCCATAAAGATATGAACATGTTATAATAATTCAAATGACAATTTCCAAGAATCTAACAATTTCGCCGGTACTTGAGAACCACGGTGCTGATAAAACAACGTTCGAAATGATATGGTTCAAGAAACTGCTCACGATTTCGTAAGGGTTTGGTTCTTTTTTAATGGAAAAAAAAAAAAGCAAAAAAAAGCTGGCAACCGATGTTTCTATTGTTTTTCTGACTCTTCCAAACTTAGATTTTGACTTTTTGTTTCAGAGTTTCAACCATAACGCTATTTTGGAAGAACTTCGATTTATTGTTAATAGATTAAAATGCGGTTTTTGAAAGCATTGCAGACTGCGAGTGCGCAGTAACCTCCCTTTCCTACCAATGCTCTAGTAAACATGAAAAAATAAACCTAAACAAAACGACGGCATCTACGAGCACAATTCGTTTTCGATTTTTTATTTTCGTTTTTGAACGATGAGAATTTAAAATCAATTCGTTTTTCTTGAAAAACAATTAGTTAGAATGATAAAACGAAGCTTATCTGCTGCTCTGTTACACTTTTCGTTTATCTGCCATAACTCAGCCGATTCAACCCCGATCTTCAAAAAATAAATATTACTTTTATTAGGTCTTTCAAAACACTACAAATTTCACTCATAGTGTTTAGGTATAATATCTTTGGTTTTTGAGATACCAATGGCCGAATAAAAGTCACCATTAACAGACAGATGACCTTGACCTTTGCTATTTTCCAGAAACGGAATTCACCATGCACGATGGGACACTGGGTTGCACATTCATTGAAAGTAACATGCCAATCCGTCAAAATATCAAGCCTGCAGGTCCTAAAATCTGCTTATTTCGAAAGGAAAATTGCTTCAAATGACGTCACACGACGTAAGTTTTCAAAAAATACAAAAAAGACCTCAGGACACATATGCTATCCAATTTTCACGGTCCTTACTCACCATGAGCCTTGGAAACACGAAATTATATGTTAATGACCAAAGTTCGAATCTCGGTTTTGACATAAAATCTTGAAATTTTGGAATTTTGAAAATTTACATCCCAACTTACACCTTCTGCGACAATATCAAATCAATCGGACAATACTGACGGCTGCAGAGCGCGAACCAAATTTGGTAGCTTATTTGAAATGTGACGACACATGGCGTCATATGAAGATGAAAATTATTACATTCAAAAGGGCCAAAGTCACTCTGATTACTGTTAAATTTTCATACGGCTGGCTTATTGACAACCTGTTTTGATTGAACCTCAAAAGGAGAAATAATAATAATAAGAAGAAGAAGAAGGAAAAACATAACAAACCCAATAGGACTTTCTGCTTGAGAAGCCCTAACGAGAAGGCTAAGATTGCCCTATAATCGCTCACCTGAGAAACATTGCCTTCACACCTACACTGCTGAAGAAATAAAGATGCTGGGGGGTAAAAACGGTGGAATCTGGCATTTTTTGTATTAAAAGGGGCAAAACTCCTGACCGTATAGGCCGAAATCAGTCATTATCGAACTTGATAGAGAGATTAAGGCAATAAACATTGTCAAAAGGTTTGAAGATGATTACTCAAGAAATGAAGATGCTATAGTGTAAACAAATTGAAATCTGGATTTTTTATATTAAAAGGGCATAACTCTGCCTAATGCCAATATAGCCATAATCGAACTTATGAGAATTAAGGTTATAAAATTGTCATAAAGTTTGAAGATGATTGTTCAAGAAATGAAGACGCTAGAGTGTAAACAAAATGAAATATGGCATTTATTATATTAAAAGGGGCATAACTCCTGACCTAATTGGCCGATATCCGCCATAATCGAACTTGAATTTTCAGTATCTGAAGTATCTGCCATTAAATTTTCAACATATGTAAGAAACACTAAATTTCGTTTGTCCCGAACAAACGATAGGGTTTTCTGCTCTAATGACCCGTGTGTAATTGTGACCTTGAGCTTTGATTTTATGACCTCAAAATAATCTACAGGCCATTGGGAATGTCCCTACCAAGTTTCACAGACCTAGGCTTATTCCCTCTCAAGTTATCAATCTAAAAAGGATTTTATATTAAATGTCATTAAGACATCTTTACCTTTGACCTTATGACTTTTAAAATAACAGGGGTCATTTACTGGCTAAGGGCAATGTCCCTAACCTAGACTTATTCCTTCTTAAGTTATTGATCGCACAAGTATTTTACACTAAGTGTCACTTTGATCTTGACCTTTGACCTAATGACCATTAAATTTAAAAGGGATCATCAACTGAGCATGCGCACTCTCCCTACTAAGTTTCACAAACCTAGGCTTATTTTTTCTCAAGATATTGTGCGGACAATAAATAAAACATCTTGTTCTTAATTTCCTGACCCATCACACGATCCTGTTACCGCTGATGATGAGCATTAGGAGGACGATATACTTACGTTAACCTACTCATGATTCGATTATAAATCACTGATCCTGTCTCCGGGGCCGAGAGAGAAAAGTCGCTGACTTTAACACTCACTCAGTCCCTCATCGATTGGGTTCGAATCCTGGACCTAGATATACATATAGATATAGCGTTTTGTTCCAAATAATCATGTAGCCCCTCACCGCGGGGTTTCGAATAATGGCAGGGTCATTCGGATTTTCATGTGAGGAAGCCTTCCAGCTGGTTTGCAGTAGGACGGTGATTCTACCCGGATGCCTCTGTGCATTCGGGGTTTTCTTCCACCTGTAATTAGCTGGACGTCGCTATATGGCTAAAATAATGTCGAAGCGACGGTAAACTCAATTAGTCAAGTCAAGCCTGATCCTGTCTCCAAACGTAACGATGCATGCGTCATAATGACGAAGTGTACATTAAAATCTTATCAATTTAAATTATGACTTCCTCATCAGCAATATAAAGGTTTCGCTTTGACACAGATATGCTGGTAATTATACTCAATGGCCATTTAACTTGAAGGTATCTATGGTGTTCTCATTGTAATGCATGCTGCTCATGATCAGATATCAAGCTAATACGGGCTTTTTATATGGCACTTCCTTTTCATTATGTCTCCTCCTATATTTATATGGGGGGAAATGTTTTGTTTTTGTCAGAGTTGTCTGTCTGCCCGTTTGTCTGTCCCAATTTTTGTCCGGAGCATAACTCAAAAAGTATGAAAGCAGAAAATGTGCACTTATCCAATTCTAATTTTAAAAGCATAAAGCAAAAGCATAAGACTCACACAAGACAAAAACACAGGAATTCATTTTTTTTTTTAGATTGATGAAAAGAGTGATGTAAATTCATTGTTACACTCAGGAGGTCGTGGTTTCGATCCCGGTCCGACATACTGAAATCGCAAAATATGATACCAGTGTAGCTCCCTGGCTTGGCGCTATGCATATAATTGCCTTTCATGGTCTGGTCGGCCCGGTGTCAGGATAATGTGACTTGATGTGACATCATGCAACATGTCTACGGCGTGATACTGCAGTGTGGTAACTCACATAAATATCACCAAAATTACTAGAACTTTGATATGTAATGTCGGTATTAATTCGTCCAAGACATAGATAACAACCACAATATTTAGTTATGTCATACATATGAATTTTCTTTTTTTCTCAGACGGATAAATTCATAGTGGATTGAACGTTTCGTGTATGTGTCTTGAATGTTTCGAAATAATTGATTGCAAAGAATGTGACATATAAAAGGTCTACGATAGTTTGGCATGTTGCAAGGTTTGAATTACAGCAGTTGATTTTATTTTTTTTAATATGAGTATTTTTTTGAAAATTGCTAAGAAGAATGCACAGTCGTAAAATGGAGAATACAATCATACTTATAACGACGGTTTAAATATCCCTTTTTTTTTAAGCACCAAACATGCAACTGTTTATTGACCATGAAACTATAATAACGCTTCTCACAGAAAGATCTACTTATTATCCCCACAAACTGCGGATCAGTCCCGATAAGCCATATCAAATTACTCTCATACGTTCTTGGGTAGCATACATTTTTGTGTTTCTGCGATGAAAGAGAATAAACATGTTATTAAGCCAGAAATCACACTGCATATACCGAAGTGCAGAGTGAAATATATGCTTAGGAAATGTATATACATGTATACACCCCACATTTGCAAAACGCAAATTTTGACAATTTTAGGATTAATTGAATATCACTAAATGTAAAGTTAAATTAAATTTTAAAAATAATTCTGGTAACTTTTGTGTATATTTATTTTCTTCTAGGAGTCTTACGTTTTGTTTAATTTCATATTAAAAGTTGATATGTGCATGGTTTACTGGTGATCGTCTTGGATTCTAGGTCATAACCCTTACATATACAACTGAATAAATTTAGTAACAATGTTGACATTGTAAATGTACGATGTCATTAAAATGAAATAATAAAGTAGATAGATATAGTATCTCAAGCAATTATATTGGACATAATTTCTAAACAGAATGAAATCAGATACATTAATACGAGTATCATTGTAAGAATATGATATCAATTGAAAGTGATACTAATGACAACCATTTTATTTGGAATATACGAGGGGTGATTGATAAGTTCGCGGAATTACTTTATTACTGAAACCTGGATAAGGAAAGGAAAAAAAAAACATCACGAGATACGTATACTCAGGACTGACATAGAGCTCAAATATTATTAAGATACATTGAACAATAAAGCTTGCATGAAACATTCAATAACAGTACTATGTAGTACTTGAAGCACGCAGACGTCAACGTTGGGTCACGCTGACGTTACTTTAACGTCAGAGTCTAGTGTCCGGTTAACTTTCTCAACGTAATCACCACCTCTCGTCTTAAGAATACGTTGTACTGTGTAATACGAAAGAGATAGTTGCTCTGCAATACCTTGCACCATAAACCGTCTGTCATTATCTAACAGTTCCTTCACTAACGCTGTGTTTCCATTAGAGACTGTCGATGCCGGCCGACCTGGTCTTTCGTCATCAAACACTGAGGTTCTACCATGCCTAAACTGCTTGTGCCAATTGCAGACAAATGTTTTTCCATAGGTTGGTAATATATCTAACATTTTAATTTGTTATTGTAATTCTTCCAATTTCCCAGAAATGACGTCGAAATGTCACGCTAACGACAGTTGCATTTGCACCAAATTTGCTTTAAATTTGACTAAGCACTAGCCTGATTAATGAATTCAGAATATGTGAATTAACAGCATGCTTCAAGTCACCAAAGAGTGGTTGCTATGGAAACCATTTATTCTTCTTAAGTATTTAATATCTATTCACCTACCTGATAATGAAAGAGAATATAAGTTTTTATACTTGTATACAAGTTTTCATGTGATTTAATGAAGAAATAAATTCTTGAGAGGAGAATTCCGCGAATCAGCCCTCGTAAATATTTTATTTAATGCTTTTCGGTGGATTATAGGGAAATATCAGTGAATTAAAAATGGTAATTTCACTGCTTAGAACAGTGAATATTACCATTTTCATAATTTTCACTCTGTAACTTGAACTCGACACTACGTTATGAAATGATCGAAGCGTCATTTGTGCTGGGTTTTACGCAAGAAATGACGTCATAAAAAAATCACGCACGCGAGGTAATACCGCCAGTTTTGACAAATTTTGAATAGCACAGCTAATTTCTTGCCTTTAAAGCAATAAATAAAAAGAAAAAAAATAGTTTGTTTTGGTGTAAGATCGATTAATAATTTCTCTGAGTGAACATAAAAAGTGATATTTTCACGAGTGGCGAAACATATTCCAAAGCAACACTTAACTAGGTTTTGCATGAATGCGCAATACTGAATGCATCCTTGAAACAGTGAAACTGTACACATTTTACTCTTTCACGTGAGTCTAAAGCTGTGGCATGAAAATTTAAATTAAATTCGGATAAATGCACGTGAGCTGATAAAACTTTTAGATAACTATGCATGTAATTGTTTACTGTTGTATCAGTATCAGATATTTGGTCATTTACTTACTTTCTTACACCCATGCATCTGCCTCCTTGATATACATTAATCGAATATCTATTGGCTTTGTATACGAACGAACATATAAGTCTTCTAGTGTAAAAAAAGTACAGTGTTTATAATCACAATTGAACGAATTAGCTAATCAGCGTAAAACAAAATACAGTTTATATAGGCACATTATGAGAAGACATGAAATAAACACAGTGACTGTTGTATAATATTGAGTGATATTCGATTACATTATACGTGAAATATTTGTCATATCTGATATTGGTACATAATCTAATGATAATCAAACATTACATAGATAATTATACCGAATTGAGGGGTTAAATGTAAATTTTTTTTTAAACATTTCGTTCACGTCGTTAAATAAGCGCTGTATTTATAAATCCTTGTATCCATGGGGATTTACTTGACCCCAGATGACTTTTACGATAACATAAGTATTCACGATAAATGGGGTTTTATATATTTACAGGTAAAAATTACGGGGCGATATATATTCAGCGCAAGTATAAACTGGACTGTGAGTGGTCGGTATAAAGGGAGATTAATGCTACAAGCGCATATATATGGTTTCCATGTGAAACCTAAATGTTTCACTTTTGTACTTCATGGCTTGAATACTGTAAATACTGCATGAAAATCGGGTCGAGTAAAAGTGGGGTGATATAAACACCCCAGTTTCTTTTCACCTCCACATAAAATGGGTTTCTTATTGGAAAACATCCCATATCTGGGTAATCTCTTAGTAAATAAATTAATATAAATAATACTTTAAATGATATTATATTCTTGCAATGTCAACACAACAATAAATATACTGCGAGATGTTAATAAAAAATATGCAAATATATAGTTTTAATCCTACATTTATGCAAAAACAAGACAATACAAGATACACGATTTCTTCTTCTTTTTGTTTTCAATATTGCTTAAATGAATGATGCAAACTCAATATTGCACTCAGATATTCACAGTTGTCATAAATATTCCTAATAAATGTTTATTTGAAAATGTTGAGCATAAATATAATTTCTGTGAATATTTATATTTCGCCCCGCAATTCGGTAAATGTAGTGTGTGATTTCTGGCTTAAGTTATTGGTTATGTTTGATTATGAATCAGAAATATAGGTTAAAGTCAAGGTCAGACGACGCAAATTGACACTCAATTAAATGAGTATCCAGGAGACAGATGCATGGTTTAACAGATAACACGCTTCACCAGAAGCAACCATAGCTGGCAAAGTTAATGCATGTATAAACCTCAGGTATACCATGTCAACGTGTCTTATCCGAATTTCATCTGCACAGGATGTGTCCTCGGTTTAATTAATCTAGTCATCTAGTTGTACAATTTACAGTTTTGTAAAAAAACAACACCAGTATCTGTCGTTTGTTAATTAAGAGGGATAAGTATGTATAAGGTAGAGGAAGATAAATGAGATCGAAATAAAAGGGGGAAGAAACAAGAAAGAAAAGACAAAAAAAGATAAATTCTGAACATCATAAAATGGAAGGAAAAGGGCAAAAGAGAGATAGATGTATTGATAGATGAAAACAGGCAAATGAAAAGATAGAGAGAAAGAGAAAGGAGGAATACATCAGCATAAATACAGCCAAGTCCATGAACTGGTTGGCCCGGTTTCAGGATATTATGACTGTGTGGTATGTTTTCACATGTATACGCCAAATGCATGATATCATAGTGAGCCACTACATTTCCTGTCTCATGTAGACAAAATCACCAAATGATTGCAATACTGTCGTTTGGACATAAAACCTAACATACATGTTTTATTACAAACATAGGTAGATGTATGTCTCAAACGTCTGGAGGGAACACGTATTACAACGACCATTACTTTGCGCCATAGAGGCTCAAATTTATATACTAAGCATATTTCAACCGTGACGTCACCTGGCGTCATATGAAGATGAAAATTATTGCATTCAAAATGGCCAGAGTCACTCTGCCAACTGTTAAGATTTTATGCTGCTGGCTTATCGGCAATCTGTTTTAATATGAACCCCAAAAGGAGAAATAATGATAATAAGAAAAATTTAACAAATCCAAAGAGGCAGAAAGCCATAATAAACATAACACACCCTTTACGTTTTCCTCAGGTTTGTGGAAAGCCGTAATAACAAAGGCAATAGGTTACTGTTAAGTCATTAATTTTCGTTGACATCAAATTTAGTTCATTATCTACCTAAGGGAATTTCGTGGCTACATTTATTCTTGGATCTTTGTTTTAGAAAACGTGAACTCTACAATTATAAGAGACAAGTATTCATGGGGATTAATATTTGTGGATAAAACCCACCACAAAATCGAAGAAAATTAGTGTCCCACAAAAATGTATGATTTCACAGTATCCGTATCAACTTTCTGGTCCTAGTATAAACAAATTCATCCTTAAATGCAGTTCATTCACTCAAATACGTACCGCAATTCACCATTCAACACGGGAACTCTTTCCTGCGTAAGAACATCGGTATCGTGGTCAACTCAATCACCGCTTTCTTTCTTCAATTTGCTAGATTTTCATGTATAATAACTTATCCGAAAAACATGAATATCTGCCATGTTTGATGACGCATTCATTTGAAATTTTCAAAACCTTATGAACGTCTTAAGATTCGACTTTTTGAAAATTTAAAGTTCATTGGACAAATCGATGAATTTATTTATTTTTTTCAATAATATTTGCTTTAGTATGCATGACGTCATAAATATTTCTTGCAGTATGCATCACTTCAATTTTAACTCAATTCAGAAGATTTAATAAAGATTGACCCAAAATTCATGCCAGAGCGAGAGAAATCTTTATTAAAATACGTTTTTGTTTTTTTAATGACGTAATAACCACGTGACTTAGGAGAAAATAATTCAGAAAATAGAATATAAACCCTTATGCCGATATGCTGTCCAATGTTCATGCTTCTAACGCATCAGGGGGCATGGAAACATTTAAATGTATTTTAGGACCAAAGTTCGAAACTAGGTATTGCCATGAAATCTTAATCTTTTCGAATTTATAAATTTGAATGCCAAAGTGCACATCAAGATCCCAATATATATTTGTGAAATATCAAAATGATCCAATCAGAATTAAAGGCTCTAGAGCGCAAACAAACATTTAAAGCTGGTGTCAAATCTGACACCATTTGACGTCATTGAAAATTGAAAATAATTGAATTTTATAATTTAAACTTTTTTGCTGAGGCAATTTAATTTTCATGTTCCTTGGACATTGGGGATATATTTAAATTAACTCTTGAAGTAGGGTGGAAGAATAAGTATGATAATAATAATTACTAGATTCCGTTTGTTCTGAACAAACGTTAGGGCTTTCTGCTCTGCAAACCGTATCAAATCTTATCAAATTCAATTACATATCCCGAAGTACATCATCTGTGAAAAAAATGAAAAAAAAATCCGTCCAGAGTTGACAGCTGCAGAGCGCAAACTAATATTGATAGCAGATGAAATCTATGACGTCAAATGCTTTGCTTCATGTTATAATTTCATGATGCTGGCTCTTCAAGAACCCCCTTAAAAAGAACCTGGGTTATTTTCAGAATTGGTGTCCCAAAAAGGGAATGGTCTACCATTAGTCCTCTTTACATGTAAAATAGGTATACAAGGTTCCTTTCCTACCTAATAAATATTTCTTTTTTCTTATTCATATTTTTTCTTAAGGAAGATTAGAGCATCAAATTATGTAAAAACAGCGCATGATACCTATGTTAAGAAATAAAAGATGGGACATTATGTTGGATTAACTGCAGAGGCATCAGGAAAATGATGTTTCAGAAGATTTTATTTTCCATGTAAAATTCTTATGTAATGTCATATTTCACACAGATTCCGATACCGTTAGTAAGGTCTTCAAATTTCCAACATTTTACTCGGTATATGTTTCTACCTATATGTTACGGCTTTTGAGATATGGACAGTTAAACCTCAAGAAAATGACAAAAATCATCAAAATGAGGTTCATATCAATTACTGCTTCTCGACTGTAATTTTTATTATTAATGATCATAACATTAAAATCTGAATACCATTGAAACAGCATTACATCAAGCTATAAATAATGTTCTTAAAATATTAAAAAATATAGTTTCTTTGAAAAAAGCAATCAAATGATTGGGACCAATGCATAAGTACAGAATGGTTTTAATTATTGCTCATCTTCTGTAAAAATATCAATATAATCGGACCAAAATTGAAGGCTCTAGAGCGAGAACTCAAAATATATGTAGAAATACTGCAGAACTGCAAACTGTGTAAGTTTCAACTTTCTATCTCATTCTGAAGCTCTTTAATCCTAAAATGAAATTTTCGGTCCAATGTTCGAATCTTATTTCAGCCACAGAACTTCGGTCTTTCGGAATTTCGGTAAGCTGACAGGATATGCAAACCTTAGTTTCAAGATGTACCATCTGTGAAAATTTGAAAAAATCCCCATAAATGGGGCGTAGAGCGTGAAAACCATTTTTTTTTTTACTCTGGTGCTGAAGATGCTTTTGTTCAAAAGGCTACTTTCTGTCATAACTCTGAAATTTTCATTATTCTGAACAACTGGCATCATGTCAAAATCATTGCCCTAATATGAAAAATAAGAAGTATGCTTATGACGTCACATGACGTCATATGACGTCACGACTCAAGATATATGTAGGAATTCTTCAGAACTGCAAACTGTGTAAGTTTCAACTTTCTATCTCATCCTGAAGCTCTTTAATCCTAAAATGAAATTTTCGGTCCTATGTTCGAATCTTATTTCAGCCACAGAACTTCGGTCTTTCGGAATTTCGGTTAGCTGACAGGATATGCACACCTAAGTTTCAAGATGTACCATCTGTGAAAATTTGAAGAAAATCCGACCATAAATGACGGCTGTAGAGTGCGAACACCATTTTCACTATTTTTAGCGGTGAAGTCATGTGACGTCATAGGGTGCTGAAAGTCGTTGAAATCAAAATTTCCTCACGTGACTAATAAGCCATAAAAATTTCATCGTCCTAGGACTATTGCAACATATAAAAATAAGCGTTTAGTTAGGAAGAAGAAAAGAATAATAACTAGATGTCATTCGTGAAAACGAATGATAGGACTTTCTGCAGGCTGTGTTAATGCAAAAAGCAGGAGATAGAAGTTTCATGTAATGACTCACCTCTGGTAGTATTTTATGTTCATGCGGAACAACTGACATTATATTCCGTGAAAAATAAGCGTTTAGTTATGAAGAAAAAAAAATAAGTAGTAGTAGTAGTCGTATGTTTATGACGTCATATGACGTCACGACTCAAAATATATGTAGAAATTCTGCAGAACTGCAAACTGTGTAAGTTTCAACTTTCTATCTCATCCTGAAGCTCTTTAATCCTAAAATGAAATTTTCGGTCCTATGTTCGAATGTAATTTAAGCCACAATACTTCGGTTTTTCGGAATTAAGGGTAGCTGACAAAATATTTACACCTTAGTTTCAAGATGTACCATCTGTAAAAAATTGAAGAAAATCGGATCATAAATGGCGGCTGTAGAGCGCGAACACCATTTTTCACTATTTTAAGCTCTGACGTCAGGTGACGTCATAGGGTGCTGAAAATGCTGTTGCTCAAAAGCGCATACTTTACTGCAATAAATCTGAAGTTTTCATTATTCTGAACAACTGGCATCATGTCGAAATCATTGCCCCAAATTAAAATCAAGTGGTATGCTTATGACGTCCTATGACGTCACGACTCAAAATATTTGTAGAAATGCTGCAGAACTGCAAACTGTGTAAGTTTCAACTTTCTATCTCATCCTGAAGCTCTTTAATCCTAAAATGAAATTTTCGGTCCTTTGTTCGAATCTTACTTCAGCCACAGAACTTCGGTTTTTCGGAATTTCGGTAAGCTGGCAAGATATGCACACCTTAGTTTCAAGGTGTACCATCTGTGAAAATTTGCAGAAAATCCGACCATAAATGGCGGCTGTAGAGCGCGAACACCATTTTTCAATATTTTAGCTCTGACGTCACATGACGTCATAGGGTGCTAAAGATGCTTTTGTTCAAAAGCGCATACTTTACTGTCATAACTCTGAAATTTTCATTATTCTGAACAACTGGCATCATGTCGAAATCATTGCCCTAAAATGAAAATTACGAAGTATGCTTATGACGTCACATGACGTCATATGACATCACGACTCAAAACTTATGTAGAAATTCTGCAGAACTGCAAACTGTGTAAGTTTCAACTTTCTATCTCATCCTGAAGCTCTTTAATCCTAAAATGAAATTTTCGGTCCTATGTTCGAATCTTATTTCAGCCACAGAACTTCGGTCTTTCGGAATTTCGGTTAGCTGACAGGATATGCACACCTTAGTTTCAAGATGTACCATCTGTACACCATTTTTCACTATTTTAACTGTGACGTCATGTGACGTCATAGAGTGCTGAAAGTCATTGAAATCAAAATATCCTCACTTGACTAATAAGTCATAAAAATTTCATCGTCTTAGGTCTATTGCAACATATAAAAATAAGCGTTTAGTTAGGAAGAAAAAATAATAATAACTAGATTCCGTTTGCACGGCAAACGATAGGACTTTCTCCAACCCGTTTAAAAATTAAATCAAACTGAAAATCATTTATACGGAATACGAAGAAGTCATTAGGAAATGATAGTGTTTCCTATACATTCTGTGAAAAGTTTAGGAAAATCCATCCATTTAAAATGTCATGACGTCATATGAATATGAATTCATTGCATTTAAAAATTCGGCATCTAAAATACATGTAATAAAATCTTCATGATTCTGGACCATTCGGATCACATTGAATTTATTGCGCGAGAAAGGAAAACATATAAGAACGTCATGGCGTTAAATGACGTCTGGCCTGTGAAATTCTAAAGAAACCTATGAAATTCTAACATGAGCAAATTTAATTTTTCTAACTCCTCTCGGGGCTCTGAAATATTTAAATTAATTTTGAGGTCATATTTTCGAAACTTGGTTTCACCAAAGAACCTTGGTCTTTTTAATATTTGAAAAGGAAAGAAAGGATGCATGACTAAAGCGAACTTACACACTCTGAGAAAATTACAAGAAATAACAAGACCTGGAGACTTATAATCTGCCCAAATATCAGCTTTCTAGCTCATCTGGAAGCGATTTTATACGCATTTGAATTTGACGTCATTCATCTTCTGAAAATATAAAGAAAACCTTGAGACTTATATTTTGTCTAAGTATCATCTTTCTAGGTCATCTGTAAGCGATTTTATACGCATTTGAAATTTGACGTCAATGGTTCGAATCTTGGATTCGCCATAGAACAATTGCCTTTTTGAATTTTGAAAAACGGACACCGGGATGCACAACCAGAGTGTAATATTCATATTCTGTGAAATTTTGATGAAAATCGGTCCAGGAATAATGGCTGTACACCGCGTACAAACATTTATATACGATGTCAAGTTTGACGTCAAAACACGTCATAGTCAAATGAAAATTATTGAAATGCAAAATGTTCTATCTGAAGCATATACTTTAAATTTTCAAGGTGCTCGGACGTTTTCAACATATAAAATTAACACGTAAAATTTAGATATTACTTTTCACCTCATGACGTCATATGACGTCAAACACATTCATCTTCTGAGAATATAAAGAAAACCTAGAGACTTATATTCTGTCCAAATATCATCTTTCTAGCTCATCTGTAAGCGATTTAATACGCATTTGAAATTTGATGTCAATGGTTCGAATCTTGGATTCGCCATAGAACCATTGCCTTTTCGAATTTTGAAAAACGGATACCGGGATGCACAACTGCACACTGCTATATTAGGAGATGGCGCCATAAAATTGTTACGTCAGCGTGTTGTTAAAGTATTTACACACGTGCGCGTGCTTTCCAAATATGGATGTAACACATAAATTTCTCACGTTTTTCACCGTCGGCTCATTTCTTTTTCAGATTTCAATAAAGAAGCATGGAAATATAATTTAAGTGATGTGTTATTTATTTATTTATTTATTTTATTTTTATTAGTTAAGACATCAGTACACAGCAACTGATTGATGTTAAGGAAAGTACGAAATACATGTATGTAGATTATAATCGTAGATCTATAGAATAGCCTCTGTCAGCGGAAGATATCAAGGCTAGGAATACCCTGGAAATACCGAATCAAACGAGTTAATACATGATCTATAACTTGTTTATGAACGTTATATCAGTTTCAATTCTTGTATTTACCAAAGTCGTAAACATAGGTACTGGTTATAGCTCCCTTGCTTGGCGCTCAGCATAATATTAAAGGGTTGTTCCAGGAATGGTTGGCCCGGTGTCAGGATAATGTGACTGGGTGTGGTATAATGCCAGCTGTCTACAGCGTGATACTGTACAGTGTGACAGCACTACATCCGTCTCAAGTAGACATCGTTTCCAAATGACTTAAATACTGTCGGTTGGACGTTAAACATAATAAACAAACAAAAATATCTTTGTATTTTAATATTTATTTTAGCATAGGAGTCCGTTTGGACTGAGCTGGTAATCATCATTTTGCGAAAATATTTCCGAAGCTCTTCATTCTTATGTTAATGTGTATATAAACATGATTATTCAAGCAACTTTACTCAATGTTTGCAAATGACGTCAACATGCGCCAGAGTGGAATCAAATGATAAGTACACCTCGTGTGTACGGATCGGTGTAGTAAACATTGCCATATATGGCTATCACGTGAATAGGGCGTAGCATAATTTGAAATAATGACATGCGCAGATCGCCGTAAACTCTTAACAGTTAAATCTCAATTAAGTAGACAAATCTCGCAAAATCCCGAACTCTTAACAAATTAAATCGACCAGGATTTTGAAATTTCGGGCTCATTGATTGGATAGAAATTGCGGGCAAACTCTAAATTCCAATAGAGCTTGTACATACGATCGAGACGACTGTATTACACAAAGTTTCTCCATTTTGCGCTTTTAGCTAACGGACAAATTAGCTTGCAGCGTCTTGAACGGATGACATGTGTTGATCATTTTGTTTCAAGCGTCTTCACTTATACACGCTCATGGTATCTCAAGCTGGCAATTAAATTACATTGTACTATAACATATATTTTCACATAGGTTATCATTTATCATAAATTTGGGATATAGCTTGTACAACATTTATCGATTGATGCAACAATAAAGTCGGGAAATTGCAATGTTTCAACAACGGTCTAAATGACATGTGTCAAAACGCTCAAAGGATTATGGGTAACGCAATGCTGCAACTGATATGTATAAGTAACGTAAATAAAATGATTTGACAAAACATTAAATCATTGTCAACACTTGTTTAGTTTGTTTGTTTGTTTGTTTGTTTGTTGGGTTTAACGTCCCACCGACAGTATTTCAGTCATTTGGAGACGATGTCTACTTAATGCAGTTACAGTGCTGCCACACTGCAGTATCACGCCGTAGACATATGGCATGATACCACACCCAGTCACATTATCCTGATACCGAGCCAACCAGTCCTGCAACTACCCTTATATGCGGAGCGTCAAGCAAGGGAGCTATAACATTACCATTTTTTACGACTTTGGTATCTCAAAGCTTCTCCCGGGGGTCAACCGGCCCCGGGTTTAAAAAAAAAAAAAATTAAGGTGAAAGCGAAAGTAGAATATTTTATGAAAATTCTTACTATTGGCTTTAAATTCGTATTTTTTATGTAACTTCCTTATTTTTTGATCAATTTCAAAACTCTAGGTGCCAAAATAATCGTCTTAAAATTCTCTACATCTCAATTGCTTAATGTATGTACTATTTCTAATGAAAACTCTTACATAACGGCAAAATCGCTGAAATTATACATGTTTAAATTTTATTTTTGATGTAACTTCCTTATTATTTGATTAATTTCAAAACTTTGGAACCAAAATAATCGTCTTAAAATTCTCTACATTTCACACGCTTTATGTACAGGAAAATTTTCAATACTTTTTGAGATACAAGCTCTTAAACCTCCTGAAAAAAGAAAAAAATCAGCAAAGCTATATGCACGAATTTCGTTTTTTCCCCATTACTCCATGAAGCTTAGGTCAACCATTAAACTTTAAGCATCAAAAGAACGGCCAAACTTTGCTCTACAAATAATATTCATCATCATATTTTCAAAAATCAAAGGTTTTCGAGATATAAACTATTAAACACACTGAGGGTTACCAAATTTTCGTTTTTCCGCCATAACTCAACCGATTCAACCCCGATCATCAAAAACTAAATATCATCTGAAAGGTATTTCTAAACATTACAAATTATACGCATAGTGTCTCGATAGAATATTTACCGTTTTTGAAATATTTAAGGCCGAAGAAAAACCCGATAATTGATATATGACCTTGACCTTTGGGATTTTTCGGAAACGGAAGTAACATGGCTCCATAGAATCTAATACTGCATCTTCAGACAAAATTTCAAGCAAATCATACAAAAAATAAAGCCTACAGGGCTTAAAAACCGTTAAGTTTTAATACGAAAGTTTTAATAGCATTATGACGTCATGTGACGTCATATGGCGTTCATCTTTTCAGAATGTAAAGAAGACATAGAACTAATATGCAGTCCAAATATCAGCTTTCTAGCTCATTTGCCTTAACGGACACCGGGATGCACAACTAGAGCCTAACATACACATTCTGTGAAATTTTGATGAAAATCGGTCCAGAAATAATTGCTGTTGACCGCGTACAAACTTTTTCACCTGACGTCAAATCTGACGTTATATGACGTTGTATGAATATAAAATTCATTGCATCCGAAAGCTAGTCCAACTGCAGCTGATGATGATTTTGACTGTAGTGTTGATGATGATGACTTGACTATTTGAGTTTACCGTCGCTTCGACAGTATTTCAGTCATATAGCGACGTCCAGCTAATTACAGGTGGAGGACAATCCCGAATGCACGGAGGCATCCGGGTAGAACCACCGACTTACCCAGTTGGAAGGCGTCCTCACGTGAAAATCCGAATGACCCTGGCTGAGTAAGTGTTAAAGTCAGCGACTTTACCATCTCGGCCACGGAGGCCCCAGTATCAAATGAAGAAATACAGCCGACTTCCTAAAGTGTTTAACATTCGTTGTGTAAATACAGCTTAGCAAATCTTAGTCTGACATAAAAGTCGCTGACTTTAACACTCACTCAGCCCCTCACCGCGTGGGTTTGAATCCCAGCAGGGTCATTCGGATTTTCATGTGAGGAAGTCTTTTCAACCACACAAAAAACTTTCTTTAATGATATTTTGTATCGAGTATTACAGCACACCCACATTTTATGTATGACTGCAACTTAAACGCAATGAATTTTACGTTCGATTGATCAAGCTTAGTATTTAGTATAATACGCATGAACGTATATAAATGGCTCTGCTGACCGTATATCTCATTGTGGAAAGCGTGGACTCTCTGTCAAAGTCGTCTATCAACATTCGAGATATTCCTTAAAGGTAAAATATTCACTCTTTGTATCTTCATAGAATTTCATTTTCATTTTTCTGTTTTCCTTTGAAACTTAACATGTCAGCTTAAATCATACATCCTATTTCTACAAAACATATTCTATTTCAATTGCTTGTTGGCGAAATATTTATAAATGCACAAACAAAATAATAATAACAAATATCATTTATTTTCATCAAATACATGAACGAATTAAAACATAATTCATTTATCTTATTATTTATTATTTATTTATACTACTTTTTATCATATTAAAATCATATTTCTTAAGTCTATAATTGGTTTGCTTTTTTATTTCATATCTATCTACTTACTTAATCTTTTGTCTTATTTCATTTAGATTTAGACAAAGGAATTATAATATTTATTGTTTCAATACACAAAAACATGGGAAAATATTTGAATAAATCCTAAAATTATATTCAATAAAAGTAATTCACTCCATTCCTTGAAAGTATTTTAGATCTAAAAAAGGCAATTGTATTGATTTAAGGTAATGACAACTATATTTTTTTTTGAAAATATTGAGATTTCTTTCAGTGACGGTAAATGCTTTGAAAATATTTAGATTTCTTTCAGTGACGATAAATGGTTTGAAAACAAAAAATCTATAAGCGACGGTAAATACTTTGAAATTAACACGAATTATGTTATTTGAAAAAGTTAATTTTTATATTAAGTAATGTTTTTAGATATCACAAAACTGAGATTTTTTTATCTTTGAGAATGTTTGTTGCAAATATTCGGGATATAAAGGATTCCAAGCCGTATTAGCAAGTACTATTAGATTATCGAGACATATAGAGAATACATTGAAATGGAAAGGAATTCAAAGTTTTTGTTGTTGTTGTTTTTTGTCTTTTTTTGTCTTTTTCCCCCCAATGTTTTTAATACCTCAAACTTTTATCTTTACATTTAAAGTATGATTTTTCTTACTTTAATCCAACACAGTTCACAAGCTTACAGATGCTTGAGTTTAAATTTAGTATAACATCGAATACTTTATCAATATTCAAAAGTCTTGTACAAATATCAGTGCTTGTAATTTCAGCTCGTTCATAATAAATAATGTAGAGTTTATTTTATACACTTAGCACAAATTTTGTATGAGATGAAGAGTTGTATAAAACAGAGACTTATATTGGAAATAAAATTAACCAGGTCATAAATGAAAGAAGCAAAAAAGAGAAAGATAGAGTAAATGAGAGAAGAAAAAAAAACTCTTCAGGAAGATAGAGATTAAATTGAAAGTATACAATAAGAGGAATTTGTGGCAAGTGGGAAATTTTAACACATAGTTTCATCATTCTTATTCATGGAATTACTAAAAAGAATTACACAGTATGCAAAACTGATAAATTTAGACGTTTTCAACCTGGCATCGAAAAGAGGTGAGGGGCTGCAGAGTATCATCATAGTTTTGTACCACAACGTCCCATTTAATGATGGTTTTGTACCTCATCGACCCCTAGCATCATGACTAAACCTCACCGAACCCTATCACTATGATTTTGTACCTCATCGCCCTTATCATCATGACTGAACCTCACCGAACCCTATCACTATGATTTTGAACCTCATCGCCCTTATCATCATGACTGAACCTCATCGAACCCTATCACTATGATTTTGAACCTCATCGCCCTTATCATCATGACTGAACCTCACCGAACCATCTGATTTGAACCTCGCCCTATCCATCGACCTCACCGAACCCTATCCTATGATTTTGAACTCATCGCCTATCATCAACTACTCACCGAACACACTATATTTTGAACCTCTCGCTTATCACGACTGAACCACCACCATCACTAATTGAACTCATCGTTTTCGAGACCCACCGAAACCTATCCAGATTAACCCATGCCCTTATATCATGACTGACTCACGACCCATCACATGATTTTGAACCTTCGCTTTCATCATGATGAACCAGAATAATATAAGCAAATGAACCTCACACCCACAAGAACCTCTCGCATCATCGACGCCCCCGCCCTCTTTCCTCCGCTCATCATATAACCCGCCCATATATGCCTCGCCTTCCAGACTCCTCACCCTTCACATGATTTTAACTAGCCTTTGCTACCTCACCCACATGTTGACCTCTGCTATCTCATACTGAACTCCAACCCTATCACTATGATTCCTTCCCTTCACATGATCCACGCCTCCTAGATTCCTCATGCCTATCTCAATGAACTCACACCCCTAATTAACCTCTCGCCCTTATCATCATGAGCCTCACGAACCACAAATTGAACCTCGCTATCTATACTGAACCTCCGACCTATCACTAGATTTTGAACCTCTCGCCTTATATCATGACTGAACCTCACGAACCCTATCACTATGATTGAACTCTCGCCCTTATCATCATGATGAACTCACGACCTATCACATGATTGAACCTCATCGCCTAACAGACTGAACCCACGAACCTACACAGATTTTGAACCTATGCTTATCAATGAGAACCACAACCCTATCACAGATTTGAACCTATCGCCCTTATCATCATGAGACCCACGACCCATCCAGATTTGACTATGCCTTATCATCAGACGAACCTACCGAACCTATCACTATGATTTTGAACCTATCGCCTTATATCATGACTGAACTCACGAACCCTATCACTATGATTTTGAACCTATCGCTTATCATCATGATGAACTCACCAACCTATCACTATGATTGAACCTCATCGCTTATCATCAGATGAACCTCACCGAACCCTATCACTATATTTTGAACCTATCGCCTTATCATCATGATGAACCTCACAACCCATCACTATGATTGAACCTCTCGCCTTATCATCATGACTGACCCACAACCTATCACATGATTTTGAACTCTCGCCTTATCATCATGACTGAACTCACGAACCCTTCATATGTTGAACCTCATCGCCCTTATCATCATGATGAACCTCACGAACCCATCACTATGATTTGAACTCATCGCCTATCATCAGATGAACTCACCGAACCCTATCCTATGATTTTGAACCTATCGCCCTTATCATCATGATGACCTCACCGACCCTATCATATGATTGAACCTCATGCTATCACATGACTGAACCTCACCGAACCCTATCACTATATTGAACCTCACGCCCTTATCACAGACTGAACCACCAACCCTATCACTATGATTGACTCTCGCCTATCATCAGACTGAACCTCACCGAACCCTACACTATGATTTTGAACCTTCGCCCTATCATCAGATGAACCTCACGAACCCTACATAGATTTGAACCTCTCGCCTTATCATCATGACTGAACCTCACCGAACCCTATCACTATGATTTTGAACCTCATCGACCTTATCATCATGATTGAACTTCACCGAACCCTATCACTATGATTTTGAACCTCATCGACCTTATCATCATGACTGAACCTCACCGAACCCTATCACTATGATTTTGACCTCTCGCCCTTATCATCATGACTGAACCTCACCGAACCCTATACTATGATTTTGAACCTCATCGCCTTACATCATGACTGAACTCACGAACCCTATCACATGATTTTGAACCTCATCGCCCTTATCATCATGACTGAACCTCACCGAACCCTATCACTATGATTTTGAACCTCATCGCCCTTATCATCATGACTGAACCTCACCGAACCCTATCACTATGATTTTGAACCTCATCGCCCTTATCATCATGACTGAACCTCACCGAACCCTATCACTATGATTTTGAACCTCATCGCCCTTATCATCATGACTGAACCTCACCGAACCCTATCACTATGATTTTGAACCTCATCGCCTTATCATCATGACTGAACCTCACGAACCCTATCACTATGATTTTGAACCTCATCGCCCTTATCATCATGACTGAACCTCACCGAACCCTATCACTATGATTTTGAACCTCATCGCCCTTATCATCATGACTGAACCTCACCGAACCCTATCACTATGATTTTGAACCCCATCGCCCTTATCATCATGACTGAACCTCACCGAACCCTATCACTATGATTTTGAACCTCATCGCCCTTATCATCATGACTGAACCTCACCGAACCCTATCACTATGATTTTGAACCTTATCGCCCTTATCATCATGACTGAACCTCACCGAACCCTATCACTATGATTTTGAACCTCATCGCCCTTATCATCATGACTGAACCTCACCGAACCCTATCACTATGATTTTGAACCTCATCGCCCTTATCATCATGACTGAACCTCACCGAACCCTATCACTATGATTTTGAACCTCATCGCCCTTATCATCATGACTGAACCTCACCGAACCCTATCACTATGATTTTGAACCTCATCGCCCTTATCATCATGATGAACCTCACCGAACCCTATCACTATGATTTTGAACCTCATCGCCCTTATCATCATGACTGAACCTCACCGAACCCTATCACTATGATTTTGAACCTCATCGCCCTTATCATCATGACTGAACCTCACCGAACCCTATCACTATGATTTTGAACCTCATCGCCCTTATCATCATGACTGAACCTCACCGAACCCTATCACTATGATTTTGAACCTCATCGCCCTTATCATCATGACTGAACCTCACCGAACCCTATCACTATGATTTTGAACCTCATCGCCTTATCATCATGACTGAACTCTTACCGAACCCTATCACTATGATTTTGAACCTCATCGCCCTTATCATCATGACTGAATCTCACCGAACCCTATCACTATGATTTTGAACCTCATCGCCCTTATCATCATGACTGAATCTTACCGAACCCTATCACTATGTTTGAACCACGCCTTATCATCATGACTGAACCTCACCGAACCCTATCACTATGATTGAACCTCACGCTTATCATCATGACTAACTTACCGAACCCTATCACTATATTAACCACGCTTATCATCATGACTGAACTCACGAACCCTACACTATGATTTGAACCCATCGCCCTTATCATCATGACTGAACCTCACCGAACCCTATCACTATGATTTTGAACCCCATCGCCCTTATCATGACCCCTTTCATCATAACTTTGAACCTATTTTTCTCCTATTACTTTTCAGATATCATTCCTGTTAAACAATGGGTGTGTTAAAGATGCACTTGGCGATGACATTTCTTTTGATACTACTTGTTAATTTTATTCAACCAGCGTTTTCAGTGGGGCGCGGTGAAGGTAAGTATAGAAAACCTCGAAAATAAGACCTCTATTGGGTCCATCTGGAAGTGGTCTTAATATTGAATTGATCTCATTATTGTGTTGTGTTCTCAAATCATCCTTATTACGGCACGCGCGACCTTCATGACATTTTCAATCAACTTTCATCACAGGAACATCGTTCGCATTATTGAGATCAAAGGGGTCAAAAGAAGACTATTTTATGATTAAGTCCGATTTTAGTGGTCTTTTTACGCAATTAAGAGTTGCCCGCGAAAATGAGGTGAGCGACCATTGAATTATTTAGAAATAATTTGAGTCCATCAAAAAGTGCCCGTATATTTGAATTGATCCAAAAAGAGTGAGTTTCATACTGTATATATAAAATTAGAAGTATTGTTTATTCACATATGAATTGCTTAGTATTTCAAAATTTTATAGATCTGCGACGTTTTACAATATAACATAAATTACTAATTACAATGATATGTATTCGTTTTAATACTTTATTAATCCTTCAAGACAGTAATACTCCTTTCTGTCTGTGACCAACCTCAATTATGGCGTCGTTTGCGCTTCTTCGCCTTAATTACGGATTCTGCTTTATATGATTGGTTGTTCGCATTATAAATTAAATCACACGTTGATCGAAGGATACGTTGAAACAACTCGGCCAATCTAAGACCTCGCATAATGCTTAGCCGCCATTGGCTAATTGGCTGTGGGTCTTTAAATAGCTTTTAAAAAAAAACTCTCGGCCAATGAGACTGCCAAAGACATCAAAATTTTTTTTATTTAAGTCGAATTAGGATGAAATATCTTTAGAACAATGTGGTAGTAGTAGAAGACTAAATAATGATTCTTTATGCAATCTTTTAGATAACGATATCGATAAAGATAAATAAGGATGCTACAACATTATATTTGTTATTTTTCATTAAAAATGGTACTGGTATGGCCCATTGCTTGGCACTCGTCATATAAGGGTCGTTCCAGGACTTACTGGCCCGGTATCAGGATAATGTGACATGGTGTGGTATCATGCCATACTCGTACGTCTACAATGTGATAATACAGTGTAGCAGCACTTTATTCTTCTCATATAGATATACCGGTGTCTCGGGCCCCCCCCCCCCCCCCCCCCCCCAAAAAAAAGAACTTTAATTTACATCGATTACGAAACAAATTATCACAACTTATAATAATCACTCTCGATGGCTCTGATGGCGGCGTATGTGGTCATTACTGTGGGAGGAAAACCGGAGAGCCATAAAAAACCCATGGTTCTGAACGGGCGAACAGTGTACCCTCTCACGTACGTGAGCAGGAATCGATCCCAAGACGCATAAAAATTGTGAGAAGCGAAGCGCATTACCACTACGCTATCCAGGTACCCTGACAACAAACAATAAATGGTCATTACACCGAGACCTTTATATGGAACGTTGTATCCAGTAAAAGAATATAAAAACAGATTGTGTTTATGTTTCGATGTGACTTATTGTAGATGCACTAACGCGGAATGCACGAGCAAGAACAATGAGTGTTCAGACGTGACAAATACCTGCGAGTGCAAAAGTGGATTTACGGCAAACAGTGCCACCGCAAACGACTGCTTTGGTGTGTATTTATAAATGATTTGTCTACATACCTCTACCTTATGTTCACGTGATATTGTAATAACTATCAGTATGCCAGTAATCTATTTATATTTTCGGCGTGGCTGTCTAACCTCACTTTGACCTACTTAGAGATGATGACGTAAGACAGTGCCGAATGAGCATTTAGTAGTTATTCCTATATAAAGTTATACGCACCGATGTGTGCTGAGATGGCAACTAACTGAAACATATACTTCGTTTTCACGAAATTTCAATAAGTATTTTGATTGAATTACACATTCTGTCATAAATATAAAGTTACTTCATTATTTTAAAACACTTCTTTGATGCACATTGATACTTGTTTAGGGCCTAACGTTATAAATCCCTGATGTATATTATAGGCTATTTCATTGAAAGACAATGCGTTTTATTACAATTATGTTTACTGCATCGATTGCGGTGGAGGGGGCGCTTTAATATTATTTTTTATCTATGCTTATTTTGATCGCCTAGGATGAAATTCTTTACAGATAAAGAATTGTTCATCATACAACCGTTCTAAATTATCCATCACTGTAACCCCCATCAACGCCGCATATTGTTTTTAAGAAATATTTCTTGTAATATTTACTTTTACTTATATATGGTATATAGAGTGGCGAGGGATAATATGCAGAACATGTTTGTAATATATACAGACTTCAGATAATCTTGTAATGATAAGATTAAATTATTCATAAACTCCATTGAATATACGTCGTTTATGTTTTATCCATACGACCATCAGAACATGTAATAATAGACCCTTTATTTTTACAGAGTGCAAATCCGTAAATAGTTGTGGAGAAGATTCCGAATTAAGATGCGTTTTCAAAGAGTGCGCATGCAGTAATGGATTTGAAATACAGGGACAACCAGGTTCAGGCGCACGAACTTGTGCAGAAATTGTAAGTATGTTATACATGTGCTAATCCAACTGCAGCTAATGATTAATTTGACTGTAGTGATGATGATGATGATGATGTGATGACTGTAGTGATGATAATTATGACTTGACTATTTGAGTTTACCGTCGCTTCGACAGTATTTCAGTCATATAGCGACGTCCAGCTAATTACAGGTGGAGGAAGACCCCGAATGCACGGAGGCATCGGGGTAGAACCAACGACCTACCGCAAGCCAGCTGGAAGGCTTCCTCACATGAAAATCCGAATGACCCTGCCGGGATTTAAACCCACGCGGTGAGGGGCTGAGTGAGTGTTAAAGTCAGCGACTTTACCCTCTCGGCCACGGAGGCCCCGGAGGAGGAAGAACCCGAATGCACTGAAGCATCCGGATAGAAGCACCAACCAACCGCAAAACAGCTGGAAGGCTTCCTCAATGAAAACCCGAAAGACCCTGTCGGGACTCGAACCCACGCGGGGAGGGGCTGAATCAGAGACTTTACCCTCTCGGCCACGAAGGCCCCGTAGTGATGATGATGATGATGATGATGATGATTGTAGTGATAGTGATGATGTTTTTGATGCTGATGATTATAATGATGATTGTGATGATGATGATTATCTATTTACGGGATTGATTCCAGCGACTAACCCATAGTTATTGGATAAGAAACTACCCTCTACTTACTTTTATTGAAGGTTTGCCCGGAAGTGGATGAAATTGAAAACGGAAACATCATGGGAACAGGTCAACAGGCCGGCGACAAACGGACATACACGTGTGATGAGGGTTATATCCTGGACGCAGACACTAATGAGCGGTATTGTCAGAATGATACTCAAACCTTTAACGGCACAGGAAGTTTCCAGTGTGTTTTGGGTGAGATTTGCATACTATAAACATATTATTCAAATATCAACCAAACACCTACTCTGACAATACAGAGAAAACCGGTATATTTTTACACGAAGCTACATCTAGGTATTTACATCTCTGATTATTATAAATAAAAAAATGTAAAAACGAGTTTCTGATATAATGGATAATTCAATAATTTAATGGAAATCAACTTTGTTGGTTGTGATCAATAATTCTTGAATTTTAACGGTATATAATCTAACACAAGCAATAGTGAAAACTGACATGTATAATACTGGGGGGGGGGGGGGTCTGAGCGTCCTCGCAAACTATCCTGATGCCAGAAGACAGTATTACAGTTCATACTTTTATTGTATGAAACAAACACACTCTGAAATAAAGTAAATAACAATGTGTAAATAATATCTTCAATGGTATCAATGATATTAATATCATGATATTGTACAGCTGTGTGTCTAGTGGCCTTAAGAACATAATATGAAGCATGGTTAAAACAATACAGAATATCTTGTAATGCAATTCCTAACATATTTATCACTTTGAAAAATCACATTACAACCATTTAGTACACAGGTATTTAAAATAAACTGACAATATTCAGCAATAACACATACATAAGATACAATTCACAAAACCTACCAACTGTGGGTCAAGTGCCTATTTGTCCCTCTTTCTCTATCTCTCTCTCTGCTACCGCGCCACTGTATCTACAATGCCTGGTTTGGTGCGTTGGTGTAGGGTAATCTCTACTGAGATCAGCTCCGGTTATTTTTTTCGTATTGGCCTCCGCTGAATCTCTACTCAGGCCTTACATAAAAGCTTCGGGAAATTCACACCGATACCCCTACCTCGTTTCGGCCGTTCAAATCGATTGTATTAGGATGCACACCTAAAAATCCACGCAGAGAACTACAAAAGGTTAAGGTATACCAATTCAATAAAATACCAATTTTGTACCCTGTTACACATGTAGCAATGTTGGCAATCAGCAGTAGAAATCATTCTGTTGATAACGATATCCGTGACAATGTAGATCGAAAGCTACAAGTTACTTTTCAGAGTCATTTGTATTTGAACTAACAACGAATGATGTTATGCTGATGAAACTTAAAATTGAATTCAGTCATCATCAAAGCGGTTTACCTTTAAAACATTTTAAAAACAAGATGCCTTCGAACACCCTTTGGCACCACTCCAATGGGTAAAGTGTCAACCAAGGCATTCATATGTGTAGTGAATATGTTAAATATCAAGTTTTTATCCCATGTCGTTAAAGATAAAAGCTCTGGACAAATATGATTAAAAATAATTACAGGAAGATAACTATAAATAAATAAATAAATAAATTAAAAAAAATAAAAATAAATAAAATAAGTAAATAAATAAATAAATAAATAAATAAAGGAAGGAAGGAAAAGTTTTGGTTCCTAGTGACTGCAGTTCTCCTACCCGCTGGCTATTTATGTTTTAAAGTTTCAAATCAATACTTTGAAAAGTTCACAGGTTACATACTGGACAATGAGTTAAGGGAGATGATTCAAATATTGGACAGGCAAGGCTAGTGCACTGCTCCAACTGCCATTTTTTATGTTCTAAGTCATAACCTTGTACTGTTTATGAGTCTTTTCCCAAACAGGAAACTATTAAACAAATAAATAAAGCGTGCTATTCAAACAGGTAGCATAATGGCATCTTTTCTAGTTGTCACCATTATAAAGTTTGACGTCAATATATTGTATAGTTTTTGTGTTTTTTGTTGTTGTTTTGTGTGTGTGTGTGTGTGTGTGTGTGTGTGTGTGTGTGTGTGTGTGTTTGTTTTCCAAGTAGATAATAAATTGATTTATGCCCTGGACAAATATTCACCATAATATTGATTTAAGGGGGATAATTAAAATTTTGGCCCCGGCATATTTATTATTCTTGGTAATTCACTTCCCAATCTCGCTATCTATTAGTATGTAAAGTTTCATGTCTTTACTTAGTAGTTTACGAGTTATGTTCCAGACAAAAATATAATAAAGAAGGGGAAATTATTTTTAAAAAATCTGGACTAGGTAGAGTTATGGTTCTTAGTCACTGCACTTTTCCTAATTTAATTATATTCATATATGATGTTTAAAGTTAATGCCTTGTATAGTTTTTAAGTTATGACCAATGTTAAAGTTGCTGTCAAACCATCAAACAAACCACCAAACCAACAAACAGGCCGAAAACAATATGCCCCCGATCACAGATCTCGGGGACATAACAATGAATATAAATGATGGACATCTATCAGGTTAAACATATTTTTGAATATGTCAAAAATCATAATGTACATACATGTTTATTCTAATTAATCTGTCTCAAAATGTTTCATTTTATCAATCATGAAAGATTTTAAATGTATTTGTATTTTCACATGAAAGCAGCTCAACAAACTTTGATCCATTCGGATTTGAATAATAATATCTTGCATTTCAAAGCATAGTGCTATTCGTCTCCAATATCAATACCCCCTTAAACATGTTTTCTATCATATATACAGTGATAGTGTTCATTTAACTTTTTTTTTAACATAAAGTCTGTAATTTTTACTTCTGAAAGTAATTACTGAGTATGTCTATTTATCACGTATTCGCAGATTGCGGAACTCCGGACATACCGTATGGTTCTGAAACGGCAACTAATCAATTCACTGGTGTTGGTGCAAACTTCATAGTCATGTGCGATGCTGGTTATGATCCAAACCCAGGGACTATTACCTGTCTCTCGAGCGGAATGTGGGAGACAGCATCATGCGATCCCGTTGGTACGTACACTTACTTTTATTCAATACGGCATATGTAGTAAATGCAGCCTTTTACTATCCGTGAAGCCTTGGGTTCGATTCCAGTGAAAAAAGCAAAGTCATTCAAATGTTATTGGCATATCTACGTTGGGCTTGTTCCCATACTGGTTGAAGGGGAGTTAACGCAGTGTGGCAAAATTTGATGACATAAGTTCAAAAAAAATGACTTGAATACTGTCGTTTGGGTGTGAAACTAAAGTCATCAAACAAACAAACAAGACAAATTTTAATGCCAAGCATCAAAGACGCCGCGCATGTTTTTGAAGCACGACTTAAATAAAACAAAGCCATACAGAAAAGGTCCAAAAACAACATAAAAACTTAAATTATCAGATTATTCAGAAATATTGAGCAAAAAAGTACAGTAAATACTTAAATTATAGTAGACACATTATGTGATGATGACTTAAGATGATATAAATTAATCTATAGATCAATGAAGATACATTTTACAACAGGTAATTCATTTCTTATATAATTATTGGAAAAGTTGGAGTCTGAAAGATGCATGAAATTTCCAGTAAGCTATAAAGGCGGCATTAATGTCATTGTAAAGAAAAAACATCATCAGAAGCAGCAGCAGCAAGAAACAGGGCAATGATGACGAAACATTAAGCACAAGTTTTTATTTGGTAAGGGAATTAGATCCAAGTCCCAGTATTAATTAACAATCTACTTCCCTTGATAATGTAGCGTGACGTAGGAGTATGGCATTCCTTTTGTATTGGTGATATGTATTAAATTAAATATATATTTACAAGGCTTTACAGCATCAGCTATGTAATGTTCAGTTAAATTTATCCATTTCAAGTATTATACATACTGTGAGGAAGCCTTCCAGCTGGCTTGCGGTAGGTCGGTGGTTCTATCCGGGTACCTCTGTGTACTCGGGGTCTTCCTCCACCTGTAATTAGCTGGACGTCGCTATATGATTGAAATACTATCGCAGCTACGATAAACCCCAATACAGCAACAACAACTATACATACTGGGACCGCAGATTGGGCCTAGAGCCGTTAATTAAACATGTCCGCTACGGCCATATGTATAGTGTTTATGTGTTTCTACACATTCTACGTTATGCTGTAATACTTATATTAAACTGCTTTTTCATTGAGTTTTCAAGTTGACGGATTGTATTTGAATACTGAATATTTTAAGATCTCAAAAACATATTTGAAAAAATAACTTCTGAGCTTTAATGAATCGGGTTGCCTGCAAGGTACGTTAACCAAGTTCTAAAACCCGTTGCCTACGAATTTAAGAAGTCATCAGATACACATTATATGAGCCCAGTTTCTTCTTTTTATAAGGTTTGAAGACTTGCATATCTTGAATCTTGTTATTTATCTTCATCAGTTAATGCAAGTAATTGATTCATAAAGCATTTCTTTTATTTACACATATTACATGTTTTTATTTTACAATAATAACAGTGGCTGCTCCCTATTTTGATTATGCGGCTCCATTGGCAAAAATAAAACCTATTCCATACTGACGCCGCGTTTCCACGCGGCGTCAATGATCAAAGACGTGTTTGGGGACATGGACGAATAAGTAACGTAGAACATTGCAAATTGGGATTGTATAAGTAGACATGTCCCATCCATTTATATAATGGTTACCAGCATAAAGACAATATATATACAGAGTCTCGTACTTTCCATGACATATGTCAGTTAAAATGTTCGATGTATGGACTTAATTCACGTGATCTGTTACATAAGTGATACAATGCTTCAACCACATGCACCGAAATGATGCCGATTAAGCAGATATTCATCTCAGTCAAAATTTGTAGTATGCGTGCATTTTTAACTTTAATTATGTCATATTGCCTGAAATATACTCGAGGACTAAATAGTCCAAAATTATTATTATAGATGGAAAAATACGAAATAAAGTATTCGACATTTTTCGAGGGAGAGGCATTGTTTAAGTCCTTGAGTATAATGCATGCAATGTAACATTATTAAAGTTAAAATTGCACATTAACTAAAATATTATTCGGATTAACTATTAACAGCAATATTCAGACGTCACATTATAAGCAATATTCATGCACGATCCCCCCACCCACCCAACAGTATTCATTAATAGGTGGTCCGGAGATGTAAATGTTTATATGTATAACATTTTTTGATTATAATAAGTAATTATACATACACGCAAAAGAGTTATACAAACATAAGCTGAGACTCGCTTTTAGTCAAACACACATACAGTCATTAATTGTTTTGATATAGTATTTGTGTGACCAAGTTGATTAGTTTATCATTTCACGAATTGATTGATGTATAATGGAATAATTTATTAATTCAGTATTTATTCTTAATTATTATCATCTTATTCTTTTTTTTTTTTTTTTTTTGTTTTGTCTGTATACGTTCATATCGCAAATATCAAATTACTGTGCATGATTACATCCTACTCTGTGTCTCCATGTTTCGTTTCGATGGAGTTACGGTCTTTTTGGGATGGTTACTATATCTTATGTCATCCTTCATTTTTATTTATCTTTTTTTTTTCTTCTCTAAATGTTAATTTAGTAACATGTTTAAAATACTTTCTATGAAATTATTTCACATGCTTTGTTAATATCAAAGTTTGTATGTTTTTGCATCATTAATATGCTTGTATATATGTATGCTCGTGTGTATATAATTCAATTTTGTTCTTTCGTTTTGTATATTAATTGTATTTGTAATCGTCAACCTATGGCGGAAATAAAGATAAATAATAACATTAACTAAAATATTATTCGGATTAACTATTAACAGCAATATTCAGACGTCACATTATAAGCAATATTCATGCACGATCCCCCCACCCACCCAACAGTATTCATTAATAGGTGGTCCGGAGATGTAAATGTTTATATGTATAACATTTTTTGATTATAATAAGTAATTATACATACACGCAAAAGAGTTATACAAACATAAGCTGAGACTCGCTTTTAGTCAAACACACATACACATATAGTCATGCAAAATATGTACCGGTATTTATGATACTTAGTGATTTATAGGTCCATGGGCCGGATTGTTTTGTAAACTTTTCTCATTTTTTGTCTGTACTTGTAAAACACATGTCTCTTTTATAGAATATTTACTTACTTACTATATATTAACACGATATCTTATCTGCTTGACATTCATGCGATGTAGAACATAATCGAATACCATTCCGACGTGTTCTGATGAATACATGACTACGAGAAAATAGATGTATAGATAGTGTATAGTTGTGTCACCAATACCTCTGTGATGTCGATGGTGTATAACTAATAGTACACATTTTATAAATATTATACATAATTGTAAATGCATTTTAATTTGGTGAGAATAATGCATGGAATATTGAGATGAAATAATTTATCGACATTGAGGCATAATGGTGACGCTTGAACTAATAATATTTGTCCTGTTTTGATTTTTATTTATTGTTATCATGATTTTAGCAGTTTTCATGGCCGGCATTATAAATCAACGAACAGGAAACAACACAGAAATCCGTAACATCGCAGGCTTATTAATATCAAGATCTAATAAATAAAAACATTAAATGCCTTATTTAATTATTTCGGAACTTTTGTTTCAAGTCGTTGATGTATTTATTCTGTTTTGAAAATTTTTAACGCTATGTTCGAAATTTCAAGAACGTCGAACGTATATACGTGTATTATTAAAATAACAAAAATAAATAAAATCTCACTTTCTGAAGAAAGGCTAAGTCAAATCTGAATTTCAGTAATTCTCAGCCTCGAAAAAAAAAATATAAAACTTGAAAGAAATGTTTATGTCTTTTTAAGTGTTTTATCCGCATCAATCAGACATTACAAATTGTTTTGATTCTTTTCGGCGGCAGCTGTATGCTTTTGCTATTGACCAATATTTAAACCGGATTTCGACATTTATTTTTATGCGCACCTGCTTAAAGATAATGTTCGTATTGGCTTATAGTCTAGGCGGGCTCATTTACTTAGTACATTTGTACCTTGTTCCGATCAAGGTATTTTTCAGATATGAGCCCTTTTAACGTTATTTAAACCTATACTAGAATGTACCTGACCGTAATTGTTTTGATTATGTACGTTTAAAACTACACATGATCTCATGAAAATAGAACTTACTAAAATCATCGACACTATTTACATAGAATTTTCTTTCAAATATTTTAGGATGTGGCAACCCCCCTGCCGGCAGTTCACTCGACTCGAATGGCGTCTCTAGTTTTGGCGCTACGGCCACCTGTACTGCTGGATCTGAAACTCTCACATGTGGAAACGACGGAAACTGGTTCCCGTCTAGTTGTTCTACTGGTAGGTAGTTTTACAGCTTTATCATATTTGTTATTATTTTTATCCAAAAATACGCAATATTTGAACAAAATTGAAAAGGAAAGGAAAAAAGGTACTATAAGAATCCAACAAATATCGTCGCACTTCTTTAAGATATTTCGCTAATACGAATCGTGTAAATTAAACAAAATCATTGTGCAGGGCGATGTCTAAGCGCACACATGTATTAACCTGTAATGTATGCCACTGGTTGAGCTGTCACACTCAAGTGTATGGCACTAACGTATGCGAGCGTATGAGAAAAAACTGCTACACGTTCGCATACGCAGTTGTTGTCCTTCTGGTGGTAGGTAGTTTCATAGCTATCTTTATTTATCATTGTAATTTTTATGTTGCGTTGTTTTAATTGCAACATATTGTAACCGATTTCGAAAATGACAGTACCGGATATCAAAATTCAACGCCCTCTAGCGGATATACGTTCACCTGTTTGCGTAGGCGTGAAAAAATATCAATTCTATTCTATTATTCAGGAAAAGGTTCTCTAATTAATTAGTATAAGAACTTTACCCTTTATGATTTTGGGGGAATCTAACATAAACCATTATTTGTAAATGACTATTCACCATGTAGATTCTATATGCCTAATACACAATATACCACACACGCTCTGATAATGTACTTTTAATGTACTTGTAGACCTTAATTGTTCTGATCAAGTTATTGTAAAACCACACATGTTCTGACACACATGAGTTCTGATAATGTAATCATAGAATCAGATCTATTCTGGTAATGTAATCGTTGACTATCATGTGATAATACAATTCTCTTAGTATAAAGTACTAAAATCTGGCATCTTCATGTTTATAAAAAGGAAATAAATACAGCTATGTCCAGCCATTTGAATATATACAAATGTTTCATGAAATAATTATGATTTTATATTGACCTTTTGAAATTACCTTTTAACCTCAGACACATTTGAAGCGTTCATGATAAACAAATACATTTTCTGCTATAAATGAATGGGGTTTTGGCAATATATTCTAGACATGTTCAGATTCAGATATTCTCCTACAAATTATGTAAAATTTTATTGTATAGCAAATGGGGGGAAATAAACTACTTTCATCGCACCATCTTCAAACAAATAATTAAAATTAAGCACATGTGTTGTCATCATAAAAATGAGTTTTTTCATGATTGTTTAGAAATTAGATTAATTTGTTATTATTGTTTTTGTCAATTAGACGATTCAGTTACCGATGATTCAAGTTCCGGCGACGGCGATTCAGTTTCCGTTTATTCAAGTTCCGGCGACGACTATTCAAGTTCCGGCGACATAACAGACTAAGACGCGAAAGGATCAACATAGAAGCATCAAAATCAAAAGTTAAAACTCGGATGTCAACGGAAGTGGCGATAATAACCATCTTAGCTCTGTTTGTCTCAAATGTGTAAAAAAAAAAAAAGAATGTCGAATTTTGAAATCTTTGAGGTTTCTCTTCTTGAAGATCTGATGAAGTTCTGTTGATCAGAAAAAGAATGTGTGTTATAGATATAGAAATATACAAATAAATCATATCAACATATCAAACCAAACAGAACAGTGAATGTGTTGTTGTTTTTTTTGTTGTTTTTTTTTCAAATGTTATATTAAGACTTCACCATGTCGTCAAATATCTTGATTAAATAAATGAGGGTCATTTTCCTAACCCCCGTTCCTGGTCTAAGCAGGTCAAAGGACGATCCATTCAAACTTCAGATTTAGAA
>CM037788.1:42942495-42992495 GCA_021229015.1 Solen grandis | reverse complement strand
CCTGAATAACTTGATCTGCTAGAATCTATCTTTCTATCTATCTATCTATCTATCCGTCCGTTCGTCAGGCCGACTGCAGAAATTACTTATAGACAAAGCCTTTCTAATATAAAGAAAATCTAGCGCTTGATTGAGCTGTTTTTCCATACGTCTGTCTGTCAAATGAGTAAACATTGTTTTACTCTCATCCATTCGAACCTTGGTGGAAGTGTGTATAAATGCAAACAATTGTGAGACGAGTTTCAGCTATGTTATTCTAAGGTCATTGAAACTCACGAGATCATATATATAAATGTTTTGCATGCATTTACACTGACATTGCTGGGTAATGTAACTAAGTCACGAGTCACTGAAATAATAACTTGCTGTGATCTTTTTTTTTGTCTTTTTTTTTTGTCTTTTTTTTTCTTTGCAGTACAATAACAAGGCAATTAATGCCTTCGACATCGAAGCATATATTTAATCGTCTAAGGGCATGTTGGATATCATTTAATCAAATATCTTATAATTTCTTTCTAGGTAAATCCGAATGCATATATACTTTGAAAGCATCTGTGTAAATTGAATTCCCGAAATACCTCGAGAAGTGCATATTTACGCGTAAGATACCAACAGAAATATAAAAAAAAAGCTCTCTAGTTGTATGTTTAGCTCAAAACAACATAAAATAAACATACAAAGGGTGTTTCAGAAGTTCTTTAATCTATTCCACTTCAGTGTATCAAATTTAGTTTAACTAGTGTCCACGATCTTCTGAAACACCCCTCGTACGCCGATTAACTGCACAGTGTGCTTCAGAACACGATACGCTCACTTTTCCACTTTATTAGTGCCATGTCTGAACATCTAAGGATATCAGTGGGGAGGGGTTCCTTATTCTTTTATTATATATTTTATTTCTTGGACTTCGGAGGTTTATCAAATCACTTTTGAGGCTTTGCCCTTGTGAAACATGCGAAAATATATTTTCCCTGGTAAATCTTTAAGCTAAAATGTTATGGGACTATAAGTGACAGATTTGTCAAAATACAGCTGATATGTTATAAGAAAATATAGATACAAAAGGATTAAGAAAAAGACAGAAAATAAAGGGAATACATGTATAAAAAATTTAGATGTCACCCTAAGTTTGCGGCAAATTAGAAGCTCTGAAAAGACAAAATTTAACAGCAATTCATTTCAATAGAATACCTTTATTTTTCACCATATAAAAATGACAAATTATTGAACAAAATCAAGTGTTTCCACAAATGAGGATGACCTCTAAGTCGGATAGAATCCATTAAGACATTTTTCCAGACAATAGAAGTCTTTGTTAGCTATGCCGTTTGATAGAAACGTTTTTACATATTAGACTCTATGCTTAGTATCGTACATGTACTACATTTTTTCATAGTTAAAATAAATTTAAACAAATATATTTTCGAGCAAATAAGCAAACATTCAGCTTTCTTCCATGTTCCGGTCAATTTTTAAACACACACTCACACATGCGCACACAGACACGCGCGTGCAGAACGTTAAAGAAATTGAGTTCCAATAGCTATCGCGTGCGCACGCAATATAAAAATATATTCCATGTCCTATTTATGTCACCGTTTTTACATATTAGACTCTATGCTTAGTATCGTACATGTACTACATTTTTTCATAGTTAAAATAAATTTAAACAAATATATTTTCGAGCAAATAAGCAAACATTCAGCTTTCTTCCATGTTCCGGTCAATTTTTAAACACACACTCACACATGCGCACACAGGCACGCGCGTGCAGAACGTTGAAGAAATTGAGTTCCAATAGCTATCGCGTGCGCACGCAATATAAAAATATATTCCATGTCCTATTTATGTCACCGTAGAGTTGTCATTGAAAATTTATATTTTATCTCGTGATTTTCCAAATTTGAAATGAAATACGACCATAATAAATAAAAGGAGTATTCTATCTGTTTCAATCTTTTCTCATCGTTGCAAACTTCTCCTCCTCTTCTCTCATGTTTGAACTTCTCCATTGAGAGCATTCTTTCATTTCCTTTCTAACTTTAGCATCATAAGTCATTTAACGTTTGCAATATTAAGTAAGAATAGAAAGTCTGTTACAAATTCTAAATCGTTTAAAGATCAAATGTGATTAATTTTGTACTGTCCGGTGCCTGTTAAATACAAAGGAAAGGTAAAGATGCACTCTGCATAAATCTTGATCAACTAACTGTCTTTGTTTGACTGCCAGATCATCGAGGGGAGATAACCATTCATATTCCCAAGAAATCATTTCATGAGTTATCTTCTTTCTGTTAAAGAGTTAATAAATACTAATTTTAATTTAAATTTTAATTTAACAAAAAAAAGTGATGAGCTCTTATGAAATGCGTTCTTAGAGTAAAAATGATACATTTTTTACACGCTGCAACGCTTGTTTTCCTTTGATTTGAATTTTATTGGTAATAAAATGCTAAAATGTATCCCTGTGCCTTTTAATTGCAGTTACCACTTCTTACGCTGCCGAAATAATGTTTACTTCGTCTTCATCATAAAAACTAAACGATTTCAATATAATGGTACGGTCATTGCTTAAAAATAAATTGTACTTAAGTAGGTTATAGTTTTTTACAGCGAGAGAGAGTGAGAGAGAGAGAGAGAGAGAGAATCAATCAGAAAGTGTGAAAGAGAGAGCTTACACATTGTCATATAAATATAGGATAGATACAAACACACTGCCACCAAACACAATACAGTCCCCTTAATCAATTATCATTTAACAAACAAAAAAAAAGAGGAAAAAATGGCTCCAGCCATAAAGTTGCCAAATATTTTGCCAAATACTAGCCGTTACGGCATTCACGATAGCCGACATGGCAAACACATCTCTCCCGATTTAAAAAAACAAACAAACAAAAAAAACGGTGTCTTAAGTCTGCAGTAGTCCACATTTATGCTAAGTGGCTCATGTCACAGTTGTGATATGTGTCACAATCTGGACAGTATACCAACTGTGTCTGGAAACTTGGCCTTTAGGAACCCCTGGCTTGTGAGGCCTGACAAGATATGTCAGTATCTATCATTTTTGACAAAACTTCTGTCTAGTAAAATGATATATTTTGCATAAAATTCCTACATTCTGCTGTTATATAAATGTATAAGAATGTTCTATAAAACTAGAAATTCGTAAACAAGCATAAACTCATGTATTTCAAGTAAGACAAATAAAATCGTGCATAGTTAAAGAAAAGGTTTTTATCTATAAAATCAGGTCCCCACTATCACAATAGCAGTCTTAACCAGAACTGTATTCAATAGAATTTAATTCTTAATTGCTTGTCTTTCATTAAATAAACTCACCCTAATTCAGCATTTTTACTTTCTGCATGGGTTTTGGTAACCAAGGGCAAGTAACTGTGGTCTTAGTCCAGAAGATATGTTTGGGACACACCTCGATCATTTCTTTGAAATAAGTTTCGCTTGCAAAAGTCGAGTTGTTCCAAATGATAAAGAAGTGGCGTCACAGTCTCTCTTTATCAATTTTCATACCATCAACATAGTGAGTATGATGTGTCTTTAGCATAGAAAGGGATTTAAGTAGGATGATATGTAGCCATCAACTATTAACTAGTTGCCTCCCTTTGTTTACCTTTAAGGACAGTCTTCTTTTCTTCATGATTTATGTACAGGTATATAAAACTTAAACCTTTCAAATTAAAATGGAACAAAACCAAAAAGAAAAACAAAAGATTATGTAACTTTAGAACTTTTCAAGACACAAAAAAGAGTACATTTATTTTTCATGTCCCCTCATTATACAGTAAAAAATAAATCCAAAAGACATCTTAAAAATGCAACAAGGCGGACAAAAAAGTATTCGCATGGATCAACCGCGTGTGAAGAGGAACGAAATCTCAAAAAAGTTCACGGAAACATAATGAGCGGATTGTTAATACAACTTCACATGCCTATCAGATTGATAATTTACTGAGATAATCAGACACACAAAAAGTTTTCCTATCCGTTCGACAGTAATTATTTCAGTCATGCATATATAGGGAGATGATATGGCTATATAGTGGTAGTACGTGACGAAGGCATTTTATAATGTATTTTTACACTTTTTGGTCGCTGTTTCGTAAATATTAGTGAAACATCGTAATTGTCCCAAAGTGCTAACAAATATATTTTAAAATGAAAAGCAAGGTAGTGCTTTAACTGTTTAAAAATACATTAACAATTTGCCGAGATATGGAAATAACCACTGGCACTAAAACCGCAGAATTGTCAATTTCATTGAAATGTTAATTACGATTTTTTTGTCCCTCTTTCTATTGAACATGATAAGGGACGGAACCTGTTGTCACTTGGTTATGGAGCTCATAACTTTGTACAGATGTACGCTACCATTATATTCTATGTACAGTTTGACCGGTCTGATATTCAATTAACACATGAAATAACAAATCACATGTATTGCCAAAAAGCAACCTTCACGAATTAATAACGCAAAATGTCAACAATTTGTACATCTTTTTAAGTCTGCTCCACTATCAAATCCCGGTTTATTTTCGGTGATTCTGATTGTATGACATTAAACAAATAGTCGTACAATTTCCCTCAATCTGTCGATGTCAAATCAGATCGCTCGATTCAAAATCGCCCTAAAAACCTGGAAGTTGATAGTGGAGCAGACTTATATGGATAAACAAATTGATGACACTTCGCGTTATTTCTTTTTTAAGGTTGCCTTTTGACATGATTCATCATACTATGCTTTAATTTGATATCAGACTGATCGAACCGCGCATAGAATATGATGGCAGCATACATCTCTGCACAATAACGACCTTCGTAATCAGGTGATGTCAGATTCCGTTCCTTACCATGTTTTAATATACAGTACCGGAGAACAACAACAACAAAAAAAAACGCACATATTTTTGATGATCAAGATTCCATTGAAAATGGCAATTCTGCGGTTCTAGTGCCAGTGCCAGTATACGACATCATCGAGAACCATCGTCACAACCCCATACGCCATGATATGTTTATTTGATGATTATTTAGTAGACACTAAATCCTTGTGGATAAAGAAAGAAACTATCAGATATACAGAAACATGATAAGAATATATTCACATTATCGTTGATTAAACACGGAGGATTTTTTCTTCAATATTTACAATGCATAATGTTTTGTTCAAGCAAACGGAATTGATAAAATAATAAAATAACAGGTCTTTGAGTATGCAGTCAAACTTGTCTCAAGTGGTCATTCAAGGGAATAATTGAAAGTGACCGCTTAACACAGATAACCGCTAAATAAAGGGTAAACATATATATCAAAATGCTAGTTCAATAATATTAAAGGTTCATTATGCTTCCAAAGACAGTGTATGATCTTCAGACAGAACAACAAAGTGTGTGCTACATATTTGTCTGTACATACTCGTTGAATCATTCAATTATTTACAAAAATAACTCATTTACATATTCCGCATATCTTCATCAATTTTCCATAGACATTCCGTATGTCTCCGTTGACGAATCACGAGTGCATTAATTGATGACGTAGCAGATAAAAAGAATGCGATTCGACTGTACGGTTTCTCCAATTCAAATTATTTTCGATTACAGACTGTTTTCGGGAAAACTCGCCAATGCAAAATGGAAACAATGAGAGTATTTTGACATCCATCCAAAATACTAAACTGCGTTATTTAATCAACATTTTCAATGCGTTTAACTGTTATTTTACGGCACATTATTATACATTATGTATACCACTTGTGTTAGTCTAGGATATGTCGATGTTATTTTATATTCTCTTTTTGCATGAAAATTGAATCATTATGAAATATAATGGGTCTTTAAAAGTGAACTCTGAAAGCAGATTGATCGCTTAATATATGTGGCCGCTAATACAGATGCAACTGTTTAAATAAAATGTAACCAAGTAAAGTCCTACTTCCCAGAGCCGGATTCCAACTCTGGAACTTTGGTATGCAAATCGGAACTCTACCAGGTCGCCACAAAAGCAAGCCCCATGGCAAGGACGTAAATTTGCCTCTACAATATAGAAATATTATCATTTTTTTTACTTGAATTTAAAGCAGCTTGTTTACAGATGATAGGTACAAAGTCATATAATAATAATAAAATTCAAAATATTTACAATAATACCGTCGCTTCGACAGTATTTCAGTCATATAGAGACGTCCAGCTAATGCATAGTTCCATGACCCACCTATTAGCATATCTTAACAATAGATTACAGTTAGATTTTGTCCCACTAACACGATGTTAACAAAGGAGCACATGTCATTGTTTGTGGCCAAACCTATTTTTATTCAAATAAAAGTTAGGGTCAAGGAACTATCCATTACAGGTGGAGGAAGACAACGAATGCACGGAGGCATCCAGGTGGAACCAATGACCTACCGCAAGCCAGCTGGAAGGCTTCCTCACATGAAAATCCGAATGACCCTGTCGGGATAATAACAATAATGATTTTCTACTCTCCCTCGATTATGTTCGTGAAGTCTTTGTCTCCTGACAAATAAACTCGGAAAGTGTAAGTCATAATGTGCACAAAAAAAGTTGTTTTCTAAACACATTTTCGACGCAATCGTTTAAATTTAGAATACATTATCCCGGAAGGACACGTTCCGTAAAATGGCGTCTTCACCAGTTCAGGTTAGCGATTTCACCCTGTGAAGTTAGCGCATGCGGGAAAAGTGAATGAATCTAAATATAGGTTTTATCAGTCTAAATATAGTGTCAATACCGCCTGTGAGGGTATTGCCTGTGATGAGAAAACCATTATTTTTTTACGATGACGAATGGCTGAAATGGGTGACATTGCGTCTGTAGATGGGTATTGATAGACGTAATACACACATTTAGTTAAAATCAAATTATTAGTCAATGACCATCTGTAAACAAGCTGCTTCAACAACTTATTCTTAAAAATCACATAAAAAGGCTACTTTATCGTTATGTACGCTGTAGGACGCTCAAGTTAGAAAGAAATGTTTCGACATTCGACACATTCGGTTTTTTGTTTTTTTTTCTTGTTTTTTTTCTTAATTTTCAAAATGAAATACAACGCACGTCAAGCGTTAAATCACTTCGATTAAAAGTGAAGTCATGTAGTAAATGAACTGTAATAATAATTTGTCTTTTTTGTTCAGGTTAAAGGAATTATAGATGATACTGCAATGTATACAAATACCGTCAAGATATGAATAAAGGGGGGCAACTAAAATGATCAAAAGGGAATAACCAAGACGGGTTCTCTCTACATGGACGATAAGTCGCTGTCCATTCCTATGGAATGTTTTGGATTTAACGTCCCACCGACAGTATTTCAGTCATTTGGAGACGATGTCTACTTGAGATAGATAAAGTGCTGCCACACTGCAATATCAAGCCGTAGACATGTAGCATGATACCACACCCAGTCACATTATCACGACACCGGGCCAACCAGTCCTGGAACTACCCTTATATGCTGAGAGCCAAGCAAGGGAGCTATAACAGTACCAGTTTTAACGACTTTGGTATGTCGCGGCCAGGGATCGAACTAACGACCTCCAGCTCCCGCGGCGGACGCTCTAACCACTCGGCCACCGGGGACGATCCTATGGAATGTAACGATTTATACTGAAATGTTTGTAGAATTGCTTGTTCACTGACATATCTCGGTATAGAAGTAATGCTTCCGGAACACAATTAAAATATAAATAACGAAAACATTAATCACTGTGTAGTAAGGCCAGTTTGAGAAAAACAAACGGACCGAAATGATTTGTAAACTCCATTAATCATCAGAAAAGTCAAAATGAAAATGTTTGTCTTCAGTCAGATATGACCTAACAAAAAGTGTGTTTATGTGGTAAATAGAAAAATGATAAAAAATCCATTTCTTGAGAATACACTCTTGATGTTTGTAAACCACATATTTTGAAAGCAAATTTTATTTAGCACCTTAAATTTGTAATCGGCTCAACCTTCAAATAAATACTAGATGTAGGAAATCTTCACCTTTTGAAACATTAAGACTATAAAACAATATACACTGTACTAGTAGAAAACAGCCGGTAACACCAGTAAATTCGAGATACAAAACATTGTCACGTGAGTTTACCAAAATAGGTCCACCATTATCGGAAAGGTTCGCTTGTAATCAATTATGCATTCAGTACCGTAAGTTCACGAGGCAGAAGGTCACTGATACAAAATGGCTGTCAGCAACGTAAATGAAAGTTCCATGTAATGGAGAAAAGCCAAAACATAGAAAAGGCACACCGAGGCCCCGATCGGATAGTTTTAGGTGTTTTTTTTTTCCTTTATTATAATACCTGAAATCACAAAATAAGCATAGGGCAATATAGGCATACGTGATTTCCTTCTTTGAAGTAATAGACAATGCACAAGAAACACGAGGAACTGGACGGTGTCTGATGTAGGTATAAAGCTGTCAGTCCCCTGCAGATAAATGTAAATTGGCGAGGAAACGTGCAGTCAGTTTGTTGCCACTTTAATAACCATGACGTTCCGAGCATTTTGTTTTCGACTAAGTTAGGTAATCTTCGTGTGTACTCGACAGTTAAACAGTCGATGTTTCTTTTTAAGATTTTCTTTTATGTTTAAATAACTATGTCTGTTTCAGTCTTTCGACATTTCTTGGAATATTAATGTTGCAAACTATGCCTTTATACAGTGTCTTTACGTTCAACTTTCTGTCGGAAACTGGTAGGCATAAGTGTTAGACTGAATGCATCTTTAAGCGTATACAGTAACTTTCTGAGTTTTAGTTGTTCTCTGCTTTTATTTATTATTTTGAATGACAAAGCCATTTTTATCAATTATGTGTTGTATAGTGATAAACTTGATATAGTCTAACACTGAGTGTGATATACTTAAGTATTTGTTTTAAGTCTTGCATTGATACAAACTCGGTCTACCGATGAGGGCACCAGCCAACAAAGTCGTTAGAAAATGGCACTGGTATATTTCTATTGTTCTTGGCGCTAAACATATAGGTTGTTGTTTTTTCAGTTGAGTTTGCGGCGTGATATCGAAGTGAAGCAGCATTATAATTTTTCCATGTAAACAAAACGTCCCCAAATGTCGATGGGACATTAAATCCAATCGTACAAACACGCACTCTAACAGTCCAACATTGTTGTCCAGTCTAACATTAATGTACATCACCACATTAATGCCCAACATAATGTAAATTTCCAATTTAAAATCGATGTCCAATCTGTAATTGATATCATTTAACAATACAAGACAAGCCAAAATTAAGTAAAATTTGTTAATTCAGTACGTCTAACATTAATGTACAGTCAGTCTAACATTAATGTACAGTCTAATATTAATGCGCAGTCCAGTTTTAAATTGATGTATGGTCTAACATTAATGTCTAACATTAATGTACAGTCGATTCTAACATTGATGTCCAGTCTAACATTAATGTAAAGTCCAGTCTAACATTAATTTACAGTTCAGTCTAACATTAATGTAAAGTCCAGTCTAACATTAACGTACAGTACAGTCTAACATTAATGTAGAGCCCAGTCTAACATTGATGTCAAGTCTAACATTAATGTACAGTCAAGTTTAACATTAATGTCCAGTCTAGCAATACTGTACAGTGCAGTCTAACATTAATTTTAGGTCCAGTCTAACATACAATTAAGTCTAACATTAATGCACAGTCCAGTTTATCATTAATGCACTGTACAGTCTAACATTAATGTTCGGTCCTGTCTAACGTTAATGTACGGTCTGGTCTAACATTAATGTACAGTCCAGTCTTACATTAATGTACAGTCCAGTTTGACATTAATATACAGTCCAGTTTGACATTAATATACACTCTAATATTAATGCCAATGTCCAATCGAATATAAATATCCAGTCTTATATTAATGTACGGTCTTATTAATGTACGGTCTTATATTGATCTTAATCTCTCTCTTTCTCTCTCTCTCTCTCTCTCTCTCTCTCTCTCCTCACCATTTGTTACTCCCTATTATCTGGTGTACACTCTTGTATGCTTGTTTTAGTCGCGGGGATATATATATATGTGCGTGTGTATAAATTTAGGGTAAAACCATTAAGTACTTACAAAATAACAACATATCTTATCAACTACATTGTCAAAGACTTAAAATGATTTGATAATGGCAGCAACTATGACTAAGTATTTTCTTAGAAAATATATTAAAAAATGCGCAAATGATATGAATGATAGAATATAAAACAAAATGTATGATGAATATTCTAACTAAAGCATGTTTAATTAAAACTGTTGCCTTTTGTATTCTTATTGCTTTTACTTGATCAAATTATTGTTATAACATGTATACATGATTCAATAAAAATGAAAAATGAATGAAAAAAAAACAAAAAAAACCTGTCAATTAATATTTTTGAATAAATTAAAATTTCGTACATAAAATTTCCGAACTTCAAAATTAACGAGGGTATTGAACAAGATAATGATATTAAATAATAATAAAATTCAATTGAATATTAACAAAGAAAGTCTTCAAGTGTTTCCTTACATACTTAGATGACGTTATGATGACGCTTAACGTTTACTCAACTACCTGACCTCACAGTTTTTTTCCCAGTGGTTGCCCGCCCAACCACGTGGGTTTAATCCCGGCTATCCCGTTTCTTATGACAAACATGACCATAGACACCACAATCGTAAGAGATTATATTTTATTATAAGGCATAATACCTATATGTGTATTACGTCTATCAATACCTATCTACAGACGCATGGTCGCCAGTTGAAACCATCCGTGATTTTTTTTAAAAGGGTAGTTTCCCTATCACAGGCAGTAGCGTCACAGACGGTATTCAAAGTATATTTAGAATCAAAGGTACACGGTATGTTGCTGCCCATTTAAAAAAAATATTCAATGACCTTATGTATAAGGTAGGTAACTTCTATTGAAAACGCATATCATGCCGTTTTAATTGCAATAACTCCCTCGAAAATTGGTGGATTTGCATAAAATTATTTTGCGTGGAAGGGATGAATAAAGACACCCAGGTACAAATTAAAACACCCCTTGACAAAGAAATCACGCTACAACAGTTCGCGAAGTCCTAAACGCGTTTGGTCGGAAGAAATCTGACCGACGGAATCTCGCTAGTCTCTCCCGTGTTAAACTAAGGAAAAAAACTTCAGCCACATTATAGGCGTTGAATTGTTTGGACAGACACTGATAAAGGAACTGATATTGTGGCTTTAGTTTTTCTATAGTTTAACACTGGAGATATTGGCGAGATTCTGTCGGTCAGATCTCTTCCGACCAAACGTGTTTTTGAATTCGCGAACATTTTAGGGCGATTCCTCAAGCAATAGGGTGTTTTTGTCCGTGTATGCATGCACTAACTTTACAGGCTGAACTTACGAAATCGCTACCCTGAACTGGTGAAGAGGCCTTTTTGTGGAACGTGTCACGTTGTACCGCAAACACCTGCTTTATTGAAACCGTATTCTATATTGAACTGATTTCGCCGAAGTTGCGTTTACGAAAATAGCGTTTCCCCGCGTCACCTACACTTGCCGAGTTTATTTGTCAGGAAACATAGACTTTATCAACATCAACGAGGGAGAGAAGATATTTTATTTCTACTGATCTTCTGTGAGCGAGCTGCATTAAAGTATATTTGCTCGTACAATATTGAAGTACATATTCTCTCTCTCTCTCTCTCTCTCCCTCTCTCTCTCTCTCTCTCTCTCTATATATATATATATATATATATATATATATTAGCATTTACGAGCTTATAAAGTTGTACATGAATATTTATGAAGTACATGTATAGGGTTAAAAAGTTATGTCTCTTTATGTATTTAATTTATTCTGAAAATCACATCTCATTCTTCGTAAGAGCAGTTGAATATTTCCCGCCTTCTCATATCTCTTCTGAAGAAATTAAGAACGTATTAAACAAACAGAGATATTTTATAATTTCAGGATCTATTGTGGCTAAAAAGTCTATAATTACTTCTGAACCTATCTATTCCTTTACTGTCCACGGTGGCCGAGATATTAGAGGTTCCACACCGGGAGCGGGAGGTTCTAGGTTCGCCCCCAGATCGTTAGAATTGGTATTGTTAGCCCCCTAAATGGCGTTCTACATCTATACAGGGTAGTTCCAGGACGGATTAGTCCGGTGTCAGAATAATGTTACTGGATTTTGTATCATGTCACATGTCTACGGCATGATATTGCAGTGTGGCAGCAATATAGTTTAGTTTATTTTATTTCATTTCCATTGTGCTTTAAGCACATGAGGATACAATATGCATGTACACACAAGTTATTACATATTAGAAGTAAATCATAAATATATATAGAGGCTTGTAACATGGCAGTCAGCTCTGGATACATTACTATAAAATGTATATAAACATGCGACGGAGAAGGCTTATAAGTAATTTTGTTCAACTCATATATGAAAACATTGCGAAAGAGCGGAGCAAATTGGAGAAGGTAAACACACATAAATACACACTCACACGAAAACATACAATATCAGGCGGTTGTTACTAACAGTTTCACATGTATATGCATTAGACTTTCGAGTGATCCAGAAAAAGTGTAGGACATTTAAAACTGCATTTAACAACATTATACAGATATTGAGAGAATCAAGCACTATAAATTCTTTTATTCCTTACATCAAACGCATAATGCACAAATAGGCCTAGTTTTTTAATCACAACTGCGTCTTCAGAAGTAAAAAGACTAATCAACTTAAACATATTTGGTCTTTGCCAGTAGAACTTATCTATATATTTTTTTCTTAAATCTGAATAAATTGGACATTCTAAAACAAAATGAAACTCATCTTCTAATATATTACAAAATATACATTTCCTGTCAACAATAGGCAAAGCAACAGGTTTATTCCATCTTCCAGCTTCTATCATTAATCTATGGGATGATACCCTTAATCGTGTAAGTGATTTACAACTCTTCGATGAATTGAAAACATTAAGGTATGTCTTAAAACCAAAGTTTGCTATATTAACATAAAACAAAGCACGTGATGAATTTTGTAGTCTGCTATACCAATTTTGAATAAATTGATCATTCAATCTCTGCCTTACTAAACTCAAGAAAAATACACAATTTCCTACACTCTGAGACAACCAGGCTTCATAAAACCCCAATGAACACAACAAGTGTTTCAATAAAGATGCCCAATTAACAGTATTACTATGAATTTCCATATCCCTTATCATCATTTTGTAAATATTCTTCACATATTTATTCTCATTTAAACTAAGTATCTTGATCCAGTATTTAATGATATTATAATATCTATTAGTTACACATGAAACTCTTCCAAGTTCACCATATATAAAATCATTTTGCGAGGACCGTTTAACATTCAAAATCTTTTTACAGTAACGTAAATGTAAGCGTTCTATAGTATTTGCACGTGCAAAACCCCATACCTGGCTTGCATAACTTATTATTGGTGTGACCAGTTTATCAAATAGTTCTAATCTATGTTTCACTGAAACATAAGTAAACTTATAGAGATATCTGTTTAATTTAAAAATAGCTTTCATACCCTGTCCTGATAAAGCTTCATGTGCCTCTGCGAAAGAACCACCAGTAGTGAAAACAATTCCTAGGTATGTAAATCTACTAACAATATCAATAGGAATACCATCATACATGAAAGAAAGATTTCTAGATAAAGTACCCCCTTTTCTAAATATCATTATTTTTGTCTTTTTAACATTTATCTTTAATTTCCAACGATTGCAATAGTCACTTAATATGTCTAATAATGTTTGTAACTCTTCTGCAGTATTAGCAAAAAGAACAATATCATCCGCATACAGAAGCATTAACAATTTACACATTCCAATGTCTATACCCTGAATTCCTTTATCAATGATATAACTTTCTAAATCATTAATGTACATGGCAAACAAAAATGGCGATAAGCACTCGCCCTGTCTCGCACCGAGCATACATGGATATTCGCCACTTAATTCATTACAATATTTCACTCTGTTTTTAATATCTTCATACATGGATTTAATTATATTTATAATTTTTCCATTAATCCCAAGCTTTAACAATTTGTACCATAAATTTTCTCTCACAATATAGTCAAACGCCTTAGTAAAATCAAAAATGCACAAAATAATTGTCTCCTTTGCTCTAAACCCCGCCTGAGCCTCTATATAAATATTATATTCTTCAGCCCAATTTGTTAATCGATTGTTTATGATTCTTGTAAAAAGTTTACCGAGTGTACTTAACAATGTAATACCTCTGTAGTTTTCTACGTCTAACAAACTACCTTTTTTATGTAACGGTATAACATAACCTTGTGACCATGCCGTAGGAAAATGACCAGATTCAAATATCTTATTAAATAAACTAGAGAGAACAGGTAATAAAACATCTTTACCGTGAATAAAAAATTCATTAATTAGAAAGTCTGGACCGGCTGATCTATTCGTCTTTAGCTGCTTAATGGCAAATAAGATTTCACTATTCGATATTTCAGCATTTAACTCAGCAAACATTGTTTCAAGTTCGTTCTGTAACATAACATCATTAAAATATAAAACATCTTCATCTGGGTAAAAAAAGCATCATCAGGATTATTTACGGCTTGAAAATAACGTGAAAATTCATCTAGTCCGATGTCACCTGAATTATTATTTGAAACATCTTTTAACATTCTCCAGTACAGTTTTGCATTTTTATATCTAGCATTAATTAACTCATCTGTTCTATCTTTATCATATAAAAACCTTGCTTTTCTTAAAACTGTCTTGTATTCATTTCTAGCTTTCACCATACTTACCCTATTTTCATCACTTTTACAACTCCTATATGTATTTAACATTGAATAAAAATAACACTTCTTTTCGTAACATAATTCATTAAACCACGGACGATGCTCTGTACAAGAAACGGGCGAACTTATACCCTTTTTTCTTTTCAATTTATTTCTTTTCATCATACCAACTGCGGCATTACACAATATATCACTGAACTTTTTTACACAGTTATCAATACTGTTTTGATCTGAGCAACTACTAATTTCCTCATTTATACCAGCCAATCGATCATTTTCCTTTAAGTTATTAACATATTCGGTCCTTTCATCTTCATTCCATTGATAACTGTACTCTATGAAGTCGTGACTAGACTTATTTTCATTTATGTATAAATTTCTCGACAAATTGAAATTAAAAGAGCAACTGATCATACAATGATCTGACAATATATTTGGGTCACCAATTTCAAAATGATATGTAGACGGGAACAGAGCAGGAGAAATCAAAATATAATCGACTACGCTTGACCCTCTACTAGTGACACAGGTATATTTACCCACGCCTTTATCTTGACCTACTCTGCCATTCATAATTCTTAACCCTGTTTGTTTACACATGTCCAGTAATTGGGTACCATTATTATTTAACACACCTGTATCTTGTGTATACCTGTTTAACTCAATGTCCGGAATGTAATCGTCTGGCAACAAAGAAACAATGTCTACATTATCACCAACTACATAATCAGGTAAGGATCGTGTTCTACTGTTAAAATCACCACAGCACAAAAAATAGCAGTTACCGTTATACTTGCAATCTATACTGGCTATACAATCAGTCAACCTGTCAAAAGTATCACTTTCTGCCATAGCCTGTCTACTACTGCTTTCAGGAATTACATAACATGCTATCAAGAACAAATCTCTATCTAATCCAACCTTTTCTGCATCTAATTTAATACATTGAAAATCATCCTCACTCGAACAGTAAAATGTATTTTGTGTTACTAACGAGTTTCTTACATATATAACAATACCACCTGACTGCCTTTTTGCATTCGGGTTTAACTGTTTTCTGTTAAGGACATAATAAGTGAAATCATTCATAAATAGCTCTGAAAAATTGTCAGTCCATGTTTCGGTAAGACAGATAACATCATGATTTTGAAAAATTGATAAGAGTTCAGGACATTTTAACTTGTTTACTCTTCTGCTAGACAGACACTGAATGTTCAACGAACAAATTCGCAGCCGTGCCTTCTCCGTTCCAGCCTACAGCAACGGACCTCTGACGTCATTTCGTGCGTCTGTTCGATTCGACTCTGTCTGCCTACACCGACTCCGTGAGTCACTCTCTCGTCTGTAGGGTACACTACTTGAGGCACGACGACTACTGCGTGACACAGAACGTGACGCACGAGCAACACTGGTTTTCATTATGTCATGACCCACATCCTCCGAAAGTAATGTATTGATGACTGGATTGTGTATTGGATTGTTTGTTGTCACATTTTCAGGACACAGCAATTCAGACAGTGACTGGGATGTCGTGGGGTTAGTCAATTCAACCGGCACCTGGCACTCCGTCTGCACCCTTGTCTCAGTTTCATCAGTAGGCACTTCGTTTTCGTGATACACACTTTGCCCATTCATATGAGGCTGAGACAGATCCATCGCTGCAGCTTCCTCTTGATGAGTACTGCGAATATTACCTGATAAAGGTATCTGGGAGGAGGTTTCCATGATGACCGAGGGCGATGACAGTGGTTGTTTACAAGGAGAAGATTTTTCAACATCACCAACTAAAGAGCCAGGCCTAGGCTGTATTGGGGTCAGAAATGGTCTTTTAATGCGATCGAAGACATCTATTCTGCTTTTGCTCATCATTGTCGACCAGTCTGGGAATTCATCATGTATTACCCTGCCATTCAGGATGAGTTTTGCTGGGTAAACAATTTTAGGTCTAGAGTGGGGTTCATTAGCTCGAATCTCCTTTAGTTTGGGCCACAAACGCTTTCGTGCTTCATTAATTTCACGGGGAAAGTCAAGATCAACACTAAATGGCGTATTTTTCAGCATGTAAACTCTGCTCATAATTTCCTCTACAACACCATAGTCACGAAAATTGGCTATAATTGGACGCTTATTAAATTGTTGTCCAAACTTGCGTTGGCCAAGTCTGTGAGCTCGAGATATGTAAATATTCCGAGGGTCAAGGTCAAGTTTGTTTTTAATGAAATCTGAAATGATATTTGAACAATTTTCTTCGCGATTTTCAACAAATCCTCTAAAAATCAGATTGTTTCGACGGGATCTTGCTTCCATGTCAATAGATTTATAAGCAATTTGTTTTAAAAAATCACTCTGCTGGTTTGTGACATCAATCACTTGTACTAGTTTATCCGACATCTGTGTCACAGATTTTTGAATAGAAAGCATACCTCTACAACAGTCAACTTGCTCCTCTCTCATAAACTTCAACTCGTCAAAGATCGCAAGTAACTTTCTATCAACAGAACTTTCCAAAAACTGCTGCCTTACATCCTCGATTCCAGTATGTTCTATACTACATTCTTTTCCCGCCATGTTGTCCGCATCAAACACAAAGAAACGATTTTGAACCGATACACCCAACTCCAAATCCATTAAAAGAGCATGTCCTGTCACCAATATCACTCATTCGAAATGTCCGTTATATAAGCACAATCGTCCTTTATGATTTCAATAACTTATAATACCTTTGAACACCTTTGAACACTTGTATAATCATAATTATCAGCAAATGAAAATCAAACAGCTGTGACCGCCATGTTACCGGAAGTATGTCTGTTTTCAAAGTAGGCATCTTTCCTAAATGACCGAATTACTGTTGTTGGGGATGATAACACCAATACACAAACAAACGGACCAATAATGATATTAACCTACATAGAGAATTTCTTATACACAATTAAATTCATTCTTTATCAATATTTCGGCAAAACTCGCCTTCAAGGAAAAAACATGCTTTTTTGCGCAGCTACATAATAAATGTTTGAACAGTCGCCACATTGTTATTGTTATTGAAAATTCATGTTGTTGTTGTTTTATATATCGATAAAGAGTGAATTTAATTCTTTATTGTATTTTTTCCATCTGGAAAACCTTAACACTTATTAAAATATTAAAGTTTATTTAAGCATGCGTGTAATGAGATAACGTCGTGTTAGTTCGATTAAATTTAAATATGATTAAAAGATGTACATGTTTATGTATTATATCTTTTTGTCATGCATGTCATGCAAACATTTCAGGTAAGGTTCTCTTTGTACTAGCAAATCCTACCATTATATTTGCATTATGTGTATAAGAAAAATATAGAGTAAGCTTTTCTAAAAGCTTGCAATGCGTTTTCGTGTTGACTTATGTCATAAACATCCATTATTTTCATGTGGTTTAATACGGGACTTTTTGTTAATATATTGTAGTCCTATTATAGATTCATCACAAGCAAATTTTGATTCATGTCGTCTAATGCGATTGTAAATTGCAATAATGACGCAATCCTATAATGAGGGCGGTCATCGGTATTAAGCCAACATCATGATTTAGTCTGTGTGTAATGACTTAAGTTTTTAATAACACATCGCATATGTTGTCAACATCGACTGAAATAAAAACCATTATAGAATAAAACAGTTTTTTGGTAAAAACAAATTTGCTTTAAAAAAGTCAAACAGTTGTAAGAAATATCAGACCTGCGTTACTCTCTACCATGGAATCCCATGCAAAAATAAATTCAGTTAATCCTCTTTTAATGGACGTGCATTGTTAACTTCAGGTAATTCATCCATCGTCAAATTATAATCATGGTCATTCAAATGCTTAAAATGATTTCAGTGTAGATGCAAGCATCTATTGACTTTTAGTTTAACTTAAGGGTTCTTTTGCTCACTTGTCTATAAAGACTATACAATTTCTATGATCACTTGATGTATCATGATCACAATGTAATGATGGATAGATTACCTTTAGTTAATACTAAAAAGAAACCATTATTATGAATAAACCTTATTTTAGAGTTGTACTTTGACCCTCGATATTGTTTAACTGAACAGAAAAAAAAATTAAAACAGACAGTTTCGTTACCCAAGCTTTTGTTCCTTATAGCATAATATACAACATACATGTATACATTAACTTTTTAAATACATGAAAGAAAATGGTATTTCAGACAAAGTAATGGCGAAAATGTATTGCATTGCTCCGTTCATGTATATATGTTCGTTACTTCGACGGAAATATCATGGCAATTGTTTGGCCGCTGATACTATTCTTGTACTACCGAAATTCCAGATTCATTTCAATCAATATCATCATTAATAATTCACACCGAAGACACCCATATTCTTCATTTCATGTAGCACAAAGCCAGGAAGGGCCAATTTTCCTTTTAGCCGACCAGATTATTATGGAAAGACTAATATAATAACGTGCATATGATGGATCACATCACTGCGAATCTTAAATGTTATCTAAAATAATACAATATTTTGTTTTAGTTGTTCTTTTTTATTGTTGTTTTCTGAAACATTGCTTTATGGTTAATAATAAGTTGTGTGTGTGTGTGTGTGTGTGTGTGTGTGTGTGTGGTGGGGTACAACTAAAGGTTCCAGGACTGGTTGACCCGTTGTCATAATAATGTGACTGGGTGTGGTATCATGCCACATGTCTACGGCGTGATACTGCAGTGTGGCAGCATTATATCTGTCTCAAGCAGACTTAGTCTTCAAATTACTGAAATACCGTCGGTGGGACGTAAAACCACAACCTCCAACGCAGGAGATCTCTCTCAGATTTCTGGCTGCAAAGATTTTATAAACAGCCGAGTCTTTGCTAAATCTCAGGTAAACAATAGCGTGATTTTCTTTAGTGCACACCATGGTCACGTGGTACTCAGTGTGGCAGTGGTTGATGCAGAGCTAATCGTCTGCGCTGGAGTTTGGTAAGACCCTATGAACAACAAATAAACATTTCGCCGTATCATGAAAACTAGGCAGGGGCATCGTTTGAAACTTTGTAAATATCACTGTTAGGAAGTTCTTTCCCTATAGCAGACTACTGTAGATCAGCCTACTGGCAGGTTCCTGTGTACTCGTGACGATTGTGGATTTTGATTACCGGAAATTAAAAACCAGAGCAAACCAGTGCAATATCATGGCGCGTCAATACCGCGTGATCGTTCTGAGATGCCCTCCGCAATTTTGTCTAATAACAAGTAACCATGGTTGAGACTTGTGAAAGAATTTCTCCATCCAGTGTTTATTATGATTGTGATCTGTTATCTATGGTGGCTAATTTCTGCCATTTCGTGTGGCGGGTTTCGGGGCGAAGTTTCGCAGCGAAATGTCGAAATTTCGGGGCGAGATTTCGGGTCAAATAGTCGAAAACACGAAAAGTCGAAGTTTCGGGGCGAGATTTCGGGGCGAAAACTCGCCCCGCCACGCGAAACATAATATTTCGCCACACGAAATGGCAGAAATTAGCCACCATAGTTATCATTATATTATAAAACAAATAGTAGAACGCCCACATATAAAAGTACGTGATTAATTGATATATACAAGAGAGAACCAAGTATAAGAAAATGTGAAGTTAAATGCTTTAATTGTATGTAGGTGTTCATGCAAGGAAGGATAATTGTATATGTAATATAAATCATTTTACGCGTTATCATTGTTAATGGCAAGGAAGCAAACGGATTTTGTCAATAAGTGTTCATTTGTTTATCCTCAAAGTAATCCGTTATTCATTCATGATATTTAAATAAATGCAGATATAAAGGGCTATATGCTTCATATTTACAGTCATTAAATATAATACTATCCTCGTCTTGTCCATTGCAGTAACTGGAATGAGTTTTAGACCTATCGTTGGACATCCACGGTCAACTGATTCCGTTACTAGACATTCATCAAACGTGGGAGTCGACGTTTAAACGAGTCAGCGTAAAACTATTAAAGTCAATGAAAATGATGTTTACATTTTCGATACTCTCCAAAGGTAAAAACAACACTTTTTGGGGATATATCATATATGATATTAATATAAAAGCATTCGGATTGGTTAAGGTCATCCTGCATCCAATCGGATTACTTAATGCAGCCTTAAGACGTCATGGCTTAGCATTTGTCAGGACGTGTAGTTTACAAGCACACTAACAGACGACAAATTTATTATGAATTTATAATACTGAAAAGGCAACAAACATTCGGTAAGGCTATTAAGAAGCTAACTGAAACAGAAACAAATCGAAAGAGACCTCGAGATCTGTACCAAAATAAGTAATAATATAAAACAAAGAGTCGGTATAATATAACAAATAATACATGACATTTCGGGTGAAATGCAAGCTGATGGGCTGGTTAGTCGGACTTCGGTCCATAAACCTCCTCCAGTCCGCAGTCCATAAACTTACATATCGCCCTCAGTGTCATGTATTATTTGTTAATATATACATGTATATATTTCCTGGAGTATCCAGTCTCGACAGCTTAAAAAAAGTTATTGCCAGAAAAACGAACAAAACAAACCCTCATCTTTAAATTAAATTTCATATTCCTGAACGCATCAATATATTCCCTCCATATGTATTAGATTGTTAATGGTTATTAAAACAAATTAAAAGAATAATTGTCCAAAACCAAACACAGCCTAAAAGATTTATTCCAAAAAAGCGTCTGTCACGAGAATGGTGGGCATAAAGAGACAAAATCTAAAAACAACAGTTCCAATGAAGTTATGTGATTTTTCCTAACGGCACAGATTGATGTGCAAGATTTATGATAATCCAAATGACACAGTATCCCTTTTATTATAGGGTGCTTACTGGGTTTTGTAACTGGGTGTACAATTGTTATTTTCCTAATCTCTGTATCTTTTCACGTGGAGAGTCCCTACAACTTTTGGGTTACATGGCCAATTAAGGAGCATAAACCCTCTACAGGGGATAAGGCCTAAAAAGTAGTCTTGTGTCTGGTTACAAACTGAAAAAAATATGGGTTGGTAGGTCTTTTTTTCTTCTTTAAAGACTTACTTTGGAAAAGTAACCGGCTATTTGCCAAGTTTAATGATAAAAATGTCCTGTGGTAAGAGTTTTTTTCTGTATGTCCCTTATTGTGGCCGTATTGTAAGCAATTGTCAGCTGTGTGCAAGTGTTGTTGTTGTTGTTGTTTTTATTGTTGTTGTTGTTTACCGTCGCTGCGATAGTATTTCAATCATATAGCGACGTCCAACTAGAAGAAGGCCAGAGGAAGACACCGAGTACACAGATGTACCTGGGTAGAACCACCGACCTACCGCAAGCCAGGCTTCCTCACATGAAAAATCCGAAGTCCCTACCGGGATTCGAACTCACAGCGGTGAGGGGCTGAGAGATTTGTAGTCCACGACTGTAATCACTCGGCCACGGCAGCCCCCTGCAGAAGGTGACTGCGACACCTTTATCCGCATTGTTAAACACAATCAGGGCCATTTTGTCATGAAATGCTCGCAAATAATATTATATACACTATTTTTGTTACTGATTTTAATTATAATGAAGTCCTATGTTGACTACAAAATCGATGTCCATGTGTTTTTTTTAAATCGAAGCTAATCCTTAATTTCAAAATGGCTACCTCCATCATGATTGTTATTTACCAGAATGAAAATGAAGACAAGGAGACAAAAACTCAATTATGTCAACAAAATCCTTATTATGCACTGGATTTCAAGACTGATAGAAAATAGCAATTAGGCAGGCAAATTGTATTTACTGACATTTACGTTGAAATTCCTTTTTCAAACTTCAAACATGAGTAGTAATACAGAAAACATTTTAACCTCATAAAAATGGGGGATAGGTCGGGTATCCAAGAACAAAACTTTTTTACGCCTAAATGAACATGCAGTCTTATAATTTTCAAACGTGAATTTATGCTATCAAACTAATAACAACTATGGCTCTAAATGACTTCTATACATATGATTGTTGGTACGTGTATTGATAATCGAACATGCACTGTTTTAAGAAGAGATGTTGGTTTACATAAATCATTCATCGTCTGCAAGCTGAGAGTTGTTGAAAGCTTTTACAGGTGGTTTGAAAATGACTAAAAACACTAGTGATCGATACTTCTATGTTAAATGAATAAATTTATGTTCTTTTCCCTGACATTTTCAATCCAAAACAATTTGTAAACAAGGACCAAGAATAGTATGATGAAAATAATGGTTTTGTCAAAATAAAGGTTCTTTTTGACAATTTCTGGTTAAAATAAAGGCTAAGTTTCTGATCTTATTTTCATTCTTTGTTGTATTCTACTTGCTTTTATTGAAATGTCCACCATAATTTGCCCCTTTTTTTAATGCTAAGGATGACTCAGTGTTTTGACAGAAATATCCAGTCTGTTTTTTTTGTTTTTGTTTTTTTTGGTTTGTTTGTTTTTTAAATTTTTTTATATTACCAAAACAATTATAAGTAAGCTAGTCTAAAAATGTATTTCTTTTTTTTTTCACATTGTAAAATCAAAAGATATAAATAAACTGGCTGAATTTGATGTGTCTGCAATAGTTTTACATATAAACACTGAGCCAAATTCATTATTATTACATACAATTTAAGGACATCTTTTATAAACCATGATTATATTAATTACATAAATATAGTGACAGGATGAAACAATTTATCTAAATGAAATAGCCTAAACCAATATGGTGACTGTAATACACAGTTTACCATAAACACACTCAAACAGACACCTGAGCTTGCTACTTCTGTTCACCTTAATTTTAATGTGTTTTCAAAACTGTCTCTTCTTCTTTGCATACTTTTCAAGCTGTTCGGTGATTTTCTTTTTTCTTTTCAGTTAATTGATTAAGTTCTTTATGAGCATTCTGCTGCTTTTGAGCAGCAACGTCATGCAGCTGGTGAGCAATGTCAAGAGACAGTATGTCCTTTTCCTTTATGGCTGTGGGCATTTTCGTCAGTAATAGCACCTGGTTTCTTTAACCTGAGCACATGTGTCCAGGATGAGCTATTAGGATTGTTGAATGTCCGTCGTCCACAATAAGTTTGTTTACACTCTAGCATCTTCTTTTCTTAAGCAATCATCTTCAAACTTTATGGCAATGTGTATGACCATAATCTCTCAGTCAAGTTTGATTATGGCTGATATCGGCCGATTAAGTCAGCAGTTATACCCCTTTTAATATAAAAATACCATATTTTACTTAAATTTGTTTACCCAATCACCTTCAAACTGTATAACCATAATCTCCTGGATAAGTTCGATTATGGCTGATATCGGCTAATTAGATCAGGAGTTATGTCCCTTTTAATATAAAAATGCCAGATTTCACTTTGTTTACATCTAGAGCCTTCATTTCTTGAACAACCACTTTTAAAATTTATGACAATGTTAATGACTATAATTTCTTGAATAAGTTCGATAATGGCTGATATCGCCTATTAAGGTCAGAGTTATGCCACTTTTAACATAAAAAATGCCAGATTTCACTTTGTTTACACCCTAGCGTCTTCATTTCTTGAACAATCATCTTACTACAATGTTTATGACCTTAATCTCTAGATCAAGTTCGATTATGGCATTTATTGGCTAATAGGTCAAGAGTTATGTCCCTTTTACTATAAATAAATGCCAGATTTCAATTTGTTTACACTAAAGCATCTTCATTTCGTAAGTAATAATTTTCAAACTTCATGAAATATTTGTGACTATAATTTATTTACCAAGTTAGATTAGGACTATTTCGGCCAATTAGGTCATGAGTTTTGCCCCTTTTAATATGAAAAATGCAAGATTCACAATGTTTACACTCTAGCACTTTTATTTCTTGAACAATCATCTTCAAACTTTATGACAATGTTTATTACCTAAGCTCAAGTTTGTTATAGCTGATTTCGGCATATTTGGTCAGGAGTTATGCCCCTTTTAATACAAAAAAATGTCAGATTTCTCTTTTTTTTACCCTCAAGCATCTTTATTTCTTCAGCAGTGCATGTAATAAAGGCAATTATTCTCATGTGAGCGATTATAATTATAGGGTCATCTTTGCCCTCTTGTTTTATATCAGAATCAGTTTGCTTGTTTTGGTCATAGAGCTTTTTCACATATTCATGCCTGTTTTTCTTCTGCCTAGCGCCGTTTTTCCTTCTCCTGATCCTTTTCTCTTTAACGTTCTTCCTTTTCTTCAGTGTACCTCTTATACTCCCTATGTGCTATCTTAGAATGTTCAAGTAATTGTTTTGTAGTTGGTACATTACTTGGCTATCCAACACCATCTTTTTTCAGCCTTAAACATATAATTGTTTTCTTGTCAATAGCTGACCTTTATTTTGTGACAATTTTCTTGTTCTAAGATAAACTTCTCTCCATGGGTTTATGTAAGCGTACATTTTACAATCTTTGGGTAAACGTTGAACCTTTCAACTGTATCAGCATTTTGACTGTGAAAACTTTTGTGTTTATCAACCCTAACTTGTTTCATATTGTAGGCAGCTGCTCTAGGAAAAAACAACCTGATATACATTGAGCAATCCTTCTCCTGTAAAGGGGACAATTCTGCATATGAGCTCTTCTTTTTGGATCAACATTAAAGAATCCATCTGATAAGTGGTTTTCAATCCTTTAAACATCTGTCTTTGCAACAGCAGCTGCACATTTCCCTTTTACTAATTCAGCCTTGATAAACCTGATCACCACTGAGGGGAACAGTACGTGAAACATCGGCCCTTCAGCTTGGAGAATGCAGTCAGGAACTCAAACATTGGTTTAACAGATTAGAAAAAAGAAAGTTCTACCATAATGATAGCTTCATAACATACAATTTAAGGACATCTTTTATAAACCATGAATCATTATTCTTCGTTACTTCGTGTATATCTTTGAATTTCTTCAGGACCACTGATCGTATCTCCTTCTTCGGAATGAATTCCAGGCATCTGCTTGTGAATCATTTCTACAGTAGGTATAAATGACAGCCAGCGCGAATCTACATATCTCAGGAATTTCAATCAGAAATCGTTTTCTCGTGCAGGGTACATGTGAAACCAGGCGAATATGTTCATGGCAAAATCCAAGGCCCGTATGCCATAAACTTGATTTCTTGCTTTAAAGGCATTGGGTATTTTGTGAATGAAATAAAATCCTACATCTATCAAGCCTGAAGTACCTACTTCTTTCACAGCTGATTTCATGATTTTTTTAATGCTTTTATTCACATTTGGTCAATCTGCTGACTTAAATTTTTGTTTTGTCAAAGGTAGTTGTAAGTTATTAAGGCAAACTTGCAAGCCTGAGAAAACTGAGCAGATATACCTGACCCGCACATATCCTGATTTCTGTGACCAGTATCTAATAAGAATATCCATTTGTTTCCAAGACTGGTTTGAAACCGTCTCATTAAAATGTAATGTATAATAAGCTTCAGCTGAAAGCACTTCCTCCACAGTACATTTTTGAAAATGATGGCCAAGTCCATGGGATACAAGATAGAAAACCTTCTGGTGACCCATTTTGAACTGCTTTGCAATCATAGGGTCCAGAAAAAAATGCTGAAATAATGTTCCAATATCATCACTTAAACTGAAGCTATAGCTTGATGTTGCAGTTATCATAGCCCATAATGCTTCTGCCTTGGCAACTCCGTCTGCCACATTCATCCATATTGCAAATCCAGTGCCCTTTAATGACTGAAGAAAAAGAGGTGGTGTTGGTATTGAAAGAGTTAATAATTCAGTCTCATTCCGTTTCTCATCAGAACTGCCAGTCAAAAAAAAAGAACATCCTAGACAGTGCCAGATGATGGTGTCTCTTCCTTTTTGGCTACAAAGAATGAAGACACTTTTGTTCTGCTGTTTTTGTTTTCCTGCCACAGAAAATTTCAGAGCTCTTGCACCTTCTTGCAGCTTTTGAATGTGACATTGTTAGTGTTTAACTATACTGCTGTTAATGACTACAAGCGTTAGTAGCCAAGGACCTGAAAAAAGAGAGGAAACCATGCAAAGCATTTGAGCTGTGTCAAACGAAAATGTCCCTTGCAACGTTTCTAACCAGTGAACATCCAGATCATCATGTGCATTCACAGTCTGATCAGAGTCTACACTATTTGCTAAAAACCCTCTCGAATACTTCTTTAAAGAATACAGAATGATTTTTACGACTTGTGAGCAAATAGTGAAGGCCCTGATAAGACTGGGCAGATGTGCCAATTGATTCGGGTCTACACTGGTCACAAATGTTAGAAGGGATAGCTTTGAATAACGTGGCTCATTTATCTCATCAAACTGGTGCTAATAAGGCCATATCTGATTTTGAGTATGAACAAGAGCAATCATCAATTATGCCCAATGTTATGATCTGTCATATGACTTTATAATCACATTAACATATGTGCTGCTACAGACAACCAGGAAAATATGTCAGCCCTCAGATGTCTTCATTGGGAAACAAAAGCAACAACGTTATCCAATAACTTACCATTGTATGTCCCACTTTGCTAATTACATCTTATGCTTGCACCAAATGTCATGTTTGCATACAATGGTATGGAAAAGACTACAACATTCTGGGGAAAAAAGCACCAAGACAGGGAGAACAAACACATGTTGTTTTAATTGTATTTTTAATATTTTTGAAATACTTACATTTTACACTATAAACTACCGGAAAAGATTACCTTTAGTCATGGCGACAATTTACAGAAGAAATAAAGATTCAAGGAATACATAACGGATTTTTAAAGGTTTTTAATTATTTACCCAGAATTTAAAGGTTTAACTTGGAGGCCTGAAGGTTCAATCAATTATGCGAATTGTCGATGGTTTCTCTAAAATTACCTCAAACTTGGGGTGAAATATTGCGTTAGTGTACATAGTTCGAGAATGCAAGAACTGAGTACTTAAGAATATATATTTCATTTTGGATACAGCCTACATAAAGCATTGTCCGCATATAAATGTCCACATGACAACGAATATCATTGTATCTTTATACTGGAAGATAGAGGTTATCATTCACGGACTAGGTTCAGTCATTTTATCATTCGATATAGAATATATCTTTGTCATAATTGTGTCCAAATAACGGCCATCGGCACGTTTATCATACTATAATGGTAACATTCAGGACCCTGTAATCAATAGTAGCATCCATCAAATGACCTCATAAAAGTCTCTTCAGTCCTCTGAGTGTATTAAAAATATGTATGCATCATTAATCTGCGGATTTCAAACAAATGGATTTGTATTGGACTCAAATGCTTATCAATTTTAAATTAGATACTGTCATTGTTGAACTAAATTTCCCCCAAGCTGTGATATAGGTACAATGTCAGCCCTATTGATATCCTTTCTTACGCTCGCTAGGTAGGATCTGTTGACATCGCATTGAAGGTCGACTTAAATTGATCTAAGATTAATCAATTTGTCGGCTTCAAACTTATCATAACAGCAGCAACGGAAATTTTCATTATTTGGATTCCGGTTTTCAAATTCACATAGCTTTGAAACGAGCATTCTGATTGGACAATTTCGATACAATACAATTTCGATACAATTTTCTTATTAATAATAATGACACAAAGGTCAACTATCTTTCACGGGAATTTGTCAGAAATGAATTACTGACATTTATAAGATTGATGCAATGTAATTTTTATCGTTGTCGATGATAGATCGTGTCCGATTCATTTCTTTATTTCTCTTAATAATCATTGATGATACGATTGCAAATTTCTAGAAAATCAATTTATATTGTAGTTTAAGACGTGTAAGGTATACACTGTTCTTAAAAATTGGAAATATCTAAAAATATCTTTAAATTTTACTTCACTTACAAGAACTTCACAAGATTGTAAACTGTCCATTACACGTACCAGTCAGCACATTCAGATAATTTTCATTAGTTTTACCACTATATCTGCGTAAATCTCGCTAAACAAGAAGTTTCTATTTAAATATTTCATTTGCAGGAATTTTTATCATGAACGTATTTAGAAATGGTTCATGTAAAATGGTCAGGCTCAATTCCATCAGCCATTATAAGTGCTAAAATAATATTTTGGGCAAATTGTATCATTCTTGTTTCTTTAATAAAATACCAAAATATTCCATATCTTAACAAATACTGTCAGTTTTCAAAGTAGTAACTTATTTAAGCTAAGTCACCTACTTAAATATTTCTAAAACATATATGTTGGTAAGCGTCTCTCTCTAATTCAGTGTTACACTTGGCACTAAATACTTTGTTGGAATTCAAGTCAGGACTTTGACAATGATCAGATCAAACATGGTAACTATACAATCTTAAACAAATGTCACTTCTCATTGTTTATGTTCTACTATGAATAGTTGCTCCATTGAAATAAACATAATTAAAATTTAAAATAAAACAATATGGCTAATTAAAAAAAATGATATTATCAGCACAACCTTAGCCATATTGGTATGCATTAACCAAAGAAAGACCGGTAATGAACAGAAACAAAATGTGTTAAAATTAGAAATTTCTCGTGAGCACGCGCTGTTTACGCCGGCTTACCCCTACTTTTTGCACAAAGTACCATGATATTTCTCACGATGTTTCTTAAGGTTGCCTGCTATTAACAAGTTTATACAGATATTTGAAACTGATAACACGAATCTTCTTATTAAAGTGCCAAAATGTATTCGTCAATCTATTATTAAGAGACATGAACATGATGATCTAAATCCAAATCACTTGTATGCATTTTTTATGAAAACAAAACTATATATAATTATTAATTGTTTATAGATTTGATAAAAAAGAAAACTTAATCTGTAACGTTGAGAAAGATATTATGATATGTCTATACTACCATATAATTATACTGCCCATTGTGAATCTCCCACTCGAAATTAATTTAATTTCTTTCCTTTTTTTCTGGCATTTCTAGATTTATCATAAGTTCATATCCATACATAGGCAAGAAATTATATTATACTTTTCGATATATTATATATAATACCTCATCTCTCTCTCTCTCTCTCTCTCTCTCTCTCTCTCTCTCTTTCGCCGCTATTTTTGTATTTATTTGTATATTCCTGGCAATAGACAAATGTGGTTGGTGCCAATAAAATCTTGACTTGATTTGACCTATGCAAATCCCGGGGCAGGGATTTAACATTTGATCATTTTTTCTCCTGAATAAGAGGCTAAATTTACAAGTGGATATGAAATATTTGTCATCGTTGAGTCCTACATCAGATTTTATTAACAGTTTGGGACGATGATGATAATGATAGAGAAGTCACATTCATTTCATTGGCGCTATGCTTAGCGATGTATAAATAATTGTCTAGCTAGATTATTTGTAGCATATTCTTAAACATTATAAGCTATGGATGTTTATGCTGACTTTACCTTAAATCTCAGAAGTTCAGGTATGTATTATCTCGCTGATCAAAATTTGAGAGTAAACGAGAAAATCCGAAAAAAAAAATCCCAAATTCAGTTGTTTACCTTTGAGAAACTTTCATTCTGGTTAACTACGCGCGTACTGCGGCCCTGTCCTGAATAAAAAATATGACATCATTATGATCTGTCAATCGTCATACTCACCTTATACATGTGGAAATAGAAATCGACAATTATCCATCTTATTTTCATGCATTAATAGCTACAATACAACATTTCTCGGACGTTAACATTTGCTGAGCACCAGTCCTTGTGCTTCGCATTCAGACATGAACAAAATTATCAGGCATCAGCGACTGTGATTCTCTAGCTGGTTATCAAATTTCATAATGATATCGTGTCAATTAATTTATTGACAAAGTTTGGTGAATATTGGTCAAAACTTTCCTTCTTTTATTTTAGGCACGAGCTATACTTCAATAGTGAATGAGAGTTTCTGGCTGGTTATCAATCTTGATCAATATATTATGACTATATAAAATGTGGCAAATTTTGATAAAGATCAATTCATGATTGTCGGAGTTAGAGAACGGATAATGTTAATTTTGCAATTTTTCATTAATTCAAGGGCCGAAACTGGGGCGTCAATGGCTGTCTGGCTGACTTTCACACTTAGTACACAACGGCAAAGTTTAGTAACGATTAATTTATGTTTGTCAGAGCTAGAGAGCAGACAACGTTTATTTTACTTTTTATTTCAGGGCCGTAACTCTGGAGCGTTGGTGTATTCAATCGATATACCCGTCCGAACAGTCGCCTGCCGCAGGCCGATCCATAATACGTCCCATATTTCGACGAGCGTATAAAACCTAATTTCCTTGAAATATTATATAGCCACACTAGATTTAAGCATACATGACAGTTAACAAAAATATTATGATAATAAAGGGGCAATAACCTGGTATTGTTAAAATGTTCATCTCGTTTACATATGTAACAAATATACTTTATTAGGTGTTTTGCCTTTAATTTCTATATTCTGGTAGAATTTTATGAAATAAAACTCCAAGTAGTTCGTACATATACTTGCCCTGGGACCGATGGCCGTTAAATCCAATCCTGGAACATACTTAAGTTATTAAGATGTCTCTTGTATATCTTCTTTTCTCAGTATATACTTGTATTTATGGACTGGCTCGCCAAGCGCGAGGATAATGTAATTGGGAATGGTATCCTGCAATTGTCTACGGCGTATAGGCTTCATCATACAAAACAAGAACCAAAACAAGAACCGAAATGTTTGAAATATTGTCGGTTAATCGTCAAACCCAAACCAACATGAACACGGTTTTCATCTATAGGTGATTAAATTTTAAACATTTCTATTCTTCAAAATCACATCGTCGGAATAAAGCAATCGTCACAAAGAATTCTTGCTTGACAAAAATTAAGTTAATTATTCAAGAAACGTTTTAATCTCATTTTGTAGAGAGCAAGTCAATTTAATCGATTTGAATGCTATAAAACAAAAGCAATTTGATTTGAATTGGCATAACGTTGTTATGAATTGCTTTTAAAAAAATGTAACTTTGTCGAAAATTTCGATAATCCTTAACTTCATCTGTACTTCGAGTAAGTTAATTGGATTGCCTCTTTTCCATAAAATAGGACATATCACAAAGGAATTGAAACAGAACTCAATTTCAGTTCGCGTTAATATTTAATTAAACAGGCTATTTTAGTGTACCGTTTTAAAGAGAAATCCAGAGAGGAGTTTCATTTTAGCGGAGGAAAGACTGTTTTAAGCTTCTGATTTTGCGCAATTATATGCCTTTGGCTGTGGCAGCTTCACATTTCCTTGCAACGTTGGCTTAGAATGAAATTACTAAACAATTACTTCTTTATCACTTTTCACAATATTGTTTTCATATAATTCAAATTGTTTTTATTTTTCAGATTTTGAGTTTTGAATTATCGTCCATTTAAACTACTCGTCAACATATATTAAAACATGGCAGATTAGCCCTTCTGGCTTTCAATGGATGCTAAAAGAAATGGCCGGCATAATTGGTAGTCTTTAGGCAAAAAATAAATAGAAATTAAATGGTGCTACTTCTGTGCGATTTAACCAATCTGTTGTGAATACAAACATGATGTAAATAAAGGGTGTTGCACAATACATATTCTTCCGTTTAGCCGGTCACGATAGTCGACTGGTTTGAACGTCCGCACGACCGTCATTAGGGATTGCCGAAGTCACAACTTACCCATGTCGAAGGAAATAATGCTGGTATACTTCCCTTGCTTCGTGCTCAAAACATAAAGCTAATGACTTGACTTGTTACAGTGTAATGATAACATACTGATATTATGTTCCTTTTATATGGCTTGGTACTACAAAAGTCTCATGTACAATAAACATAGGAGTAGCGAGACAATAACAATAAATTCAGTCATATTCATGGCGACTCTACAAACGTATACAATGTAGCGTTTTATTATTTTATTTATTTTTTCTTGATGAAAGCTTTTTGTCTAAATATTGGTGTAGCGTGACTTTAATTATTTATGGAATTTGTCGCTCTGGATAATCAACATACTTATTAAAATAAAGTCGGTTGAACGTCCATTGGCATATTTCTCTCTATGTTCGGCCTTGCACATCATTTCGAGAAAATGATACCTTTCAAAAAGACCAAATAAGCATTAAAATATGCGATATTATTAAACTTTTAGCATCTGATGTGCCAGAAAACACATCGGCTTGCATCCTAGAAAACTAATATTGGGGACACAGACACCCCTAGCCCGGATATGTACAACAAAACCTATGCAAACAGTCATGGCTTCCAATGGAAATTATTAGCTTAAATCGCCTCAGTCTTTATCAACAAGACGTAGGAAGGTGTCACTATCTGGTAGTACCAGAAATGATATTGATCTCAAATCTTGGCCACTTCTTCAGTAAGAAAGTCAGTGGGATGACAGCACCATCTTTACCCACCTACTCACTGTTCTGACCTTTAGGAAGAAATAAAGCAGGGATAATTAGGTCCGTTGTCATCAAATAACGACAGGAAGTCGCCGCCTGGTTGTTTATTTCATTACATTTGAGGTGATAAAGAAATAACTGCTCGTAGGACAATAAAACGATTTTCGCCCTGGCACTGATATTGGATCATCAGTAGTAGGTATTAAGATATCGATTAAACTTGCTTATCGTTGCTGATACTAAATTGTTTACACATTTACTCAATCAGATAATAATTCAAAAAACAAATTTCATAACGATCGACAACGTATCATCAACTTACAAAATGCATAATTGCTATCAGTATCATCAGTATTGTATTGTATTGTATTGTATTGTAGAGACGATTATGCAAGTGTTTTCTAATCAATAAATGTGTCTTTTTATCACTTAAAAGGCATAACAATTTAGCATTATTATTTAAAATATGTTTAAAGTAGGATTAATGTAATACTTAACTACAATATTTAGCATGATATGAAACAACTATGTTGTGTTATGACTAATTATTAAATTAGATATAAAAAAAGAAAAGAACGGTCTTGGTGACTGTGTGTTTAAGTCGTCCGCCTCGTAATCGGGAGATCGAGGGCTCAATCCTCGTCCGCGATGTAAAAGAATGCAAGAAAAAATGATACCGGTATAGCTCCCTTGCTTGGCACTGGGTGTGGTATTATGCCACATGTCTACTGCGTGATAATACATTGTGGCAGCACTATATATGTTTCAAGTAGACATAGTCTCAGGCTGACTGAAAATACTCAACAAACAAATACATTTGATTAAGAAATATTATTATATATCTCAGACGTCTTTATCACAGTGTATAGCCCCTAACTTTCATGAATATTTATATACAAATTTATAACTTTATAATGGTAATTCCCTGGAACTTTATGTGACATATAAAAAAAACATTTTGCCAGGCAGACGAATCTAAGATACAATACTGTATAAACAAACAGAGGAAACGGTAAATACAGTACATACGGTACTCCATATAGCAGATGTATGAACATTAAAGGAAAAAGTTTTAAAAAAAACTCCATAATCTAGTATCATAAGACTTTTTTGCAAAAGAAAAAAAAAAGAAAAAAAAAGAACAAAAAAGAAAAGAAAGAAAGAAAAATGCAGGAGTTACTTTATTGAGATTTGAAAAAAAAAATCAAGGCCTACTTTGTAACGAGATTATACTCGCTGCATCACTTTTGTTGAGCCTCTCACCGCTGTGATCTGGCCACATAAAAAATTCATACAATTAATCCCTTCGGTTTTTTCTCGAAATGTCACTGCTCTCTAAGAACTCGAAGTATTTCATCGCTTGCAATTTGGTCTGGGTTCGTATGTGACTAGAAGGCTGTCACAGCGATGAACACACACACACACACACACACGCACAAGCGTTGGTTATCGCAAAATACGCCCGTTCTGCAATCTTATCAATTCAAAGGTCGTGTCTGGAGTGTCTGTGATATTCTGACTTGTGTTCAAACTCGATTCAGATACTATGTCATTACACATTGTGACAAAGTTTAGTAAAGATCAGTTCACGTTTGTCAGTGTTAGAGAGCAGGCATTGCATTTTTTTTATGAATTAAAGGGCAATAACTCTAGAGTTTTTGCGATATTTTGCCTGGTGATCATACCTGGTCGAGATATTGTGCCCATTCACACTGTGACCAAGTTCGGACAAGATCGGTTCATGTTTGTAAGAATTTGTCATTAATTAAAGGGCCATAACTCCGAAGTGTCTGGGGCATTATGTTTGCTTATGATACCTTGCCGAGATAGTGTGCCCATACATATTGTGATCAATTTTGGTAAAGATTGGTTCATGTTTTTGTTAGAGGTAAAAAACGGACACCGTTTTTTTAGCAATTTGTCATCAATTAAAGGGCCATAACTCTGGGAAAATCTGAGGTCGAGGGTCATTCGGGATGCCAACACCGTTCTGAATTTTCAAGAAACTTTGCAGAAGACTTCCTAATGATTCCGAGCGAATGAAGAAGGGTTCTCGAGCATCCTGAATGGTTGCCGGCCGATCCCGAAGCCATCCCGAATATCACATTCGGCGTCCATTTAACATTCGGCGTCTTTTTACTTTTAAAATTTTGATGCCAAAGTGTTTCCGATCCCGATTTAACCCCGAAGTGCCCGAAAATTTCCAAAAGTGTTTTGAAAGGACACAGATTGGTCCCAGAACATCGCGAAAACTTGCCGAAGCATCCCAAGTTTGCCTTCGGGAACTATTCGGGTCCTAGTGTAGAAGCCGAGATAGTGTGCCTATATAAATTATGACCAAGTTTGGTAAAGATCGGTTCATTTTTTAGTAAGAGAGCGGACAAAATCATGGACGCCGAACCCGCCCGCCCTCATGTAAATCCATTCTTCGACGGGCGGAAAAAAAGATAAACAGAGTCGATTGGATTTTAAGGTAATTCATCATTACATGGTGACTATGGGCCAGCGAGCGTAGGAATTTAACCCTTTCCCTCATATAGACTCATTTTAACGCACTCAATAGGTACCACATAAAGCCTGATCTGCAGAAAACACAGTTAAACCTTACCAAATTTAATTATAAAGTCCTCATTTCCAGACCACTGAGGAGCAGCGAACAGCATAAAAACTGATCAGCCTGCGAGTTACTCGCAGGTTGATCTGGTTTTAAGCTGTTCGCATAGGTCTTTTCATGGTTTCCTCTGTGAGGGAAAGGGTTAATAGTAAATACAAGCCTTTACATCTTTAAAGCAAATGACCTATATCTCAAAGTCTTTGCTTGAATGCTTGAAGTTTTTTAATCATTTGTACATGTTGGATGGATGGTTTACCTTAAGTAATAATATATGTGTAACAATTATATAATGTATTAATGATTTTTTGTGAAGCGTTTCATACTGGGGGGGGGGGATAGATTAAAGCGTCCCCCCTACCACAATCGGTTAGGTAAATATTATTGTACTGAAACGGACTATAACAGTCTTTAGTCATACAGAGACGGTGAAACAGACTTTAAAATATTATTTTTTCGATCGTGCATATCTTTATCACTTTCGGCACAAAATAGGTTTCAAAGAAGAAGTGTTTTGATAAAACGGCTATATATCTATCAAAGAAAGTGTAATTCAGTCATACACATTATTAAAATTTCGTGAATACCAATACATATAATTAAGCTAGTTGTATTCCGAACAAGCAAACAAACCCATCTTACTATTGCTATTACTATTTCGTCTGATGAAAATCATTCAAATTCATTTGATCTCACCTTATGTCATCATTGGAGATAAACTGCTACGTCGAATAAAAAACAACTCATTTCTGCTCCAGATTATTGTATTCAGGTCATTGAACCCTATTGATGTGACGATATACTAGTCAGACGCTCCTGTTAACCGCAGGGCTTTAAAAACTTAAGGCAAGACATTAGCTATTATCAGAAATACTTGGCCAAATGACTGTATCTTATAACGTGTATTGTCGTAGTAGGTAGATTTGATCCGTCAATTTTACACACATTTAGAAAAGGTTATATTTTTAAAACATGAGACAAGCAATCGCAGTAAATAATACTCTTAATATAATCTGTACGAAAAACAAAACCATCAAAATAGACACACGCTATATAAATATGCTATAACGACCGAATATTTTAATATTCTATTGTGAATTGCTTGTGAATCTCTTGCTGCTTTATTACGGGAAACATGAATAAAATTATTGATAAAAAATGAATATAAGTTAAATAAAAGTACACAAAAGCGTTTCAAAGATTTTTTTGTTGATGTTGTTGAACAGAAGGCAAAAATGACTCAAGAAATTCTCTTAGTCGTCCCTGATGGCGGTGTCCTGGTAATTGTTGCAAGTCGGACTACATAATAAATCATATGTGTTCAAGCAGGGCGACAAAATGCCAAGTCAAAAGCAGCTTCGGACCCAAAATGCCAAATTCAAAAGCAGCTTCGGACCCAAAATGCAAATTCAAAATCAAAAGCAGCTTTGGACCGACCTGGGATCGAACCGTTTTTTATTTTATTTTTTAAATATTAACAACTATCATTTTTGCCATTTTATTTTGTACAAACGGACCAGGTTGTTGGTGGATGAAGTTGATCACGTATTTTAGTGTCATTTTAGTTTAAACTTATTTTTTTACGTCAAAATGGAAACGAGTTCTTAAACTTACACTAATCTCTCTCAACGAATCCTGGGTTTGACCAGTATTTTGCGCATGGGAGAGTCACAAAAAAACTGGGTTCGAACCCACAACTTTCGGATCTGCAGTCTGGTATGTAACCACTGCACCACGTCACGTTACATAATTACTTATTCTCATATTATACATTTTACTAAGCGTCTTGATATTACCGAAAAACATAGTCTCGAACAAAAAAAAAATATGGAATTCATGTTCCTATTGAAGAATTATATTTTTTTCATCATCAAAAAAAGTATATTTCACGATAGAAGCCCGCCATTCTTGATCCGTTTTATGAGTTTACCTGACTGCAGGAGACTGGATATTACATATACACACAAATTGTGCAGACAAATGTATAAAGTTTACTGCTTATTTGTCTTGCGTCCAACATGAAGGTTATAAAACTGATATGGAATACACTTTTATATATTATATCATGCATGTTTGTCAATAATGATGACTCCTGCGATATGCTTTCTTGTAAAATATGCCATGGCAACAATGCAGCCCAGGTCAGCTTACGATTAGTTCCCGGAATATTATTAAGCATATTCGGCCGGACGCCTGTCGATCGACTGCCAGATGAGTTTTTGACATCGTACAGGCGCTGAATTCATTTTAAATCGCTTTTAAAATCAGTTCCGAAGCCGTGCATTTTCGGATCGAAAAGTGTCCCGCCGATGTTCGGCCGATCATCATTAAAATCGACCGATGCTTAGTCCATACTCGTCAGTGTACCGCCCAATCGCTGGGCAAACATCGGTCGGACGCCGGGACGCCGACCGCACCTCCCCGGTTCCTGGACGACCTCCCAATGCTAGGACGAAATAGGTAAGGATATCGGTATGAGCCTTACCGATTACTTACTCATCTTCAAAGTATAAAGGTGTTAAACAGCCTCTGTGTATTCAGTTTACAATTCACCTTTCTGTTGGTAAAAAATGTTACTTTGAATGAAAAAAATGTGCTGTAATGTGATTTTAGGGACATTTGAGATGCCATACTAAAATCAAGACTTAAAAATAAGAACACATGTAGGTTATTTCCCAAAAGAAATTCAAACAAATTGTTTAGGAAATTATAAAATTATGCATATATTGTTTATAGTGTGGAGAAGTATGATGCGGATGTAAAGGTGATATCTGCTGTTTTATTCATCTTGCAGAGTAGTGAGAACCAAAAAAGGATTTCTGTATACGAAACACCTTAATTAAACACAATCAAAGTCTATCGAGCTCCGGCTGCTGTTCGCCAACGTCTTGCCAGTACGGAACAAGGCCGGCATTTAGAATTTAGAGACTGGTCTCATTTGGACATTCGTAGCAGTGTTGTTAAGGCATCTTGCAATTACCGGCCCGACAGATGCCAACGAAAAGCAAGAATATTTGTACAAATTTAAAAAATAATCGGCCACCGGACGCTGCAGATATCTCGTAAGAATATATTTTAAACTGAATTGTCGGACGAATTTGTCCCGATCTGAACACGCCGGCCGATTCCCAGAAATCGGAGACACCGCCCAGCCATGGAGTTAAATGTGGCATCTTGTATTTATATCTTTATGTAAGGCATGCGATAAGGAGCTTTCTTTCAGCCCGGAAATAAAGGGTGTAATTGAAGTTCATAGGAGTGAGGCGCTATCAAACCCAGTAACTTATTTGTTTTATCGGCAACCTTTCCTTATTTTCAACATTCTAGAGATGCATTATGCTTTACTGACCCTATGTGGTGGTTTTCTACTGACCCTACATAGAAATATAAAGGACCATCATGTGACCGCGATTCGACCAATGAAAACGCAAAGACTCTGTGGGAAGTGAAACACATTTCCATTTAGGGTCAGTAGAAACATTATGACGTCTTATATTTAGTCTTTATCGTGTGAGAGGTTGTCATTTTGGTGCCTCCTCAATAGACAATGCAGTAAATAGACCATGTGCCGCTAAGTACAAGATATAACATGCAGTTATTTATGTCAAAGATAGCAGATGCTGCCATGTTGTAACGATCGCGAGGAGAAGCAAATCCCGGTACGGACAAAACTTTTCACTGTGGACCGGAAAGGTCTAATTACATTCATAGACCGGAATAGCACATGGAAGATACACCAAAACCAGTTTTAACGACTTTTGAATGTCGCAGCCGGTATTGAACCACGAACTCCGGAGGTGGATTCCTAAATCTTGCCCCAGACAAATGTCAACACATAGTTGGTATGAATGGAAAATATGACACAACAATTTTACAAATAAAATTTACCGAAATTTATTTCCATTTTTTTATGACAAAAACAAACAAATTATAGAAAACATGTTGTACAGTACAAATGTTAATAATCTACTCGTTCAACTAGTTATTTATAGTTTCACATACATACACAAAAATGGAATGGAATGCTAAATACTTGATTTTCATTTACATGTCATAAACTATTGACAGTTATGCATATTTATGTATACATGTATATAGAACCATGACTGTTTGTTTTGTATATGACCATGTTTCGTGGTTATAGTATTGCCATATAAACAACCTACAATAAAAACATTTGAAATATTTTAACGGTTTTTAGCAAAGTCATAATAAAGACGTATAATAAATACGTAACTGTCTAAGTGGATTGATCATCGCTAATACGTGCTGTTACAGAGAGAGTGAGAGAGAGAGCGAGAGATTGATTTGGACAGGTTTGTACCTAAACCAAAATGAAAATACATGTACTTTTTAAAAGGTACATGGTAATGACATGAACCATTTCCTATGCTTTAATCCTGTGAGCTGGTCCCAGTGGCATAAGAGTTACAGTTCCCGCACGTGACTGGGAGGTTGTAAGTTCGATCCGCGGCCGCGACATTTCAAAGTCATTAAAATGTCCTGGTTTATTTCCCTATTGCTTGCTTGCTCAGCACCAAAAGGAAGTTCAAGAATTGGCTGACCAAACGTGGCATCATGCTGTCAACGGCACGTGATACCTAAAGCAGAGAGTTCCATATCTATATCATGTTAACTGAAGACCTCACGTGACTGAAATACTGGTGGTTGGACGTTAAACACAAACAAACAATAACGATCATGTGAATGAAAAATGTAGTAATAAACGTGCTGCAAGCATCGTAAGCCATGTTTTGTTCTGATGGCTGAAATTGCGTGGTTACATTGACCGATGTGAGCGATAATTAAGACAAAGGAAAAATAATGTTGTTGTTTTTTTAGGAGTCATAACGTCCTTTTGTAACTCAATGTAATAACGAATTGTTTGATATTAATAATAATGGATACATTCTGAAAAAAAAAATTCATTGTATGATTATACATGTATAATGGATTGTTTTCATGCACAATTAATGTCGTTCTTATACAGAAAAAAAACACCGAATACAGAAAAAATACACGTGACTTTTCCTTCTACAATCCTTAAAATCATCATCACCGCAGTATATCGATGGATAATCCAAATTAATATGAATTCCACGTTTCCCAAATCCCAACTTACATTGAAAAATGGGGTTAGATTTATATAACTGAAATATGAAGTATCACCGAGTTAAACCACAAATCGAAATCTGATAATTGGCTGTGAAAATAAATCGAGATAAATGTTATCGATAAATCGCGATAAATGTTATCGATAAACTGTTTCCGCAGGAGCTGCACGATTTCATTTAGCACAAAAAAGAGAGAAAAAAGAGGTAGACAAAATCTAATTCGATTCGTAGAGATGTTTATTGCTAAATATTCCTATTTTACATTTTCATTTCGAAATCAACTTCATTTTATTACCATAGTATCGAGTTTCTTTTTCTGATAGAATAAAAATCATCCTGCAGTTTGACAGCCGGAACCGAATAGAATATAAGAGAAGATTTCTAGATTTGTTTACATTTACGTAGATGATAAACGAAACTTTCAAATTCAAATGATATTGGCATACTGGTTAGCATGTTGATTAAGGATTATAGTCGAAATTGTGCATACAGCTAAATAAACCATATTGTATTGAAATGCATTATTTGAATAAACTTTGACTGTATGACTTTTTTAGAAAATACAAATGTCTAACATTTTTGCCCGTGGAGTGAATGATTTATGGCTAAAAGTCTGAAATTCAAGATTTGTTCATGTATTTGAAATAACGAAATATTCGAAAAAATGCAAGAATCAGATATATTTACTGCCAAACATTTTCAATTTTTCTCGTGAGTATTTATTCTTATCTCACTGACATACGAGATCTGATAAAAAAGTTAGTGGATTTTTTGTTTATGAATGATCACTCAGTAAGCAGTATTTGTTACAGTGTTTTTTTTCCAAGGATTTTTATTTATTTTTGTCATAAAGTAAGACGGCATACAGAAAAATTTCCTGACGATATGAGCAGATATTTCATTAAAGCTTTCATTTCTCAGAAGCAAGTATAAAGTAGCCATTTATTTTCTCTAAGTAACTGCTTGAGAAAATAAAATAAGAAAACAGATATTTACCGCATAACAATTGCTGAATTTCATTGAATTTTATTTTTATGAACATATTTATTTGTACACAAACTCATGATTTGCAAATTTACGTTCAACCTTCCGACAGTCATTATTCATTGCTTGACGATTCATCACAAAAATCAAAGAAAAGACATGTAAATGGGTACTATTTTTGGCAAGTTTTTTTTTATTTCATTTTATTTATTTTTGTCACATGCCTATATTTCAAAAACAGACATCAGGGCACATCACTTCTGAATTGAATATGAGTTTGTATCAAGACAGAAAGTCGTTATTTAAAAAAATCATATAGCATGCCTTAAATAAAGTAAAATAAAATACTTAACTTAATAAACACAATGTATTCGTATATCTAAGGCTTGGGTCATTTCTGTCAAAAATGATTTCTTCGGACCAGTCAGAATGATTCGTTTCCCATGATATAAAACATATGTTCCTCACTATTTACAAACAAAAGAGTATGTTTGCATATATCTTTATTAATACACGTGTAGTTATTTTTTAATTCAGAGTTTATATTTGACTGGTATATTTATTTACTTACAATGTAGAAATGATTTCCAATTCCATCATGTTGATTCAATAACTTATATTTTCCTTTTCATCATCTCCAGGACATTTTCAAACGAGAAATATTAATTCTTCATTTTAACCTCTCTCTTAAATAAACAAAACTTACAACCACCATGCAGCTTTAAGCTGAACCGCTTGCCCTATAGTTATTATATGTTAATTCTTACAGACAAACATGTTTCAATATGTCCTTAAAAAGTTATACAGTAATACTGCGATATTCCGAGATCTTGTGTGGAAAATAAACTCTCGGACTTCGCCTGTTCGAAAAACAGAGAGTATTGATTCCTTCTTAAGATTTATATTGTAAGTTGTTTTTTTAACCTGTCAAAATCTACATAATTTCATGGTCTATACACATGCAAAATGTGCACCCCCTATAATTTTCATATACTCATTGAAACTGTCGTATCCTCCAAAATGGTCAAATATATTGTTTTTCACAGGAAGAAGAAACATTATTTTGTAAATTAAGTAATATATAAAGGTTTAAGAGTTAAGATTTGTTGATTTTCAAAGATGATGAGTTTTCAACAAAAAAAATAATGTGAATATATACTTTTTCTGTTATTTTTTTTTTTTTTTAAAAAGCCTTGAGGTATGGTTTCCTACATTCCTAACCTTAAATTTAACCTTTTTTCTATTCCGTTTAACGTTGTATCGCACTCGTTGAGATATAAACGTTAAACGTTACTTGAGGTGTGGGTTCATACACCCCCTTAAACGCAGTTGGTAATATATTAACGTTAGACTGTTTGTAGTATGTAGCATGTAGTATGGGTTCATACACCCGCTGTAATCGCATACCCTACGCTTCGGGACTGATATTCCTCAAAATGGGCATAGTTCTCTGAAATGCTATCTCGGGATATCGCAGTTTCACTCTATATCAAGGACTGTTACATATAGTCCACATGTAAATCAATAGTTCAAGTCAAAATTGAAACAAATAAATAATGCATTATATATAGACACATTCATGAAGCAATTGGTGTGTTTTAGGGAACAAATGGTAAACAATGAAATAGTTCACATACACACGTGAAATATCTTTTATCACAATCAAACATGATATATTAAGATCATACAATGCGTATCGTCCATTTTGTGAACGACATATTGCTAATAAAACAACAAAATATTTAAAAGTTCATTTTATACATGTTAATTTTTGGCTATATAAAGATGATTTAATATATTAAAAAGTCCCGTTTTAATCATTCTTAAAACAGAATTTTAGTCTGCTTTAAATTATTGTATTTTTAAAAAGAAATAAATAAAGAAAAATATTGAATTGGAAAGATTTTCTACAAATTGGTTACAATGAATAAAAATTACAAAATGCCACTGTTTCTTATTGCCGTTATTATGAAATGCACAAGTAAGGCAATATATTGATATTAAGATTACCAGATATGTTTTTAACGGTTATGTTATTACAAGCGTATAAATCTATTCTCAAATTATCACTTGTCACAAAGTTTATCCAGATCTCGTTCCTATGGTGAGATGGCGTGACCTTTGACCTTTGACATTTCTGCATTTCAAAAATTAGGATGTTCTAATTATTGAAATGTTATATTTTCATGCTTTAGTGTTATACTGTCGTTTATACGAGTCACATCCTTAGTGAACAGTGAATTTACTGGTAGGGTCAATGAATAGCTTAAAATATGAAAGAATAACACTTTTGAAGGGGAAAATCAAGAATGGTAGAAAATCATTACAGACATAATACAGAAATTGGTATACACTAACCTCCTTTTTCGGGCTAATTAAATTCAACTTTGTAGCAGTAATTTAGCGGAGTCAGTAAAATATAGTTATACAAATAAGTTTAAGTTCAAATAGTTCATTAAAACATTAGACAAAAATTATGAAATAATATGTTCGTATAACAATTACATTCTTCGATGTTCATTTTAAAGAAACTGGAATTATAACAAGCCTTATGCAAAATCACATTTCTATCACAAAGTATACACACAAGTTACTATACTATTAAACATATGGATAAGACATTCCTCGAAGGGATTTGCTATATTCACAATAAAATGTGTACACGTTCACATTTGTATCGTTAACGAACGACTATTGTTGCTCAAACGACGTCAGCCATCTAGGTGTTTAGTTATGTCTCCTTTGCATAGATTCCTTAGACAAGTCCTAAGTTTCCCAAGAAAAAAGTTTTATTGCTATACTGGTGAAATCAGTACTTATGAGGAAATCCGTGTCATATTTGAAAAACACCTCTTTGATAAGTAAACCTACTCGTATATGAACTATATCTATACACGCAATAGTTTCATACAGAGTTGGCATAATTATGATAGCAAGCGTGACGTCATACACTTCCTGTAACGTTTCCATTGGTTATCCCTGTCACTGACGGCCCTGACATCGGTCGTTGTGTTTACGTAACATCTCATTAGAATTACGCACTGAAAACAGAAAAAAAAACATATGAATAAGATTTTGCTCGAATGTATCAGAAATAAAACATATATGAACCTAAAACACACACATTGGGAAATGATAAAACGTATACTAAAGCTACGTTAAGATAAGCGTGCATAAAAGTAATTAGGCGTGTAAATTCGACAACTGTTTACAGTTTAGAGAATGTTATGGCCTACAATATGTGATCACTGCGGCTAAGTACCCTGACAATGATGGGATCTTTGCGTGTTTGGGGTCATTTTAGTGTTTCAATACTTAGTTCTAGATAAAATCAAATTGCATTTTCCATCCAAAGACATGTGATTAAATAAAGTGAATTACACAATGGCATGCACAAGTTCAAAACGATAGCAGAACTGACATCCCTTTGATGTAAAGGAACAGCATGAGAAGCATTTCTCTGTTACTTTTAAGAATAAGACAGAGCGAAATTTAAAGAAAATTGAAAGAAAACGACGTTTCGCCATTACTGGTTCAACTAAATATTCAGATTTGTTGTTTGTTGTTGTTGTTTTTAAAGACACACACACACACACACACACATATATATATATATATAGAGAGAGAGAGAGAGAGAGAGAGAGTGTTGCTTCACTTTGGCATCATATCGAACAAATGTTTTATTTTGAACAGTAACATATTCAGGGATTAACAGTGGGTAGTGCCCAATACTTCGTTTAACCATTTACATGAACATGAATAACACAGATTTATAACTTGATGAAAATTCATGAACAGGACTGTATAGGAATGCGAAATAGAGCTACTTCTTTGCTGAGCAGATTACGTAAAATTGTATGAGCAAACAGAGGAGACCCTGATCTTGATCTGTTCTGTTTGCCAATGTGTTAAAATGAATAAATATGGAGTTAAAGAATAATATTTATTACAGTATTTTTGTTCTTCACTTTTATAACTATTATTTAATTCAGTAATTTCACAAACACTCTCACAAATATGCAAATAGATATAAAAATAATCCATAATTCAAAGTGATGCACATTAAGAAGACTCTCATATTGAAAAAAAAATGTTTGCAAGGAGAGTGCATTATTGTGTGAATTTTTATTTAATTTAACCTTATTTATTACACGTCGTTTGGGACAAACATTTTTAAAACTTAATATTGTTCAGGGAAAGTTCATGAACAATACTCAACCCATACGTGGTTCAATCTCACAGCTTTCGGATCCTCATTCCGGTTCGATACCATTAGCCACGGCGCCAAAATTATTCATTAGATATTGAAACATTTTGAAAATCGATTCAAAATTTATTTCTCCAGTCAACATTATTATGAAATTAAAATATGTCTAGTGGAATCCAAATTAGTGACCCTCTCAAATACATGACTAAGCACTGTCTGAAATATACAACTCATTTTCGATATATAGGACTGACGTAGACTGCACGAAGAATATGTTTAAGAGCGAACATATTGATTGATAAGAACATGTTTTCATAGGATTTGTTTGTGGTCCCACCGGCAATATTTCACAATATCACACCGTAGACAAGTGGCGTGATACCACATGCAGTCACACTGATTTAACATTATGCCAACCGGCCCTGAAACCATCCTCATAAGCTGAGTGCCAATCAGAAGGGAAACAACTTAAATATGATAAGCAAAACGTACATACTTTAAGCGTATACATTCATATATGGAAAAGTACCTCGCAAATTTGTATTGTTCTTGTTGTTTTTCTCTTTTTTATTCATTATTTATTTATAGCATAAAATATCAAGCTCTCATGAACCCTGCTTGGCGCTCAGTATATAGAGAGGGAAGTTCCACGACTGGTTGGCCTGGTAACAGGATAATGTGACTGGGTGTGGTATCACGCCACATTTTCACGGCGTGATACTGCGGTGTGGCAGGACTATATTTGTCTCAAGTAGACAAAGTTTCATAAAGACTGAAAAACTGTCGGTAGGACGGTAAACCTAAAAAAGAAACAATACAAACAAACTGTCTTATGAGAAACATTGAAATCATAAAGACAATACTTACATAAAATCCATCCACGAACTGTGGATTATTAACAAAGAGCCTTAAATGACCAGAACCACTCGAACAGTGGCCTTAGGTCTCTACCTACAGACGTACAAATCAACGCAAATAATTTGTTTCCTATTAACTAGGAAATTATCCCAATTCCATCCAAAGAAGCTCCTGATGAAAATCAATCTCGTTTCTTGACCTGACACAACTGCTCTCATTTTTTACCTACCAATCGACTTGCACCTGCTTTAGATAGACCCACTCTGTATCGACTTTTCATGAAGATGTACAGAGTCTTCCTAGCTTCATTGAACAATTGGAAAATGAATTAGTCTGCCTTCTGATTAAAACATTGAACCAATTTTGTACTTGGCATGGGGGCATGTTAAGTTCATGTCTTACAGCGAAAACCGTAACAGTTACAATGAAATAAGTACTAAAACAAAGACGTTTTGTCTTTATCGTTTGTATAGATTTCCTTTCTTTTTTTCTTTTTCGTTTCTGTTTTATTTCAAACAGACATGGGCATTTTAAACAATCGTGGCAATAGTCGTTCTTTTCTTTTTTCTTCAAATGATGAATGTTTTGCTGGGATAAAATCGAGTATTTGTCAAAGGAGGGTCTGGTTTTTATAATCGACGTTAACCTAATATGCTGAGATACCTGCATTTGTTTTAAGATGGAAGCAAGTGCCTCTACCAGATTTGTCTGTGTTGGATTAACCCTAGGGCCCTATTGATATCATAAGAAAGAGGCCTAAACCCAAGAGATTAAATAAAACTATGAAGAAAATCTCATATACTTTCGCCGCAACAGAGAAAAGTGACGTCATTTCTATTTTTGGTTGTCATAGGAGTCTTATATTATTATATATTTTGAACATATATATCATTTAAATAGTATTATAACGTTAAATTTTGCCTGCAAAAACGTTTTATATATTTATAACGAACATGTATTTTGATGATTTATATTATTTCCACTTGATGATAAATATTAGATGTCATTTAGTGAATTTGTGTCAGCATATTAATACGTATATTAATAAGGAAAGAATATTGAATATAACAAACACAGAAAATATTAAACAGGTATTCTAAGCATCTCTCTATTCTCGATCTTACGCGCATCTCCAAGGCTTCGTGCCGAGAGTTTACGATGTTTCAAGTTTTGGTTTTATGTCTTCGCATAAACCTCATATTTTTTAGACATGTGATCCGTTTATTACTAGAGAAACAAAACTAACCACCCGCATGTGTATGATGAATGTTTAAAACACACACACAGGGTAATTATTAATTCGATAATTCGATTAATATAGAAAATACGGTATCTTTTTAAGTGTTGAGTACATTTTTATATTGCAAGGAATACGATATATAAACACATTTCACTTGGCAAAAATTCTCTCGCTCTCTCTCTCTCTCTCTCTCTCTCTAGCCTTACATTTACAACTACGAGGGGGCATAGAAAAAGATTATGGTCTGGTCATTTTTTTTTAATTTTCCCAAGTCCTTAACCAAGGAAATTCATGAAGACACGAAGAATGCTCTTGGTGGTGACTACCATTTATATTCTGGTTTTAAAAATACAGAGTTCAAGCTACGCAGTAAGTTGAAGAATAACGCAGAGGAAAAACTCAATGCAGGTAGTACAATGTACCTGCCAGCACCACATAAGTTGCAATATGTTGCATCCAATGAATTTTACCTATTTCCAAAACTTAAACCTGATCTGCGGGATGGGTAATCTGACCGTGATAATGACGTCATTGGAGCCGATGATGCATTTTGGGCTATCAAGAATAATAGTACTTCCGGGATAGGAGCATCGTTGAAACAAATGCATTGAATAGAATGGTGAAAATGTTGAAAAATAAGGCATATACATTTCACATCCGCTTTTATTTATTATGTCGGGCAAGAACTATTTTGATTTTCCCTCATACATACATATTTTTACGTCTGCAAAAGTTGTGAAAGGAATAAGCATGTTCAGTTTTCATCCTCATAAACGTCAGTTCTTGGTGATTTGGTATTTCCTGTTTACCACTCCTGATCGTTCCGATCTATTTTAATGTATAAGACTGATCATTTTATGACCAGATGTAGCGTTCTCTTTGCCACGTGATGTTTCCACTGTATTATTACAAGTCATAACAGTCCGGACTGAGTGCTGAACATTCCCATATTCGGGACAGGTGATCATTCACGTGATCTCGTGTTCGATTGCCGACGAGACGTATATAATTTTCTTAAGAGCATTTGCGACCTGTCAATCGTGGATGACATATATGGTTGTTTTTTTAGAACATAATCGGGGATATTGTTTAAGTTGCTGATACTGACACAAACGTTGCGACTGATTGAAGTGACATGATTGGGAGCAATAAACGAATGATGCATACTTGGAAAATGGCGATGGCGTCCAGGAGAAAACATCGACGGGTATTTAGAATTCCAGAATAATTCCAATAAGGTTCTCCCAGAATGTCTTATCGAAATACAGTCAGACCTGTCTTAAATGGTCAGTCAAGGGAACAACTTAGTGGTGGCCACTAAAGGAAGGCTAAACATACACAAAATGCTGAAAATCGGCAATATTAAAAATGACCGCTAATTACAGGTGACCGCTAATACAGGTTCAACTGTACAATGTGGAACCACAGGTGCCTTTACGTATATCGCTATATACCTAGCTTTGTTAAAATTTGTACCGTTATTTTCATGTCAGTTTTCCAACAAGCTTTGAATTCGGATAAACGTTTTCTCTTGTCAATTTCAGCTTGTCACTTAGATGAAGAATCGATTTCGAAACTTTCCCGAGGTTATGGTATCTGTGTTTTAATTAATTAAAGATGGCATGTATGTATTTTAAGTAGGAGTTAAACTTTCACAAAACGAAAATAGATTGTTAAAGGACCAGATATTCATAGCAGTATTGGTATTGATCTTTTATATGAAACAGTGTCTCCTTAT
>CM037788.1:42892395-42942395 GCA_021229015.1 Solen grandis | reverse complement strand
GATAATATATATATATATCAATGTTTCAATCATAATAGACAATTCTTTCGTTAATAAATTGGATATGATACTTGATGGTCATTTCTTTAGATATCGGCGGCGTAGAATTTTGCGGATACTACCGATGTCATCTAAGATTTCTGTCAAACATGGTCTCAACATTCGAAAAAGTACTCGAAAGGTTGTTATGTATATTCCAGTTCGGAATGGAACATATTTTACGGATAAAAGTTTCAATATAAACGCAGTAAAATGCATTTAAACAAATTACTTTCATTTTTGTGCATTTTCGAATTTAACAAAAGTTTGCGTAAAATACAAACACGAAACGTACGCTTTTGATACACTCGAGACAAAAACTTCCAAAAAAAAAAGAAAAAAAAAAAGAGAAAAACAAAAAGAAGAACAGTAAAAATTATCCAGCAATAAAGCGAATGCCTTTCTTACCAACTGGTGTACAATTTGTCGGGGTAGACCACTGGCCATTGGCATTGCAAGAGATAACTGACGTTTCAGGAGTGTATCCTTTATTACAAGTCATGACCACTGTAGATCCAAATGTTGACTGACCGCCATTTAGTGACATCACACCATTAGCCACGTCAGGAAGGTTCACGCCACAGTCTGATAAATATGATTTGAATTGCATGTATTAGTTCAAGTTGCATTTAAAGCAACACATTATATATCAGTAATGAGCAGACGGTATTTCCTATATTTGAACGTTTGACAAAATAATACGATTGCGAATTACAGTCTAAAACTTATATTTATTACATGTATTCACTTGAATGATAATAAAGTTATCTTCAAATATCTTTACGATGTATAAAATTACAGCCCAATGAAACCAATATCAATAAAAATATGGACTTTTCTCTAAAACATTGATGAAAACTCGTGGCAAATTATACATTCTGCCCCTTTTCAGTCTTCTACATCACCAATTTTAAAATTGTTTTAAGTAAGAATTAATCACAAAATACTTCCTACTAACAAATATTTAGATCCTTTACATGTTAAAGATAGTCCATTATGGGTTTTTTTCTGTCATGAGAAAATAACACTGATACACAGACTTTGGTCCTGTACCCATACACAGCCTATAATATGTTCACTTGAAACTTGCTTATCATCCAATAACATGGATCTTTATGTCACAGAACAGAGCTTTATTTTCAATATTGGTAATAATATATCATTTACTGATCAATATGTTTTACTTGAAATGTAATATTACATTTATTCAGCCAAGCGCTTACAGCAAACCTTAAGATTAGAAATTCTAATATACAGATTAAAAAGATTGTTTGAGTCACTCTTAAGTTTAGCCATAAAATGACTGTACTGAAAAATTAAAAAAGAAATATGGGAGAAATATGAATACCTTTTGACACAAGAATAATGGATTAAGAATAAAATAAAAAACCTAATACTTGAAACCTGTTGAGTAGGTCATATATGATTTATTGATAAAAAAGCATCTGTTAAATTCATATCATAGAATTGTAATAAAAAATATCTGAGGGAGAGACAAAGTGCACCTTTTTTTCCTTATGTTTACTTTCGCCTTTTGTTCAAATTATCATATTGTATTAGATGAAATTCAAAAAACTCATTTTTTAATCCTTTGATTTTAACGAAAGCTTTATTATTTACATGATAATATATGCATTTTCCGTTTTGTTTATAAATCATTTTATATGTATAACGCTGTGAGATTATATATATATAATAATGTAATATGTAATTCTTTTATACACCGTATCGACAACCTTATTACGTGACTCAAACAGGTAAACATCCTAGAAGCCTCCCCCAACACACTGCAGAACCAGAGGTTAACAGCTACATGTATCAAGAGATAGTACCAACAGCTACTTTTAATTAGCCTAGCTTATCAGTAGTAATAAATAAACACTTGACAACCGACACATGAATCAAGAATTTACCATTTTAGGTATAACAGTTTCTTCAGTACAATGAAAACAAGACATAGAAATGGTCAATAGTGATTGATATTAAATGAACTGGACTAAAGTTTGAGTGGAAATCCAAAGTTTGCAATACTACAAATTGCAGAAGCAATGAAGATTGAAGAAAACAAATGTCGGCAAAGGGTACTCTTTTCTTAAAGGAAGTTACATTCATGAGGTTTTTGTTTGCAAAATTGACAAAATATTCATGGTGAAGGAAAAATGTTGGCGTTGTTAGAGAAGAAACAGTATTGGATATTTTTCAAAAGGAGGACAAAGCTCTTGGCGAATCAATTTAGAAATTTTTGTTCTCTGCACTTATCTTGAAGAAATTATTATAACAGAAGACATAGGTCTATATATACAAATCCAGATGAAAAAGGTTTTGTACTTTTTCAGTCACGCAAACGTGATCCATTTATTTTCTCTGCCATACATATATTGGGGACGGAGAGCCATCCCCCATATACCTTGCAAGCACTTTGTTAGATAATGAAATAGAAGGTTTAAATAATAGTTACTAATAAATTTTAGGATTATGTTATAACAAGAGCATCGCATGTGGGTGCCAACGCTCGTCTGCTTTGCCGACGTTACATATTTTTGTTTAACATTTAAAAAAGTTGACCTTGAAATTCACAACTAAAACTGTAAGCCTTTAAATGCAAAGTTGAACTTTGACCCTGAAGGATGACCTTACATGGAATAGAATGTATACAACACAAAGATGTAAAATATGTAAAAAAAACAACTAAAAAAACAAAACAATTGATTATCCATTGATTTTTTTTTCAACACAAAACTGTAAATTTGAAGACATTTAAATTTAAAAAAAAATATTCTTTTTTATCTGCCTAATGATCATGATCAAAATCACACCTGCACAGGTGCATATGATGACAAACCAGTATACAGTTTTAAAAAAAAAACATATTGAAAAATGACAAAGAAATATCTATTATAAAACTTGTCCAAAGTTACAGCAAAAATAGGTCAAAGGTCAAGGTCGATAGATGAAATGTTGAGGTATATCTGAATAGCCCTTGGAAAGATGAATATGTATACCAAATAATAAAAGATGCATGTCAAATAGAAAGGACGTTATGGCCAACGTTTAAGTTTTTTGTTTGTTTTGTTTTTGTTGCCACAAGGAATTCACATGTGAAATATCAGTGCCCTGTTGGTAACGGTTATGAAATGACAGGCATTTTAAAGTTTTCAAAAGTTACAGCAAAAATAGGTCAAAGGTGAAGGTCAGAGTCAGTAGGTGAAAAATTTGCATATGTCTGGATAGGCCTTATCAAGATGAATATGCATACCAAAAATGAAAGTTGTATATGGAATAGTAGAGAAGTTATGGCCAGCGTTAAGATTCCGGACGACGCCGCCGGACGACGACGTCGACAACGCGTACGCCGGAATAACGACAATTGCTCGTATTTTTTCCTTCGAAAAACAGACGAGTTAAAAAAAAACAGACTTAATATCTGACTGAATATAATGAATTTGTACAAAATTGCAAAATAAGCTTCAAAATGCTAAACCATATGTGAGATTAAGGAAATAATGAAAGCAGTATTTATCTTTTTATCATTAGAATGATTTTAGAACAGTTATTTAATATGTAATTAGTTTTAACATAAAATATTATTTATGTTATATTAACATAAATCTATTAAAAAATCCTTCAATGATGTGTTTCGAAATATTAATTAATTTATGCCTCTTTTTTCCAAATTTATACAACTGACCTTATCTTCCATTTTCTTACAAAAATAAAAAAAATGGAGGATCTCTAATACTCCAATTAAATATATTAAGATTTATTGAAGTAAGGTTCTTAAGAGCTTTACACTTAAAGTGTTTTAATGTGTTATCGGGAATTGCTTTATGTATAAAAAACAAACAAACAAGAATTCTAATTAAATTTATATTAAATTGTCTCTCCCAACTTCTGTGTACATATGGTTTGATAAAAGTTATTCGTGTAAGTGTTAAAATATATTCCTATCACTCATTTCAAGAAATATTTGTATTTTAAGAATCATAACATGTCTTGATATCTTGTATTTTGGTATATACTCATTCTGACTTTTTCATCAGTTCTGACCAAATTTTTTGAATAGTATACTGTCAAATAAATCGTTGCAAGCGAACTCCAATAAAATCTAGGGACAGCTAGTTTGGTAATGAATAACACATTCCTAGTTAGCGACAGTCCATTGACTTTATTGACAGTATAACCTTTTATTTCATTTGTTTCTCGATTTACAAAACAATCAAACGTCATAGCATTTATTGATTTATGACAATTTTTTGTGGATCAATATTTTGTAATAAATATGTTGTGCAGATGAAAAAGCATGACAAGGTATAACCTCTTAATATTAAGATATGTATGTGAATCAGTGTTGTTTACTGGCCACTCCTACATTTGTTGATTTAGAATTTGAATATGCCAGGGACATCTATTTCAATGACGATGGCATTTGTATTTTAAGTTAAGTGCAGTCAGTAATTAGCACTATATTACTTCTGCTTTTTTAATTCATTGGTCCTGTGTTTCATGGAAGCAATAAAACACCATAATTACATGTTAACTTTATCTTTATGCTACTACATGCTGGATTGCATTCCACTAATATGTACAGCAGGCTGAGGAAATCTCTGTTTACCAGTTTCGGGTCACGTGATAAATCTTGTCGATAAGGTGTATATTCAATCTCCATATCATGATTTACATATTTGAATCATACTAAAACGAATTCTTAGATTCAAAGATAAATGTCTACTGATGTCAAGTACACGCAGAGTTCAACCGCTGGTATTTGACGTTTTCAAACCTTGTTAAGCATATTCAGTTTTGGACTTGAACATCTATGACGGATAAAAGTTCCAATATAAGCGTAGTAAAGCATGAAAACAATTTATACCAAAGCATTTTGGTGCATTTTTTGTATTTGACATAAGTTTGCTTTAAATACAAACATGAAACGTAAGCTTTTGAGACAACTGAGACAAAAATTGCCAAAACAAAAAAAGGAAAAACAAAAAGAAGAACAATACAAATTATCCAGCAAAAAAGCGAATGCCTTTCTTACCAACTGGTGTACAATTACTTGGGGTAGACCACTGGCCATTGGCATTGCAAGAGATAACTGACGTTTCAGGAGTGTATCCTTCATTACAAGTCACGACCACTGTAGATCCAAACGTTGACTGACCGCCATTTAATGACGCCATACCATTAGTCACGTCGGGAAGATTATCACCGCAGTCTAATGATAATAATTTAAAGTTTAAAGACTCAATAAAATTTGCCACAAACTGACACTTTACATATCAATTTTAGGCACACAGTGTTTCATATATTTGAAATATTGACAACTGAAGAACGCAAACGAGTTACAAATTATGGCATTACAGAATTGGAACATATCTATAACATATGTTTTTATCGTTTATTTAAACATACCATGAATAATAAAAATGTAATCTTTATTAGTGACCGTTTTATCGTCGATCATTATAAAAACCCATATTTGGACTGGACCATCTATTACGGACAAATTGTTAAACGCATCAGATAAATTTATATGAAAGAATCTTCCAATGCATTATTTCGTTTTTCAAATAGGTTCCCCTATAATGCAAAATTCAATCGTAAGCCTCTGATACTAAGGAGACAAAAGGTTGACAGAAAAATTCCAGAGAAAAGGAAACAGAAAAAGACAGTTCTTGCCAACTGGTGAACAATAAAGGATAAAAGCAAAGAGAATAAAAACAGCTAAGTTTGGCCCAGCAAAAATCTAATATTTTTTCTTACCAACTGGTGTACAATTTGATGGGGTAGACCACTGGCCATTGGCATTGCAAGAGATAACTGATGTTTCAGGAGTGTATCCTTCATTACAAGTCACGACCACTGTAGATCCAAACGTTGACTGGCCGCCATTTAATGACGCCAAACCATTAGTCACGTCTGGGAGGTTTTCACCGCAATCTGATGAAAAACAAATTGAATTTATTTTAAAAGAGAAGCTGTCACAAAACAACATTTCAATTATCAAGCATAAGCTGATTCCTACATTTGAACATTTTACATTTGATTCACTATCTTTTGCACCCTCGAATAAGTGCAAAACTTTTGAATTTATTTATTATCGTGTACTAGAACAAAAACCTGATTTAATAATATTACATTTAAGACTAAAAATGTTTCGGTTAAGTTGTAATACAAACGTATTAAAACGCACCAGAACAACTTATATGAAGCATTTTTGGTGCATTATCGTATTGAGCATGCGTTAATCTGATTACAAACCTGAAACGTAAGCATTTAATACACTGGAAAAAAAGTTAGAAGATCAAAAAAAAAACAAAAAAAAAAAAAACAAAGATAAAAACAAAGAGAATAAAAACAGCTGAGTTTTGCCCAGCAAAAATCTAATATTTTTCTTACCAACTGGTGTACAATTACTTGGGATAGACCACTGGCCATTGGCATTGCAAGAGATTATAGATGTTTCAGGAGTGTATCCTTCATTACAAGTCACGACCACTGTAGATCCAAACGTTGACTGACCGCCATTTAATGACGCCATACCATTAGTCACGTCGGGAAGATTATCACCGCAGTCTAATGATAATAATTTAAAGTTTAAAGACTCAATAAAATTTGCCACAAACTGACACTTTACATATCAATTTTAGGCACACAGTGTTTCATATATTTGAAATATTGACAACTGAAGAACGCAAACGAGTTACAAATTATGGCATTACAGAATTGGAACATATCTATAACATATGTTTTTATCGTTTATTTAAACATACCATGAATAATAAAAATGTAATCTTTATTAGTGACCGTTTTATCGTCGATCATTATAAAAACCCATATTTGGACTGGACCATCTATTACGGACAAATTGTTAAACGCATCAGATAAATTTACATGAAAGAATCTTCCAATGCATTATTTCGTTTTTCAAATAGGTTCCCCTATAATGCAAAATTCAATCGTAAGCCTTTGATACTAAGGAGACAAAAGGTTGACAGAAAAATTCCAGAGAAAAAGAAACAGAAAAAGACAGTTCTTGCCAACTGGTGAACAATAAAGGATAAAAGCAAAGAGAATAAAAACAGCTAAGTTTGGCCCAGCAAAAATCTAATATTTTTTCTTACCAACTGGTGTACAATTTGATGGGGTAGACCACTGGCCATTGGCATTGCAAGAGATAACTGATGTTTCAGGAGTGTATCCTTCATTACAAGTCACGACCACTGTAGATCCAAACGTTGACTGGCCGCCATTTAATGACGCCAAACCATTAGTCACGTCTGGGAGGTTTTCACCGCAATCTGATGAAAAACAAATTGAATTTATTTTAAAAGAGAAGCTGTCACAAAACAACATTTCAATTATCAAGCATAAGCTGATTCCTACATTTGAACATTTTACATTTGATTCACTATCTTTTGCACCCTCGAATAAGTGCAAAACTTTTGAATTTATTTATTATCGTGTACTAGAACAAAAACCTGATTAATAATTAAAGATTAATCGCTGATGACGGTTTGATAGTCGTTCTGAATAATATTACATTTAAGACTAAAAATGTTTCGGTTAAGTTGTAATACAAACGTATTAAAACGCACCAGATCAATTTATATGAAGCATTTTTGGTGCATTATCGTATTGAGCATGCGTTAATCTGATTACAAACCTGAAACGTAAGCATTTAATACACTGGAAAAAAAGTTAGAAGATCAAAAAAAAAAAAAAAAAAAAAAAACAAAGATAAAAACAAAGAGAATAAAAACAGCTGAGTTTTGCCCAGCAAAAATCTAATATTTTTCTTACCAACTGGTGTACAATTACTTGGGATAGACCACTGGCCATTGGCATTGCAAGAGATTATAGATGTTTCAGGAGTGTATCCTTCATTACAAGTCACAACCACTTTAGATCCAAACGTTGACTGACCGCCATTTAGTGACGCGACACCATTAGTTACTTCGGGAAGACTTTCACCGCAGTCTGATGGTTATAATTTAAAGGTTACGTATCAGTAGGGTATAAACTGCCACACAATAACACGGTGCCTATTATATTTGAATATTTCACAAACGAAGAATAAATCACAAACGCTGTAATGTTAAATTAGAACATGTCTTTTAAATATGTTTATAATTATTAATTCAAATATTTACATAAAAATACAAAAAGGTGACCGTTTTATCGTCGGTCATTAAAATATTTCATTTTTGGACTGGGCCATCTATTACGCACAAGTTTTAATATGGACACAGTAAAATGCATCAGATCAGTTTATATGATGATATATGTTGTTCGTATTTGAAATATGTTTTTCTAAAATACAACACTGAATCGCAAACTTTTGAAACTCAAACGACCAAAGTTGACAGAGCAATAGCAGAGAAAAGGAAACAAAAGAAGACAATTCTTACCAACTGGTGTACAATTACTTGGGATAGACCACTGGCCATTGGCATTGCAAGAGATAACTGACGTTTCAGGAGTGTATCCTTCATTGCAAGTCACAACCACTGTAGATCTAAACGTTGACTGACCGCCATTTAGTGACGCGACACCATTAGTTACTTCGGGAAGACTTTCACCGCAGTCTGATGGTTATAATTTAAAGGTTACGTATCAGTAGGGTATAAACTGCCACACAATAACACGGTGCCTATTATATTTGAATATTTCACAAACGAAGAATAAATCACAAACGCTGTAATGTTGCATAAGAGTATATCTATTACATATGTTTATTATTATTTATTCAAATATTTACATAAAAATACAAAAAAGGTGACTGTTTATCGTCGGTCATTAAAACATTTCATTTTTGGACTGGATCATCTATTACGCACAGGTTTTAATATGAACCCAGTAAAATGCATCAGATTAGTTTATATGATGATATGTGTTGTTAGTATTTGAAATATGTTTTTTCTAAACTACAACATTGAATCGCAAACTTTTGAAACTCAAACGACAAAAGTTGACAGAGCAATAGCAGAGAAAAATAATCAGACAATTCTTACCAACTGGTGTACAATTACTTGGGATAGACCACTGGCCATTGGCATTGCAAGAGATAACTGACGTTTCAGGAGTGTATCCTTCATTACAAGTCACGACCACTTTAGATCCAAACGTTGTCTGACCACCGTTTAGTGACGCCACACCATTTGTCACGTCGGGAAGATTCGCATTGCAGTCTGATGAAAATGATTCGAAATTTATGCCTTACTAGAAATTGTTACAAAATGTTTCATCTTATGAATGAATATCGTAAGTTGATAGTATAGATTGTCAAGTTGCTTCATAAACTGTTATCAACTTATAATGCCAGTAAAATGTATTCCGTGGCGATTGAAATATGTGATGCTTTATGTTAGTTTTTTTATTATGTAAGTAGCTGTTTGCCACTGCCGATTATTTTGAAATAGATTAAAGTTTATTTATTTGCAGTGTATTCTGTTCTACATCTCAAATTGGCCAAAGAAAGGTTTGGCTGGTCAGACGCTAGGGGTAAGTTGCCTTTATGTATTGGGAACAGACTAAACCCTTAAACTTTTTGAGTTTTCAATACACGATCATTATTATTTTTAGGTATTAAAGTGTTTCTCTAATCTGAAACCACTACGACATATTTGAAGGCGGATAAAAACGCATTAAAATGAAAAATCAGATATGAACCCTAGGTCTGTCTCAGTAAATCGTAGAATGCATTCCGTTTCAAATAAAACAACGTCATACATCCATGAAACATGTCATATACGCTAATGTGTATTAGGAATTTAGGTAACAAATCATATCTGTGAAAATTAATTTAGAAAAATACCACACGCATGTGTGTATGTACGGCGCATACGATTTTTCCGTTACATTTCGCATGCATGCATATTTGCCTATCAGTATATTTAGTTAAAAAATAATAAATTCGCAAAAACTTCACGAATATCGAATGCAGGATAGTTATGACGTAAAGAGCAATGGATACGAAAGGCACAAAAAATGATAATATCATCCACACTATAAGTAAAAAGCACCCACAACACATTGTGGATGATGAAGAGAACCAGGATAATGCCCCTTGTCATAAAAATGTAACTCAGATGGAAATCGGCGTAACCAGGTTTCAGCCGATGGACCTTATATCATATTCATCGGACATTGCGATGAAAGCATAGCTACGTTGCCAGCTGTTCGATAATTGATAGGCAATCCAGTAAGCCATCCGGAACTTTAAAAGGACTCTTAGTGAAAAGTGCTTTCATGGTGTATAAAGTAAATGGGTAACACAACACGAGCAATGTGCTTCCCTCGGAGGAGATTACATAGAGAAAACTAGACGTCAGTAAGATAATGTTTCTGTTTTGACGTCATCGGCATGCGCCGTGAATTGAGTGGATTGCAGTCTTTCAGTTTTGTTTCAAGTATATAATTTCACAGTATTCCAAGAAAAGGTAAAGTTAACTTAAGTTACCTTCTCGTTCATTTTCCCTCATTATGTTTTCTACAAATGGTCCATTCTACGAATTACTTGCACAACCGTCTCATAATTATACTTTAAAGAGTTAAATAATAACAGTTTACCGTATGAAATGCAGCTGCATGTCCTAATCTATAATTAATTGATTTTATGTTGCTTCCGTGTTTACATTAACACTTATTCTGAATGGTACAGCTAATTGGGGTAAGTTTATCATTGCGTCATACCGCAACTGCGATTAGTTCAACATGGTTTTCAACATTTTAACAATATATTATATAAGAAAAACATGCTTGATTTTTAATAGGTATATCTGATTAAGGAATCTTTAGAACATTTAATAGTATAAAACTCATTTTATCATTTCCTTTAAATGTGCTCGATTTGGTTAAGAAGATATAGATTTATAACTACTTAAGTCTTAAAATACCAGAAACATAGACAAATTGTAGGAATTCGAGGCTGTCTGTTTTTAGGTAATTTCTAAATATTATTTATTAGTTAGTCAAGTAATGTTTAATTATATTGATGATATGAAATATGGAACCACATGGAGTTTTTGTATGTAAGGCGCTGCTCGGCAGGTGAGGTTGGAAGATCTATTTTATGCAGAAGCAAGTTTGCTGAGGGAGCATGCAAAATCAAGAACTATATACTGAAGTAGCTAGGCCTTGTTATGGTTTCCTTGTCAGCTTCCTGGTGTTAATTTTGCCCAGGTTAGGTAGATAATCCCTATATAATTTTGTTACGTTCACTTATAATTCCTAAATATTATTTTACATCAAGCATTATAGCATTGAAGGTTCAAAGGAAAATTAATGATCGTCTTAGGCGTTGTCAACAAGTTTCTTTAAACGATATCTCTGTAACAACTGGGAAGAAATGTATGATATCTGGCAAAAATGATCCTTGGATTGCCCTTCATGAAAGATTTAAAAATAAATTTGAACCATGCAAAACTCTAGTGTCGTGGCAACCAACAGAATTTTACTTTATAAACTGAAATTAAATCTCTCCTCTGAAGCCGATGGTCAGAATATTATTTCATTTGGTACAAAGAGTCACCTTGTTGACTTAAAAATATTTCTTCTGTGGAACCATTCGTCAGATTTAATTTTAATTTACACAAATGGTCATCTGTTTAAATAAAGAAGATCCTTTAAAATATGAAGCCAGAGGTGGTCGGCAAGTTTCCTCATATACTCATATAGAAAATTTCAAAAATCATCTCCTCTGATATAAAGTTACAGAATTTTTTTTCAACCAGCATAAATACCCACTTTATAATCCTTTGCCGTAATTGCAAAATGAAAGATTATAATTTAAAAGAAGGGGGCTCCAATATATAAATTATTGTCATCTTCCTTTATCAAATATTGTGTTATATTCACGGGATAAAACTGAAATTGTTTCAAAATCCTTGATTCAGGCCATATAAATATCTTTGATAAAATTCATATCATACTCGTAGCTAAGTTTAAGTTTAAGGTGTAGGTTTTTTGTAACCTTGCGGGAGGATACAAATTAAACTGTTATTGCATAAGTAGATTTGTTCCCTTTTTTATTGAATCCTACAGATGGTTGGCTATTTTTTATTTTTAAATCTGTATAAAAAAAAATAAAAAAAATAAAAAACCGTCAATATTGTTTAACCTGGTGGTACTTTAGTGATCGTCCTTGGGCCAATTCAGCTAGCGATCATCACGAATTCAAGGCAACTGACGTGAAACATCAACGTAGGAGCAAAAAGTATCTTTCATAGCAGAAAATTGATAAAAGAGGACCTTGATGAACCAGTACCAACATCATGCTACCAGGATATTACTTGTTTGATTCAAGTTTAACACCAACTATAATTTTTTTATAACTTGACCATACATAAAAAGACTCAAATGATATATATAAGTCAAAGTATATAATAGCAAACAACCAATAACGATTTAAATAAAAAAGAAAATTTAAATTAAAATTGGAATTTGTAATACTTTCTCAAAAGCTCCAGTGATATTCATCATATAACAATGTCTTATTTGTTTTTATATTATATTTCTAATATTTGTACCTCAACATAATTCAAAAAGGAACATTATTTCGAATTAGTTACCAACATCATGTCAATTTCCGAATATGGTCGATACTGCCGATTACGATTTCAAATAAAATGGTTAATGTGATATGCATGTTTTATATAGTTAATGTCAATAAAAAGTGCTTACCCACAATGCATATCCCGTTAAGCTCGGAAAATCCCGATTTACAAACACAAATGAGAGAAGAACAGTTCGCGTTCTGGTCAAAACATTCGTCGTAATTTTCACAAGGGGCGCCGAGTTCTGGAAGGTTAGTTAACATGATGGTAATTGTAAATGAAATCAATTTGATAAATATGTTGTGTTTTAATCATCAGTTTTTTAAATGAAATTCATAAAAATGTAGTATCATTTTCTAATTTTGTTATGCGGTCTTTCGATTACGAAATTCCTATTAGCTTTTTACGTCGTCATTTATTACTATCAACTTCGACAATGATATATATTCTAAATCATTATTTTTTTTTTCTTTTTAAGTTTAGTTTTGTGAATGGTAATGATCACGATTAATATTATATAAATATATTCCGTTTTCAGAATGTTATTCATTATTACACCGTGTATAAGATTCAGATCCATGCCCTTATAAGTATCGGATTTGAATAAGTAATTCACAATAAAACACATTTTAACAAAAATGCCAGATTTCAAAGCATACCATTTATTGTGCATGTGGCAGTCGTTTCCCATTGTCCGTTTACTTTGACACTCTATAGTTTCTTGGTTGGCCGTATATCCTGTGTTGCAAGTCACATTGGCAGTAGATCCAAAGGTTGTCTGACCAGGCGTTGCCAGGACTATCGTGCCGTCAGTTATAGAAGGGAGATTATCCTCACAGTCTGATCAAAATGTAAAATCGAATCACGATGGACCTCATAATAATCAATGTTTTGGTCGAACATACGAATAGGAATAAGAATTCATAATTATCCTAGCAAACCATTAATCGCATCATGAAAATATTGTACATTAAATATAGATACGGTGTATGTCTAACGTCAAACTTAAGTAATATGTCATTTAAAAATACTGTATTTAACAATGACATATACACACATTTTAACAAAAATGCACAGATTTTAAAGCTTACCATTTATTGTGCATGTGGCAGTCGTTTCCCATTGTCCGTTACTTTGACACTCTATAGTTTCTTGGTTGGCCGTATATCCTGTGTTGCAAGTCACATTGGCAGTAGATCCAAAGGTTGTCTGACCAGGCGTTGCCAGGACTATCGTGCCGTCAGTTATAGAAGGGAGATTATCCTCACAGTCTGATCAAAATGTAAAATCGAATCACGATGGACCTCATAATAATCAATGTTTTGGTCGCAACATACGAATAGGAATAAGAATTCATAATTATCCTAGCAAACCATTAATCGCATCATGAAAATATTGTACATTAAAATCTATACGGTGTACTTCTAACGTCAAATTGAAGTAATACGTCATTTAAAAATACTGTATTTAACAATGACATATACACACATTTTAACAAAAATGCAAGATTTTAAAGCTTACCATTTATTGTGCATGTGGCAGTCGTTTCCCATTGTCCGTTACTTTGACACTCTATAGTTTCTTGGTTGGCCGTATATCCTGTGTTGCAAGTCACATTGGCAGTAGATCCAAAGGTTGTCTGACCAGGCGTTGCCAGGACTATCGTGCCGTCAGTTATAGAAGGGAGATTATCCTCACAGTCTGATCAAAATGTAAAATCGAATCACGATGGACCTCATAAAAATCAATGTTTTGGTCTAAACTTACGAATAGGAATAAGAATTCATAATTATCCTAGCAAACCATTAATCGCATCATGAAAATATTGTACATTAAACATCTATACGGTGTACATCTAACGTCAAACTTAAGTAATATGTCATTTAAAAATACTGTATATGACAATGAAATATAAACACATTTTAACAAAAATGCCAGATTTTAAAGCTTACCATTTATTGTGCATGTGGCAGTCGTTTCCCATTGTCCGTTACTTTGACACTCTATAGTTTCTTGGTTGGCCGTATATCCTGTGTTGCAAGTCACATTGGCAGTAGATCCAAAGGTTGTCTGACCAGGCGTTGCCAGGACTATCGTGCCGTCAGTTATAGAAGGGAGATTATCCTCACAGTCTGATCAAAATGTAAAATCGAATCACGATGGACCTCATAATAATCAATGTTTTGGTCGCAACATACGAATAGGAATAGGAATTCATAATTATCCTAGCAACCATTAATCGCATCATGAAAATATTGTACATTAAACATCTATACGGTGTACTTCTAAAGTCAAATTGAAGTAATACGTCATTTAAAAATACTGTATTTAACAATGAATATACACACATTTTACAAAAATGCCAGATTTTAAAGCTTCCATTTATTGTGCATGTGGCAGTCGTTTTCCCATTGTCCGTTACTTTGACACTCTATAGTTTCTTGGTTGGCCGTATATCCTGTGTTGCAAGTCACATTGGCAGTAGATCCAAAGGTTGTCTGACCAGGCGTTGCCAGGACTATCGTGCCGTCAGTTATAGAAGGGAGATTATCCTCACAGTCTGATCAAAATGTAAAATCGAATCACGATGGACCTCAAAATAATCAATGTTTTGGTCGCAACATACGATTAGGAATAAGAATTCATAAAAATCATAGCAAACCATTAATCGCATCACGAAAATATTGTACATTATATATAGATACCGTGTATATCTAACGTCAAAGTCAAGTAATACGTCATTTAAAATACTATATATGACAATGAAATATAAACACATTTTAACAAATATGCGCAGATTTTAAAGCTTACCATTTATTGTGCATGTTGCAGTCGTTTCCCATTGTCCGTTATTTGACACTCTATAGTTTCTTGGTTGGCCGTATATCCTGTGTTGCAAGTCACATTGGCAGTAGATCCAAAGGTTGTCTGACCAGGCGTTGCCAGGACTATCGTGCCGTCAGTTATAGAAGGGAGATTATCCTCACAGTCTGATCAAAATGTAAAATCGAATCACGATGGACCTCATAATAATCAATATTTTGGTCTAAACTTACGATAGAAAATACATGTGGCAGTCGTTTCCCATTGTCCGTTACTTTGACACTCTATAGTTTCTTGGTTGCCGTATATCTGTGTTGCAAGTCACATTGCAGTAGATCCAAGTTGTCTGACCAGGCGTTGCCAGGACTATCGTGCCGTCAGTTATAGAAGGGAGATTATCCTCACAGTCTGATCAAAATGTAAAATCGAATCACGATGGACCTCATAATAATCAATGTTTTGGTCGCAACATAGGAATAGGAATAAGAATTCATAAAAATCATAGCAAACTATTAATCGCCCCCCCCCCCCCCCCCCCGGGGGGGGGGGGGGGGGTGCATGTGGCAGTCGTTTCCCATTGTCCGTTACTTTGACACTCTATAGTTTCTTGGTTGGCCGTATATCCTGTGTTGCAAGTCACATTGGCAGTAGATCCAAAGGTTGTCTGACCAGGCGTTGCCAGGACTATCGTGCCGTCAGTTATAGAAGGGAGATTATCCTCACAGTCTGATCAAAATGTAAAATCGAATCAGTATGGACCACATAATAATCAATGTTTTGGTCCCAACATACGAATAGGAATAGGAATTCATAATTATCCTAGCAAACCTTTAATCGCATCATGAAAATATTGGGGGGGGGGGGGGGGGGGGGGGGGAAAAAAAAAAAAAAAAAAAAAAAAAAAAAAAAAAAAAAAAAAAAAAAAACTTTGACACTCTATAGTTTCTTGGTTGGCCGTATATCCTGTGTTGCAAGTCACATTGGCAGTAGATCCAAAGGTTGTCTGACCAGGCGTTGCCAGGACTATCGTGCCGTCAGTTATAGAAGGGAGATTATCCTCACAGTCTGATCAAAATGTAAAATCGAATCACGATGGACCTCATAATAATCAATGTTTTGGTCGCAACATAGGAATAGGAATAAGAATTCATAAAAATCATAGCAAACTATTAATCGCATCATGAAAATATTGTACATTAAATATAGATACGGTGTACATCTAACGTCAAACTTAAGTAATATGTCATTTAAAAATACTGTATATGACAATGAAATATAAACACATTTTAACAAAAATGCGCAGATTTTAAAGCTTGCCATTTATTGTGCATGTGGCAGTCGTTTCCCATTGTCCGTTACTTTGACACTCTATAGTTTCTTGGTTGGCCGTATATCCTGTGTTGCAAGTCACATTGGCAGTAGATCCAAAGGTTGTCTGACCAGGCGTTGCCAGGACTATCGTGCCGTCAGTTATAGAAGGGAGATTATCCTCACAGTCTGATCAAAATGTAAAATCGAATCAGTATGGACCACATAATAATCAATGTTTTGGTCCCAACATACGAATAGGAATAGGAATTCATAATTATCCTAGCAAACCTTTAATCGCATCATGAAAATATTGTAGATCATTTTCTTGGTTGGCCGTATCTGTTCAAGTCACATGCAGTAGACCAAGTTGACCAGCTGCCAGGATATCGGCGTCGTTATGAGAGTATCCTCACGTCATCAAAAGAAAATAATCAGGACCCAATCTGTTGTCAACTAAGGAAGATCATATAGAACTTAACGACAAAAATATGTACTAATATGTATAACTCAATAGAATATCATAAAAATATTATACAATGAAATATACACATTTTACAAAGCGCATTAAGACATATGTGCATGGCACTTTCCATGTCCGTTACTTTGAACTCTATAGTTCTTGTGCCATCTGTTCAAGTCACATTGCGTATCAAGTTGTCTGACAGTTGCGACTATCGCTCTAAGAAGGAGATTATCCACAGTCTGATCAATAAATCGAATCGGCCAAATCAATGTTTTGTCAACATATAGATAATTCTAATACAACTAATCTAAAATTGTACTAATAAGATGTTCTAAGTCAAATAAATATGTTTTAAAATATGTAATACAATAAAATAAACCTTAAAAAAAGCCATTTTAACTCCATTTATTTGCATGGGCAGTCGTTCCATGTCGTACTTTGACACATATTCTGTGCCTATACCGTGTGCAATCCTGCATAGATCCAAAGTTGTCTGACAGGCGTGCCAGGACTAGCGTCAGTTAAGAGGAATTACCACTATAAGTAAATGAATAGATGACCATAATAATCATGTTGGTCAACAGAGATAGATCAAATCTAGCAACTTAATCATCAGAAAATATTGTACATTAAATAAGATACGGGTCATTAACGTCAAATAAGTAATAGTCATTTAAAAATACTGTTATGACAATGAAAATAAACACATTTTAACAAAAATGCCAGATTTTAAAGCTTCCATTTATTGTGCATGTGCAGTCGTTTCCCATTGTCGTTACTTTGACACTCATAGTTTCTTGGTTGGCCGTATATCCTGTGTTGCAAGTACATTGGCAGTAGATCCAAAGGTTGTCTGACCAGGCGTTGCCAGGACTATCGTCCGTCATCATTATAGAAGGAGATTATCCTCACAGTCTGATCAAATGTAAAATCGAATCAGTATGACCACATAATAATCAATGTTTTGTCCAACAACGAATAGAATAGAATTCATATATCCTAGAAACCTTAATCGCATCATGAAAATATTGTACATTAAATATAGATTCGGTTATGTCTAACGTCAAACTTAAGAATTATGTCATTTAAAAATACTGTATATGACAATGAAATATAAACACATTTAACAAAATGCGCAATTTAAAGCTACCATTTATTGTGCATTGGCAGTCGTTTCCCATTGTCGTACTTTGAACTCATAGTTTCTTGTGCCGTATATCCTGTGTGCAATCACATTGGCAGTAGATCCAAAGGTTGTCTGACCAGCGTTGCCAGGATATCGTGCCGTCAGTTATAGAAGGAGATATCTCACAGTTGATCAAAATGTAAAATCGAATACGATGGACCTCATAAATAATGTTTGTCGCAATAGAATGGAATAAGAATTCATAAAAATCATAGCAAACTATTCATCGCATCATGAAAATGTTGTACATTATATATAGATACGGTGTACATCTAACGTCAAACTTAAGTAATATGTCATTTAAAAATACTGTATATGACAATGAAATATACACACATTTTAACAAAATGCGCAGATTTTAAAGCTTGCCATTTATTGTGCATGTGGCAGTCGTTTCCCATTGTCCGTTACTTTGACACTCTTAGTTTCTTGGTTGCCGATATCCTGTTGCAAGTCACATTGGCAGTAGATCCAAAGTTGTCTGACAGGCGTTGCCAGGACTATCGTGCCGTCAGTTATAGAAGGGAATATCCTCACAGTTGATCAAAATGTAAAATCGAATCAGTATGACCACTAATAATCAATGTTTTGGTCCCAACATACGAATAGAATAGGAATTCATATTATCCTAGCAAACCTTTAATCGCATCATGAAAATATTGTACATTAAATATAGATTCGGGTTATTCTAACGTCAAACTTAAAATTATGTCATTTAAAAATATGTATATGACAATGAAATATAAAACATTTTAACAAAAATGCGCGATTTTAAAGCTTCCATTATTGTGCATGTGGCAGTCGTTTCCATTGTCCGTTACTTTGACCTCTATAGTTTCTTGTTGGCCTAATCCTGTTTGCAAGTCACATTGGCAGTAGATCCAAAGTGTCTGACCAGGCGTTGCAGGACTATCGTGCGTCAGTTATAGAAGGGAGATATCCCACAGTCTGATCAAAGAAAATCGAATACGATGGACCTCATAAATCAATGTTTTGGTCGCAACATAGATAGGAATAAGATTCAAAATCATAGCAAACTATTAATCGCATCAGAAATATGTACATTAAATATAGATACGGTGTACATTAACGTCAAACTTAAGTATAGTCATTTAAATACTGATATGACAATGAATATAAACACATTTTACAAAATGCGCAGATTAAAGCTGCCATTTATTGTGCATGTGGCAGCGTTTCCCATGTCCGTTACTTTGACACCTATAGTTCTTGGTTGGCCGTATACCTGTTTGCAAGCACATTGGCATAGATCCAAAGGTTGTCTGACCAGCGTTGCCAGCTATCGTGCCGTCAGTTATAGAAGGGAGATTATCCTCACAGCTGATCAAATGTAAAATCATCAAATGGCCACATAAAATCAGTTTTGGTCCAACATACAATAGGAATAGGAATTCATAATTATCCAGCAACCTTTATCGCATCATAAATATTGTACATTAATATAGTTCGGGTTTCTAACGTCAAACTTAAGAATTATGTCATTAAAATACTGTATATACAATGAAATATAAACACATTTTACAAAAATGCGCGATTTTAAGCTTCCATTTATTGTGCATGTGGCAGTCGTTTCCATTGTCCGTTACTTTGACACTCTTAGTTTCTTGGTGGCCGTATATCCTGTGTTGCAATCACATGGCAGTAGATCCAAAGTTGTCTGACCAGCGTTGCCAGGATATCGTGCCGTCATTATAGAAGGGCAGATTATCCTCACAGTCTGATCAAAATGTAAAATCGAATCACGATGGACCTCATAATAATCAATGTTTTGGTCGCAACATACGATTAGGAATAAGAATTCATAAAATCATAGCAAACCATTAATCGCATCATGAAAATATTGTACATTAAATATAGATACGGTGTACATCTAACGTCAAACTTAAGTAATATGTCATTTAAAAATACTGTATATGACAATGAAATATAAACACATTTAACAAAAATGCGCAGATTTTAAAGCTGCCATTTATTGTGCATGTGGCAGTCGTTTCCCATTGTCCGTTACTTGACACTCTATAGTTTCTTTTGGCCGTATATCCTGTTGCAAGTCACATTGGCAGTAATCCAAAGGTTGCTGACCAGGCGTTGCCAGGACTATCGTCCCGCAGTTATAGAAGGGATTATCCTCACAGTCTGATCAAAATGTAAAATCGAATCAGTATGGACCACATAATAATCAATGTTTTGGTCCCAACATACGAATAGGAATAGGAATTCATAATTATCCTAGCAAACCTTTAATCGCATCATGAAAATATTGTACATTAAATATAGATTCGGGTTATGTCTAACGTCAAACTTAAGAATTATGTCATTTAAAAATACTGTATATGACAATGAAATATAAACACATTTTAACAAAAATGCGCAGATTTTAAAGCTTACCATTTATTGTGCATGTGGCAGTCGTTTCCCATTGTCCGTTACTTTGACACTCTATAGTTTCTTGGTTGGCCGTATATCCTGTGTTGCAAGTCACATTGGCAGTAGATCCAAAGGTTGTCTGACCAGGCGTTGCCAGGACTATCGTGCCGTCAGTTATAGAAGGGAGATTATCCTCACAGTCTGATCAAAATGTAAAATCGAATCAGTATGGACCACATAATAATCAATGTTTTGGTCCCAACATACGAATAGGAATAGGAATTCATAATTATCCTAGCAAACCATTAATCGCATCATGAAAATATTGTACATTAAACATCTATACGGTGTACTTCTAAAGTCAAATTGAAGTAATACGTCATTTAAAAATACTGTATTTAACAATGACATATACACACATTTTAACAAAAATGCACAGATTTTAAAGCTTACCATTTATTGTGCATGTGGCAGTCGTTTCCCATTGTCCGTTACTTTGACACTCTATAGTTTCTTGGTTGGCCGTATATCCTGTGTTGCAAGTCACATTGGCAGTAGATCCAAAGGTTGTCTGACCAGGCGTTGCCAGGACTATCGTGCCGTCAGTTATAGAAGGGAGATTATCCTCACAGTCTGATCAAAATGTAAAATCGAATCACAATGGACCTCATAATTACCAATGTTTTGGTCAAAACATACGAATAGGAATAAGAATTCCTAATTATCCTAGCAAACCATTAATCGCATCATGAAAATATTGTACATTAAACATTTATACGGCGTACATCTAGCGTCAAATTGAAGTAATACGTCATTTAAAAATACTGTATTTAAACAATGACATATACACACATTTTAACAAAAAGGCACAGATTTTAAAGCTTACCATTTATTGTGCATGTGGCAGTCGTTTCCCATTGTCCGTTACTTTGACACTCTATAGTTTCTTGGTTGGCCGTATATCCTGTGTTGCAAGTCACATTGGCAGTAGATCCAAAGGTTGTCTGACCAGGCGTTGCCAGGACTATCGTGCCGTCAGTTATAGATGGGAGAGTATCCCCACAGTCTGATCAAAATGTAAAATCGAATCACGATGGACCTTATAATAATCAATGTTTTAGTCGCAACATACGAAGAGGAATAAGAATTCATAAAAATCATAACAAACCTTTAATCGCATCATGAAAATATTGTACATTAAACATCTAAACGGTGTACTTCTAAAGTCAAATTGAAGTAATACGTCATTTAAAAATACTGTATTTAACAATGACATATACACACATTTTAACAAAAATGCACAGATTTTAAAACTTACCATTTATTGTGCATGTGGCAGTCGTTTCCCATTGCCCATTACTTTAACACTCTATACTTTCTTGATTGGCATTTAGTAACCTTTGTAATACCTTTAGGATGAGCATGCAGATTTACGTTTATAACTCATATTTATGGACATGTTGTCGTACTATATGCGAGGTAATCAAGCCGTATATGACTGAATGCTTATATACTGAAAATAATTGCCGTAAAGACACCGCGCTCGACTATTCCGTTGCTAAGTTGTGTGTGAAACCTATCGGTAACATTGTGAAATTAAACAAGATGAGAACCAGCTGTCCAGCTTGCAAGGATATATAGGAACAATACCAAATACCGGACATAAGTTTATTGATATTGGTTGGATGTAGGGCCGATGTATTGTTTCTGATATCCTTATATGATCTCCTGAGAATGTCGCGACTATATCTTGAGTTGACATTTTCAAATATATATTTGTATATCTATGCAATATCCCCAGCATGTTAAGTTGTCAACTTCAATTAATGTTCAAACATGAAAATGTCCCTGAAGCAAACAATATATTTATCATTTAAACACACTAAATAATATCTAAAATCAACATATAAAGAAATTCTGAAGAAAAAAAATCAATTTACAGTAATCTTACGAAAATCGCATTGCATTTGCAGACTGCGATTTAATGAAGGATGCGCGGTTTAGCCATCCGAATGGGACTCTTCAAGCTTAAAGTATCAGTTGTAGACGTATTTTAGTGGGAGAATTAATCATTTTGAGCAATTCTAAGTATTTTGGTGTCCTTTTGTATCATATTGTTTGATTTCTTCTTTTTTTTTACAATATTTTTTTTCTTCAGATTTTAAATTATACCAGTCATACTTAAAACGTTACCGAAAATATAGAGGAAACTAGCCTACCAAATGAAAATCATCAGATATTTATTTCTTTATAACTTACTGATAATCGAAAGCAATACTTTTTAACTCCTGTGTATAGCAGTCTGAATATGAATATGATTTTTTTTTTCTGTGACGAACACCATTTTTGTGTACTTGCTATGTCACATAGAAAGGTTCACTGTGTTGTCTTTGGATATTTATGAAATAGAAGGCGACTTAGCTACTCTTCTCCATTAATAGGAGTTTCTGAGTGCATAATAGCATAACTAGTGCACGTGTATTTTACACAACTTGAAATTGTGAATGCTATTTATTAAACTGGTGTTTCAAGGTTTAATTTGGAATGTGTTTGCTTTTTTGTCCAACAAGTATGTAAACCACAATTAGTTCATGACATTTTTCTCACTTTTTGTAAATTCTTATTAATTATAAGAGTTAGTATATATATATATATATATATATATATATATATATATATATAATGAATACACATTACCTCATCTTTACAATTCCATCAATTTCATGATTTGGAATTGTGTATTTGTGTATTTAATCGTTTAATGGAGCTTATTTCTGATTCATTTGTTTGAGTTATGATTTTTTCCGAAATTAAGAAAAGAATAACATTTAGTTTACTGAATCCTATAAAAAAAATTGATAACGTATTTTACTAATGTCAAGGGTAACCATGATTATAATATAATAATCATAAATGAATTTTGTCACGCACGTTACTAGTTTCGTGGTATCGTGATATCGTATCGTACCGTCGTGATCCCGTATCGTACCGTCGCGATCTCCTGTCGTACCGCCCGCCGTGGGTCGTATAGTACCATCGTGGTCTCGTATCGTACCGTTACATTGCCGACTTACAAAGAAAAATGTGATTTTAAAGTGGCCCTAATAGTATTCCGTAGTTTCCCGAAATGCTAGACGTAGGCAGCGCTTAGTATATAAGCTCAGCGATATTAAGATGCGGGGCTCCATTTTTATTTGATTCTTGTAAGAGACACCCTATTATATTCGTTCTATGATTATTCTAATTTGATTATTCATTCACAAGCTATTCAGACTGCGCATTGTTGTTCCTTTAATGAAATTCATTTGAAGTCTTATAATAATTTATTTTCTTAGAGCTTCTTTGTACATTTTTCAGGACTTTGTGTATCAGCAGATCTGGGTACGGCACTTCAGTATAGTGTTGACTTGATTATTTGAGTTTACCGTCGCTTCGGCGGTATTTCGGGGCCTCCGTGGCCGAGAGGGTAAAGTCGCTGACTTTTACACTCACTCAGCCCCTCACCGCGTGGGTTCGAATCCCAGCAGGGTCATTCGGATTTTCATGTTAGGAATCCAGCTGGATTGCGGTAGGTCGGTGGTTCTACCCGGATGCCTCCGTGCATTCGGGGTCTTCCTCCACCTGTAATTAGCTGGACGTCGCTATATGACTGAAATACTGTCGAAGCGACGGTAAACTCAAATAGTCAAGTCAAGTCGACGGTATTTCATTCATATAGCGACGTCCAGCTAATTACAGATGGAGGAAGACCTCGTATGCACGGAGGCATCCGGGTAGAACCACCGACCTACCGCAATCCAGCTGGAAGGCTTCCTCACGTGAAGTCTAGTGTTAATAAAGTACAGAAACACTGATGAATATATATATATATATACATGTATTAAAGCATTCGTGTTTAGGGTAGAACAAATGCGCAGAATACTAGAATATATGTATTATTATGATAGAATATCTTAATTTATTGTTGTTTTATTTTTATTGTAGGATCTACTGCTTTAGTATTTGATTAAATGTTGTTCAAAAGTTTATTTTACCATTATGATAATTTTATCACACTTAATATTCATTTGGAGTCCTTCAAGTTAATTTGGTAGCGTACTCAGAACTTAGACACTTAGAGAGACGCCATTAACAAGCATCGTCCAACTTGCTACATATTTATTGTGTCAGAAGTTGGGTTTGTTAACATATCCAAACTGATCAAGTAAAAGGTTGTTGATAGCATATTTTTATATTAACCCTGAAGCATAATGTGACTGTACGCAATAACTTAAGTATGATATTGATCAAGTTCAGCATTATAAAATTATTGAAGAGAGATCCAGTGTGTGAAATAAGATGCAGGACAGTGTGGAAATCGCTCACCCGCTACACATTCGAAACTCCCTGTGCCACTGAAAGTCCCATTCACCTGGCACGTCCGGACATTTGTATCAGCGTCCAGGGTATAGCCGGTATCACATGTATATGTCCTTGTGTCTCCGGGCTGTAGACCTGTTCCCGTGATGTTTCCGTTCGTAATTGATGCCGGTTCCGTGCAAACCTACAACGTTGATAGGTTGAGAATCTAGCCTATCTTTGAAATTAAATATAACTTTTCGATACATGACCACGTTACAGAGTTAAGGGTTTTTGAAGAAAAAAAATACCCTTTGAAATGTTCCCACTGAATCTGAAAGTTCCTTTCGTGAAAGAAGCAAAACATTTTGTATTTTAATTATTGCATGTTATTAATCGAATAAATTTTAATGTATATCAGTATCAAACAATCGTCAAAAGTGTATATATGATTGATAAAGAATGAAAATAAAAAAAAAGTTAGAAAATCATCATGTTTTTGTTGTTGTTTTATTTCTTGTTCTTTAGTTTTTCTGACAACTTATTTTCATACGCGTCCAGTTAAATTAAACAAGAACGGCGGTTCCATTACATGCTTTTATCATCAAGGAGAATTTGTCCGCTTTATTCTTTTTTTTTTTCTTTTGTTAGTTATAATGTTTCTACGGTGGCATAAAGGTGACATAGAAGATATTTTTTTATATTACGTGCGCACGTTGTAGTTATTAGGTGCGCACGTAGTAGGTATTACGTGCGCACGTAGTGGGTATTACGTGCGCACATAGTAGCTCTACGTGCGCACGTAGTAGTTTTACACTAGTTTTGCAGTTTTCTACAGCTTTTGATTTTAAAAAAAAATCGCACAGGAATTCCCCAAGATGCCTAGTCCAACCGGAACTACACCCTTATAACGGCCCTGGCAAAGCGGCAAGCTGATTGCATTGTTACTGCCTGTATTTTTTTTATAAAATACGCCCCCTAACCCGAACTCCTGGATCCGGCTCTGTGTGTCACTAGGGATGTTAAAGGTTGTAGGGTTACTTAAAACAAAACTAACATTTGATGAAGTAAATACTAGTAAAATGAAACTTTTGATAAACTTTACAAAAGGAAATGACTTGCATATTGTTGCAATCAGAACAATAAAATGATATGAAGCTTTTAATACAACAGACATTATACAATGTTTACAGTCTTAGTTTGCGTGTTGATACATCTTCATAAGCAACAAGCTGCATGAAAAACTATCCATCTATACATGTTAAAGCACTTTTCACAAATGCTCGAAGAAGAGAAATAGTAAATAGCAGCTTTTGTAAACTAGATTTTACACAAGCTACAATCAACTTATAAAATGAAATGGATGACTATTACACTGTTGTTAGCAAAACTAAGTATATTTTTGGGACAGGTAAAGTAGTAAAAATGCCCCCCTTTTTTGCATATCATATATTTTCCTTGTATAATTGCACCATTAAATTAATATCAAATAGTGGCATCAAGGAGACATGGAAGATAATTTTTATATCACGTCCCATGCAATAACCACTGTGTTCGCATGCAGTAGCTTTCGCATATGCATGCAGTAGCTACAATGTTCACATGCAGTATTTATTGCGTTTGCACGTGGTAAATAAGGTTATCGTATGCTTAGACATAGTTATCACTTGTGCAAGTGATAGCTACTGCATGTGCATCTAGAAGCTATCAAGTTTGCACACAATGGTTATCATTATATATATATATATCCATTTTATGCCACCAAAGTTTAAAGCTCCAAAAAGATTGCTTATTAGTTTAAGCATCTATTTAATTAAAAAAGTTCTTTGTCAGTAGTTCTTGGATTTGGCCATTACTTGAACCGTGTAAGGCTATGACATATTCTTGCCCAAATTGGTGTTTGAACTCCCAAAATTCAGTTCCATTGTCATATAATGGTAACCTACGACTGGACCTCACTGCCCTTATGCTTGATAAATGAAATTGATAGAGTCTGAAACTGTAAAAGTGGCATTTTAAGTATAATTAAATTTAGCTGAGGCCTTGTAGACATAAACATTGCTTCTTATTAAGTGAGTTAAAATGATGTGAATGAACGAGAAGAGAATAAAGTGAAAATTTAGCTTCAATAATTCAAAGGAAATAATTCTAAGACTTACATATCAGATATACCAATATTCATTTAAATATTACAGCCATAAACACTGATTTCAAATATTTTATCTCATGGACACTAACATTGTCTTGAAGTTAAATCTAGATTTGTTAAAGAAATGAAGATCTTAGAGTGAAAAAAATAAAGTGTATTTGAGTGATTCAAACTCAGGTGATGTTACACTTTTTTACACTTTGATATCCAGACATTTGTTTCAGAAATATTATGTTAAATTACTTTTCATCTTGATAAAATAACCATGCTAATCCAAATTCTGGTTAATTTGAAATCCCAAACACCACTACTACTTGCGCATGTAATAGCTACTACGTGCGCACGTAAAAGCTACTACGTGCGCACGTAATATAAAAAAATATCTTCCATGTCCCCTTTATGCCACTGTATGTTTCTCTTTAATGATCATATTACTGAAATTTTGATTGTGGTCTGATTTAACAAGGACATTAAGAGATGTTTTCCAGTGGATAGATGTAACAGGTATCCAGAATTAAAACAGAAGAAAAGAAAACAAGAGGGCCATGACATCCCCGGAACGCTCACCTGAGAATAGGGTTACCCAAGGAACAACATGTTATTTTAAAACATTTTGAAATCTGGTCAGTAGTTTTGAAGGAGATGATCCCTGCATTTTTTATCAAATTCTATCCAGCAGATTCAGAGGAGAGGTCATTTTAACTTTCCAATATATACATATAAGGCAAATTAGTCCTGCCGCTTGCAGCCATATCTTTTATGGATCGGAATAATTTTAGGAACTTTTGTGAAGCTTTACCCAAGGATCATCTCTGCCAAATTAAATCAAAATCTGACCAGCGGTTTCAGAGGAGATCTGGTTTAAAGATTTCACTATATACTTATAAGACAAATTAGCCCCGGCCCAGGCGGCCATGTATTTTTTATGGATCGGAATTATCTTAGCAAATTTTGTGAAGCTTCACCCAAGGATCATCCCTGCCAAATTTAATCAAATTCTGTCCAGTGATTTCAGAGGAGATGTAGTTTTACGATTTCACTATAAAAATATACGGTAAATTAACCCCGCCCATGACAGTCATTTTTGTACGGATCGAAATAATTTTAGCAACTTTTGTGAAGCTTCACCCAAGGATCATCCCTGCCAACTTAAATCAAATTCTGTCCAGCGGTTTCGGAGAAGATGTCATTTAGAGATTTCACTATACACATATAAGGCAATTTAGCTCCGCCCATGGCGGCCATGATTTTTATGGATCAGAATAATTTTAACATTTTGTGAAGCTATACCCAAGGATCATTCCTGCCAAATTTAATCAAATTCTGTCCAGCGGTTTCAGAGAAGATGCCGATTAAAGATTTCACTATATACATATAAGGCAAATTAGCCCCGCCCATGGCGGCCATATTTTTTTATGGATCGGAATAAATTTAGCAATCTTGGTTACCCAAGGAACATTGTACCAAAATATTTTGAATTCTGGCCAATAGTTTTGAAGGAGATGATTTTAAAAGTTTTCATATTTTTTTTCTTTCCGTTGCCATGGCAACCAGAGTTCCACATGGATCAAGTTAATTTTAGCAACATTTGTGGAGGTTCACCCAAGGAACATCCCTGCCATATTTAATCAAATTCTGTCCAGCGGTTTCAGAGATGTTGTTTAAAGTAAATTGTTGACGACGGACGACGACTTACGCAGGGTGATCACAAAAGCTCACCTTGAGCACTTCGTGCTCAGGTGAGCTAAAAATACAATGGAAAACGACAATCAACTTATCTAATGAACGGCTTTCTTCACAACTTAAACTGGATATTGTAGAAGATTTAACGACTATACCAACATGACATATGCTACTGGGCGATGAGATCAATTTAAAACTTTCGTCGCGACTTTTATAATCATGACAATATACACCCTGTAAAGTCCATATAAATTAAAGATAGTGATATTAAGGATAATGATGGTGAGGAGAAGGAATATTTTAAAGATAGCGATGAATAAAGTACAAACAACTTACATTTGGGAGACAAACGCGTGATCCCACAGGTCCGCTCAAGTCAAACCCAGACAAACAGGTACATGATTTGAAAACGCAACTTAGATTACTATCTGTCCCACACTGTGCTGTATTCTTGCACTCTGTTTCATGAGAAAATTTTTTGTTTTATTTGAGTAACTTTGAAATACCAGTTGTATTGTGTTTCATTGATATATCAATATTTCTATTATTCTTATCGGTCTATCACTTATATCATTTTACACTCTATCTCCTTGTGACAGAGAAAAAACAGCACTCTTAAGCAAAAACCAAGATTTAACCTGATTATAAAAATAACATATTTTAAAAAGAAAATAAAAAAAAATGCTTTAAAAACGGTTATAAAGTAATTTTAAAAAAAAAAGTGTATCCTAATCGAAAGCCGTTTTTTTTATTGTATCTTCCATGAAAATACTCACCAAAGCAGTCTTGCCCCTGTGCCGATTCTGGTTCAAAGCCCGGAAGACACTGACATGTTGCAGTCGGTAAGGTTTGGTCACAGAAGGTATTTTTACTGGTACAATCAGTGTTACTGGTACAAGCTGCAATATTCACAAAATAAATATATAGCTAAATATGGAACAAGAAATAACTATTGCTATTTTACTATTTAATTTTCTCGTCGAATGATGTGACGGATAAATCATAATCCTGATAAAATAATACACCGTACGTGTGACTTGTAACACGACCTTGGTAGATTTCTGTAGAAAAATACATTATTTAGTTTGGATACCGCACACTTTATAGGGGGCGGAGCTTCCCCGCCCATGCAATAACTGATGCAAAACCTTGTAGTTATTCAGATATCATAACAGTAATGGCTAATCATGCAGTCATCCATATAACCGTACAGTAATGGCGAATCATGTAGTTATCCAGATAACATAACAGTAATGGCGAATCATGTAGTTATCCAGATAACCGCACAGTAATGGCGGATCATGCAGTTATCCAGATAACATAACAGTAATGGCTAATCATGCAGTTATCCATATAACCGTACAGTAATGGCGAATCATGTAGTTATCCATATAACCGCACAGTAATGGCGAATCATGCAGTTATCCAGATAACATAACAGTAATGGCGAATCATGCATTATCCAGATAACCGCACAGTAATGGCTAATCATGCAGTTATCCAGATAACCGCACAGTAATGGCGGATCATGCAGTTATCCAGATAACATAACAGTAATGGCTAATCATGCAGTTATCCATATAACATAACAGTAATGGCGAATCATGCAGCTATCCAGATAACCGCACAGTAATGGCGGATCATGCAGTTATCCAGATAACCGCACAGTAATGGCGGATCATGCAGTTATCCAGATAACATAACAGTAATGGCTAATCATGCAGTTATCCATATAACCGTACAGTAATGGCGAATCATGTAGTTATCCAGATAACCGCACAGTAATGGCGAATCATGCAGTTATCCAGATAACATAACAGTAATGGCGAATCATGCAGCTATCCAGATAACCGCACAGTAATGGCGGATCATGCAGTTATCCAGATAACCGCACAGTAATGGCGGATCATGCAGTTATCCAGATAACATAACAGTAATGGCTAATCATGCAGTTATCCAGATAACCGCACAGTAATGGCGGATCATGCAGTTATCCAGATAACATAACAGTAATGGCGAATCATGCAGTTATCCAGATAACCGCACAGTAATGGCGAATCATGCAGTTATCCAGATAACAAAACAGTAATGGCGAATCATGCAGTTATCCAGATAACATAACAGTAATGGCGAATCATGCAGTTATCCAGATAACATAACAGTAATGGCGAATCATGCAGTTATCCAGATAACCGCACAGTAATGGCGGATCATGCAGTTATCCAGATAACATAACAGTAATGGCGAATCATGCAGTTATCCAGATAACCGCACAGTAATGGCGAATCATGCAGTTATCCAGATAACAAAACAGTAATGGCGAATCATGCAGTTATCCAGATAACCGCACAGTAATGGCGAACACTCGGTTTAACAAGTATCTGCATAGTTTTGCGGCACGGCATTTCTTGTGCCCATCAAAAATGATTGTTTTCCCAATACAATTATTTTTTGGGTGGTCTTTAGTATTCACTAAGTAAGCGGAATCCAAATGAACCCTTTCCCCGACTTGCTTGGTTTAGATCATAACATTATTTTCTACATTTAGACAAAAAAAAAAAGTGAAGAAGAAGTAAGTGAGGACATACGTCGTTTTATGTAACGTCATTATAAGCTGTCATAAATAGCATAGTTTGCCTCTATTCGGAGAAGTAAACTGCTTTAAATTTTGCATCAGTTTTTATGGGATAAAGCGGCATGCGAAGCAGAAAATTGTGCTCTACACATAGACACTAATACAGGATTCCCAAACATTCGGGAAATCCTTCAGAGTTCGTGAGTATTTTGATTGGTTAAGAGGAAACTTTCCTTTCACTGATTGGTCATTTTCACGGGGTTTCTCTTTAATACCAAAAGCGCTAAATATTTAGTACCTATCATCTGCATTAAAAAAAAAACACGAAACCGTAGTACCGCCCCCTTCCTACAGTTTTGCCATGTTACGTACTGGCTTTAATCGTGATCTTGATTAGCACGCCCACTTACATTCGTGAGCATGGGCGTGTAGCCGGGTACAGGTATTTGGTAAAGCAATAGGCAAGAAGACGTGACTTTATAGTTCAGTCGGTAGAGTGCAGGATATTCCCGAGGCCTTGGTTTCGAGTCCCGGCCGAGTCATTGATTTCAAACGTCAAGAGTCAAGCGCACTTATGTATAGTGTGCAGGTTAATCAAGCTCATCTCGCAAAGCCATGCGATATATATTACATAAGTGTTTGATAAAAACATATTATATGTGGATTAAGTGTTACGTATGCTATCATTTACTGATAAGTATTAAGACCAACAGATGTCAAAGATAAGTATTAAGACCAAACAGTGTCATATTCCTAAGTCTTATAGTTTTACGAGTCTGGTGCATTCATAAATAGACCTGAATGTTTAATTGAATATTCCTTAAATTAATTAATTTGAACAAGCTTGGAATGTTTATGACTGCACAATCAGAATGTGCTTTTGCAAAGTGCAGAGTAATTGCCCCTTGAAAGGGTGAAGACAAAAATATGTACACCCAGAGCTTTTATAATACAACCGGTGGATATTTTTTTAATGTATTATCTGTTGTCCGGACAGGTTTATGTCACAGTCATTACTGACAAATGATAATATGGCTGCCTTCAGAGAGGAATTGGTAATGCGCAGAGTTAGTAACTTGTAATCAGTTCACACAAGGGTCTACAATATGGAATCAAAGTCATCATCCTTATGTTATTAATGACTTTGTGATTTCAATTAGTTCACAAGTTGAAATTCTCCTGTCACTTTCAGTTATTCATATCGTGAGTAATGGGGGTGCTTACAACCTTTTCCGTGAATTCCTCGATAATTGCATCACACACGTCTTTCACAATAGCACAAATGGCGTAAAGTGCTCCCCTGAATCTATACACCTGTGACATGTAGCTATCTTCTCTTGCAAAGTGACTCAAAATTATTGTAAGTCTTGGCTATCGGGTATGTTAAGTAGGTCTATGAACATCTGAGGATCACCCTTATGTTTTCATACGTAAAATGTATCCACAAACCTACATAGGAACCTTTATTAACTTACTCTGGTGGTCCCTAGTTGGGGCAAAGTAAAAGAATTAAACGACTATAAAACGTCCATAGAGTCCTTGAAGCAGTTCTACTTTCCACAGTAGTCTGGGTGGGGAGGCGTAAAATTGTACAATTATAATTATTATTATTTTTATTATTATTATTTTTTTTTTTTTTTTTTTTTTTGAAAGAAGCGGACAAACAATGTCAACTCATTAAAAGAATCAGGCGGGAAAAGTCCCCAAAGCCGTGAAACGGCACATTTAAAAAACGTATGGTTAATTATCGTTTGCACACTTGTCGTCTTACTCCGCAGAAAAAAAAAATGTTCCTGCAATGCCCTGGCAGTAGCAGTAAATAGCGGCATTGTTGATTTGCAAATTACCACAGTTCATCGCGCTGTATCACTCAGTGCTCAGTAGCATAACAAGTGAGGTCATGTTTTTCTTAGGTATGCAAATTTATGAAAGGAATCTCAATCCGGATCATATTGAAAACCAAAGCGCTGAAGGCACTGAGGTTGTGTGTGTCTCAAGTGGAAGAGAATTTGACGAGCTGCAAATATGCAGGATAACTTAGTTTTTGCCAGATACCAAATTTATATTAAAACTGTAGGCTATAGAAATTGGGAGTGTAACAGTGACCATGTGCTAATTGTTAACAGTCCGTTGAAACAAATGGTGCGTTCATCTTAAATAATTTATAATGAACTTGTTAACGCAAAGTTAAAGCGGTTTTTTTGTAAATTGCTTGACAATTGAACCCAGTTTATTAAATTTACTTTGATAAACAAAAGAATTGCAACAATACTGTTCTCTCAGCGCTTTGATTTTAACTCTCAGTATCTTAAATAACTGAGCGACGACACAGTCTCTATATCAGTGGCTCCTAAGCAAATTCGGATATCAGATATATAGGTATCTGATAGTATCTAAGTTCATTAGCTTAATGTGATTATAAATAAGTTACACGGGTTTGTATCGGAATTTTAGCTTGCTGTATGGATCATTGTAACACCACTAAATGACCGAAACATGCATATCCAAAGTCCAAATTCACCTATGAGCCACCTTTGCGTCAAAAGAAATTATATTCCCCCGCTTTGTAAAGTGACAGTTACGCAGCATCACAGAGAAATTAGTTCTTTCCTGCTTTTATGCCACACACAATTATTGTGACCCTTAAGCTGAAGCTCAGCATTCAGTTGTAGAATTTTGTTCAATCATTATATCATTCATGCAATATTGAGAGGTTATTTGGTTTTCAGTTAAAAGAAACGGATGCTCAGAGTGTAGGTACGTCAAAACACGTCAAAAAACAAACACTCAAGACACTGGAATGGTCAGCGGGGTTATCATGAATCAGCTGACGTACTACTACTATAGAAACCACTAGATTCAAGGAAATGTGTGGAGTTTTTAGCGTCATATGATCTTTGCCTCTACCGAGTTAAACCCAACAAGAAATAATCGTATAGCTATAAACCATTTCAAAAGAGGAACGGCAATACCAGGTATAGTTGGAAATTGACCAGTCAGTGTCTGGGGTAAATTCTTAAGTGTATATTTATTACCCGTCGAACAATGTGGGAAATTTAACACCGGCATATAGATTAAGTGTTCGGGAGGTGATTTACGTAGGTTTACATCTCATTTAGGAGTATTATGGTTTATTTTATCATGCAAATCCTGCCAACAGTCTTTCGGCGCATTATGTTTTTTTGAAAAGGGGGGGGGGGGGGGGGGCTAAAAATCTACACTTTACATTGTTATATTATTATTATTATATTCTATCGTAAAAAGCTACCTTCAGAGCAGGAAAAGGCAACTGGCAGTTTCAGCAGCATCGAAAGCTGTGGCGAAGTTTAAAGCAAAAACACATTTGAAAACCCTGTGAAACACGTCATTGATCGACGCTTTGATCATAATATGTAAATGGAAGAATAAGATCAATTTCGGTTTTGCATTTTTGTCAATTATTAATGATTGTGACAAAACAATGTAAGAACATGCAAAAATACAAATCAATGATATAGATACATACGTTCAGTTCTTGAAGCAGCCAATGAACTCTGGAAAAAAAATGAAGACACAACCAACAGAAGTGTTATGGGCGGTAAATGGTAGTGGCGCATCTTTCACAAAGGATTCTGGCCGTCTCTGTAAGAAAAAGAGATAGAACAAACATGTTTTTTTTGTTGTTGTTTTGTTATGTTTTTTTTTTTTTTTTTTTTTTTTCTTTTTTTTCATCATATCACTTTTTTAACGTCTAATCGACATTTTTAAGTCATATTTAGCCATTCTACAGATAAATATTGCCACATTGAGATATCACGCGATATCGTGCAGCAAAACGCACGGCATAAGTTGGACGTTTGGCAAAAACATATCGTACGGAGACTATGGGAGTCGTAAAACTTTTTGTACAGCCCTCACACAGCTATGTCAACGTTGCCACTCAGTGCCCGTGCAGTACCCGTTAAATCGTTCGGTCATTCCGCGTAACCCTACAGCGACCATACTATGGCCAAGCGGAGACCTTGAGATGACCAAACTACGGGTAGTATCGTCATCGTGTTGTTTCCGTACATCCTCTGCATGGACGCTGCACGGGCTCCATATGATCTCAGAGGCTGAGTAGTGACTGCACTGAAATTGCACAGCATCCGTCCGGATCGGTCCAAAATAGTCCCTCGTAGGTCCGAACAAAATCGCACGATATTCGTATACAATGTAAACACATAAGCCGTAGCCCATTGCCACCCACGACGACGCTAGTGGAAAATGTAAACCTGTCATAGCTTTTTGAATTAAAGGAGGTATTCGCGTGATCAAAACAGGACTATAATGAGTCTCGTTATATGGTAATTAAAGTCTCTGTATATATTACATTAAGTTGGAGGTATTTTTCGATTATTTTTCGATTATTCAAAAAGTCTTACTTCTAAGATATAATATCATTGCGTAATAAAAGGAACATTCCATACATATTTCACTTTGCTATCTACATCAATTTCTGTTTAATAATGTATGTAACTTTATCATATCGTATGTGAATAATGATAGAAATGAATCACATAATCGTATTACGGAAGCCTATTAGGGCCATATTGTCTTAGGCGCTTTGTGTTCTGAGTCAGGTATTATACGTTATGGGCTAGGTCTTATGGCTTAGTCCTTTGGTCTTAAATCTTTCGCGATAAAAAAGGTAAAACACTGGAAACATGACAAAACAATGGCGGACGAGTCCTCAACTATCCACTAATTTCATAGAACTATTATAAGTTTGTGTGATTAATAAAATACTTGTTTGTGTAAGCCTGATACAATATAGTATAATAGTCATATATTCTAATATTGTATTTCTTATTGTTGTGAAACGGCAAATTTGTAAATTCTTTTAAGTTAAAAAAAAAATAGAACTGTGTTAGTTAGCAATAGAAGGTTCGATTTTCTACACACGATGTCACATCCCATGTAGTATCCTGTTGCCTAACAACATCGTTGTACGGTTAGGGTATGATCACACCGTGTATCCAGATAATGGCGTGGTTATAAGGTCAAAATAGTTGAAATGAGAGGGGGGCAGCATGTTTAATGTAAGTCGTCAGTTGGAACATTTTGTTTTTAATATTTTCTTGTCAGCGTCTCAAATGACTGTAGTGTCTCTAGTCGCATCTGTATGTCACAACTCAGAAAATACTTTAGGGATTGAGTTTATACTTTATACAATGGCCAAACTTTACTTACCAAGAACAATAACTCTACCTTGCCTCATCTCTATTACATACTTGTAAGGTGAAATTATGTTGTTGTTGTTGTTGTTTTTTTTTTTTGTTTTTGTTTTTTTTCATTTTCAACCATTTACAAATTATGTAAAACTGTTCTGTTGTATGTATTAAAACGTTTTATTGCATTTATTTGCCAGATTTGGTTCATTTAAATGTCGAGCTCGCTTGCGGTCACCTGGACTTAATCACCACATTGGTGGTTTTGGTGTATGTTAGTGCGTGTGTCCGTTCGTCCTCATTCACCTTTTCACCTTGTCTGCGCTGCAGTGTCATCCACCATTGATGGATTTTCAAATAACAGTAATAACTTAACATAAGCACAGTTGTTCATCATCATGAGACGATGTGTCGAGCTTCTCTGTAAGTCAAAGTTCAAGGTCACACTCGGACTTTAAGTGTCAAAAATAGACATGTTACACCTTGTCCAGGCTGCTGCTATATAATGCATTCATACATTTTAAAATTATTTAGTACAGTTGATCACCATCTTGAAACGTTAGGTCGCACTGAAGATAGAGGGCCATTAGATACAGGTCAAGGTCACAGTCAGAGTTCAAAAGGTGAAATGGACACAACTACATCATGCATCATGAACTATATATTATTTTTCATGCTGAATTTTAAAATAAAAGCTTCACCTTTGGCAGATAGTGTGTCATGTGCAGGTATCATGTCCACATCACAAGTCAATGTCACATTTGCACTTTAGTGTTTGTTTGCATACACATCATGGCAGACAAATTACGGCTCGACATGTTGTCCTTGAGCATCTAGTCATCATATTATTCAAGTTCAACAATACTTGTAGTTGTGCTGTATTGTACTTTAAATAAACATTACACATCATACAAGATTATTAAGTAAACCTGTTTTTAATATTAAGCTAGGTATCCAAGACACTAAAAGATTTTGCGAAAGAGATATTCATCTGTCATAAGCTATATTAGATTTAGAAATCTAAACTTTGTTCTCAACCGAGATTGCTATTTTTGTTAATTGGTTGTTAATTCTTCCCAAGAATTACTGTTACAGAATACTGGTCGTTTTGTAAGCATAACATAGAGAAACATAGCAAATGAACTAGTGCAATCTAGGTTGTTGTGATTTAACCCCTTCCTTCATGGAGACTTATTTTGACTCATTTACCTATGACTCATTTGATCATTACCCTTCCTTCAGGAGACTCATTTTGACTCTTTCATTTGAGACTTATTTTGACTCATTTACCCCTTCCTTCATAGAGACTTATTTTGACTCATTTACCCCTTCCTTCACGGAGACTCATTTTGACTCATCTACCCATTCCTTCATGGAGACTCACTTTGACTCATCTAACCCTTCCTTCATGGAGACTCATTTTGACTCATTTACCCCTTACTTCATGGAGACACATTTTGACTCATTTACCCCTTACTTCATGGAGATTTACCCCTTAATTCATGAAGACACATTTTGACTCATTTACCCCTTCCCATATGAAGACTCATTTTGACTCATTTGCCCCTTACTTCATGGAAACTTTTTTTGACTCATTTACCCCTTACTTCATGGAAACTTATTTTGACTCATTTACCCCTTAATTTATGGAGACACATTTTGACTCATTTACCCCTTACTTCATGGAAACATATTTTGACTCATTTACCCCTTACTTCATGGAAACACATTTTGACTCATTTACCTCTTACTTCATGGAGACACATTTTGACTCATTTACCTCTTACTTCATGGAGACTCAGTTTGACTCATTTACCTCTTCCTTCATGGAGACACATTTTGACTCATTTACCCCTTCCTTCATGGAGACACATTTTGACTCATTTGCCCCTTACTTCATGGAGACTCATTTTGACTCATTTACCCCTTCCTTCATGGAGACACATTTTGACTCATTTACTCCTTCCTTCATGGAGACTCATTTTGACTCATTTACCCCTTACTTCATGGAGATTCGTTTTGACTCATTTGCCCCTTACTTCATGGAGACTCATTTTGACTCATTTACCCTTATTTCATAAAGACTCATTTTGATTCACCTGAGTATTAAACCCTAAATATTGTATATAGCTATGTAATGTTTTCTTAAAATTTGATCTTATTCCAGTCCTTTTTACTCTACTAAAATGTATGGAGTTCTCAAAAATATAACGACCAGGGGTCTTACTTTTCTCTATACCTCACTGACACTCTTTCTCGTATGATTTAAATACCGAACATAACATATCATGTGTAGTATAGTATTTTAAACTTATAAATACAGGGATAAAACTCGGTGACGCGCGAATTTCTTTATTGTTATATGCAGACGATATTGTGCTGATCGCGGGATCCGAATCTGATTTACAGCAAATGCTCAACGTTCTACATGATTGGTGCAAACGATGGAGGGTATTAATTAATACTGAAAAATCTAAATGTATGCATTTCCGGAGTGGACGCACCCCAAGGACAGAATACATATTTACAGTAGGTGGCAACGTCTTAGAAACTGTTGACCGGTATAAGTATCTGGGAGTGACATTTCATGAGAAAAGTAACTTTACATTCAACGCCGATGCTTTATCCAAGGGTGCAGGGAGAGCCCTAGGCTCAATAATAAGCAAAGTGCATGGATTGAAAGACTTTGGCTTTAAAGCATATGAAAAACTTTATAACTTTTGTGTCACACCAATTTTGGACTACTGTGCCTCTGTTTGGGGATTTAAATCTTTTCAATGTATCGACAATGTGCAGAATAAAGCTCTAAGATACTATATGGGAGTCCACCGATTCGCGCCCATTTTCGCCCTTCACGGTAACACAGGTTGGCTGCCGAGCGTATATAGACACTGATCCAGTATCCTACGGCTATGGAACAGACTTGTGACTATGGACAATAATAGGATACCTAGAAAAGTATTTGACCATGACTTTAATGTTTGCTCAAACAATTGGTGTAGTAACGTAAAAGCAAAAATGGATAAATTAGATTTTACCTCACATTTTAATACCAGATCACCAGTGGATATAAAGGAAGTATATACCAGAACAATCAGCTATTATAGTGATAAATGGTCACGCGACATTAGAGAAGTGCGAAAATTATGGACATACCGACAGATTAAACAGGAGTTTAAATGCGAGGAATATTTAACCATGAACTTGTCTAAATACGAACGATCGCTTTTGTGCCAGTTCAGAATAGGGATACTGACACTCCGCATAGAGACTGGACGCTATGTACATGTAGGGGAGCCCGTTACAGCAAGGCTTTGTAGCTTTTGTTCAACCGACGTTATAGAGGACGAAGTGCACTTCTTAATAGAATGTGATAGATATGATGATATATGGAGGGGAATATTAACAGACATTAATTTTACACCAGTATTACCATTAGCAGCTAATGAGCAAATGAAAACCATTCTTACAAATTATCCCAAGAAATCGGCCAAACTTATTGTAAGATCTTATTTATATAGACGATCATTAATGTATAACTGATCTTAACATAACAACATTTAATATGCCATTTCACATTTTTATGTCTATCTAAAGTTGAACTTTATTATTTACGAATTTACCTTTTTTGGTGACATATAGGTCCACTGGGCCGGGTGCTATATTTAAAATATGTATATTATATTACTTGTTTGATATTGTATTTTAATGCACATGTCACAATAATAAAGTATTTACTTACTTACTTACTTACTTACTTACAGGTTCATTGAAGTGTGTTTTTTTTTTTCAATTTATGAAATTAAAACTTGTTTATCTTCAACCTAGATTAAGAGTTACCCCTGTCCGTCCGTCCGTTACCTTTTTTGGTTTCCGCTCAATAACTTTTTAAGGACTCTACAGATTTGATTCATATTTGGTACATGAGTATACCATATTAATATACAGATCAAGTTCGATGTCTGACACCGCCCATCGAATATGACCTGAGTTATACCCCTTTCTTGGTATATTTTATTGTAATTTTCTGGTTTCCGCACAATAAATTTTGAAGGCCTCAGCAGATTTGATTCATATGTGGTGCATAAGTATATGTTTTTAAAATAGTGATCAAGTTTGATTTTGGATACCGCCCATCCAATATGACCGGAGTTGTGGTGCCCCTTTGTTGATATGTTGATATATTTAATCGTAGATTTCTGGTTTCCTCTCAACAGCTTTTGAAGGTCTCAACAGATTGTATTCATATTTTGGTGTATAAGTATATGATATTAAAATACAGATCAAGTTCAGCTTGGATACTGCCCACCTAATATGACTGTGTTATGCCCCTTTGTTGATATATTTTGTTGTTTAATTTCCACTTAGTAACTTTTGAATAACTCAACAGATTCGATTCATATTTGCCATTTGTTGTCAGGTACAATAGCAATACCATACTTGGTATCCTTCGTTTTCATCTCCTATCACTCTGTGATACCTGCTAGATTGTGTACCTCAAAATAGCCTGGTGACAATATTATGAAATTTGCTGAAGTATGCATTTTCCCTCCTATATATTTCTAGTTTTTCATGATTCGCACAAATAGAGAAAAATATCGAATAAATGCACACGGCGGGGGCACCCGTGTCCTATGGACATAGTTTATTTCTTTAAGGAAAATACTTTACGTTATTCACACCTGGGTCCAAATCCTTGAATAAGTCACCCATATCCATATAAATTATCTCCATTTTTTCAAGCATTTTTTTAAACATTGTTGACTTTTTAACAGAAAGGGCTTCCTTAAAAAATTAGTCAAACTATTGAACACCATAGATCACATGTTAATGTACATGGCTGTCTAGACATGCGTCTGGAACACAGGAAGTTGGCAGAGTAACCATGTGTACAATACAACATGCCATAAAATGGCAATCTCAACTCTAATGATGATTTCAAAATAATAAGTAGATTTTCTTAGCGTGATTATTTGTATGTATATTTTATTTGTAAGGAGACTTTGATTCCTGATTTCCCTTTCTCCGCCATATTGAAGCAAATGTGGGGGTTTTGCCGCACTTTTTATATACACAAGTTATATGACATAAGGCATAATTCATAACACATAATTACTAAGACAAGAGTCAGGCTGCAATTTTGGTCTTATGATTATAAATTGTGCAATCTGACTTATGTATTAGTAATTATGTGTTATGACTTATGTCTTATGACATAGGAATATAGATCTGATATCAGATTATATGACTACCATAGATCTACTAAATTTTATCAGGCTACACAAACAAGGTATTTTATTACTCACGCCTACTTAAAATTCGTTTTCATATTCGTTCCCTTTGAAATTGGTGAATAGTTGAAGACTCGTCCGCCATTGTTTTGTCATGTTGCAAGTGCTTTGCCTATTTATCGCGTAAGGCCTTTTTTTCAGAAAACTATGTGATTGAACACGGTTAACCGTGAAACAACAACAGCAAAATTAAATGCAAAGTACTCTTCTTTACGTGTGATAGGAAGAAATGAAAAAAAAGAGAGAATTCTAAATTATTTGTACATTTTTAAGACATATGTGCGATATTTCAATTTATCACATATCCCAGCTTGTCTATTTTCTAATCCCACACGTGTGATATCAACAAATAGTACATAAGCCGGATGGATGTTAATGATGAATATTTTTAAGATGCTAAAATCAAACGCATATATATATATATGATGCAGCAAAAAAATAAAAAAAAATAAAACGTGGGAGAAAATGTCAATACATATTGGCGCAAACATTAAATCATCTCCAGTCTGGCGGTACTTTATATTGCCATCAATTTTTTGCTCCATTGCACATATATAGGATCTGACATGAATTATTATTTCATATCATAGTTTACTAAACGAGTTCATGAAAATGTTAGTAAGCGAGCCTCTGGCAAAATGACAATTCATGACAGAGTGTCAGATCATATGACCAACAGTAAATCGCGATTATAACAACAAACAAACAAATAAATGAACGGACTATGAACAAATTACTTTTGTAATCTAAAACCAAGAGAATAGTTTCAAAAATAACTGAAAATTCCGATTTAACGTGTGTAATTCTCATACATTTTCAACATCATGTGAATAATGAATCAAACACATTTAATCCAGCTGTTTTAGTTCAGCACACTATGCATACATATAGAATACACGCGCGTGACGCGGAGTGATGTAATTCGGCCTTAAAGTTATATATAACGTGTTAAATATAATAAAATATGTGATGATTATACGAAACCGGAAACAACTGTTTGAGCACAATGTCAAATGATATACAGATACACCTTAAGTACTTCCAAAAATACAAATATGACTCAGATAAAGTATTAATTTTGTTCTTCAAGGCACGTCATTATAAAAAAAAAAATGCTCACTTGAAATATATCTCATACATGCCGCACAGTCAATTCTGGACGGACACTCTTACATAATGATACTCGTAGATGAACTATAAGAGGTGAAACGTTAACGATATCGTTTTGCGATATATTACGCTATGGTCGACCCGTATTGCAATTCACTGATTGTTATGAAAAACATTATAAAACTAAAGCTACTGTTTCTTTTCGAAATATTAAATGCCAAACAAATTGTTTATAACATCTTGATTAAAATATGTTCGAAAGATTAATGTTAATAACACTCTTTAGTTTTTAGCAAACAGTCACTGAACATCCCATATTAAGCCTCTACAATTCTACTGGCACCATTGCCTATCTATCTATTGGGCCGGAAGTGATATTAATCTACATTTTCTTTGATTTTTTTTATTTTGCCCATTATTTACGGATATAAAAGATAGGGTAAGATTTTATTTTACGGGTATAATATATCTGGTAAGATTTTATTTTACGTGGAAATTGACTAAAATTAAATGTTCCCTGTTCATTTCCTTTTATCAACTGAATTGATCAATGTATGTTTTAAATTATGTGTAGTTGTGTATTTAACCACATGTTTATCTTTGTGGTGCTGATACCTCGCCTTCGTGATATACTAAGTACGGTATTTATACCTGAACTCCAAACCAGTAGTTTCATACATTATTTCTTAATCAGACTGGCATCAACCAGCAAAAAGTTCGCCTACACGGCAGCTTCATGCAACCGCAACCTAATATGTCTTATAAAACGTACACAGATACACACATTTTATTGCGACCCTTTTCGTTTTAGACGAAAGATATACACATTTTACAATAACAAAAAAAGAGGTAGTCAACCCATTCGGTTTGTTTAACCAACGAATTATGCATTAATTCCCTTGGGTTATTCTTTGAATTATGGTTCACCTCATCAGAAATAAACTGCGTTTAAAAATTATAGAACAATGCCTTTTCATGATACAGTCAATGGGACTGATTCATTCTGATATTTAATAGCCTAAAATAATGGAGAGTTTTGTGAATTGTCAATTTTCGTCTTTATATGAAGCAATTCAACAAAATATTGTTAACTTACAGCACACGTATTTCAATAAGATTCATCCTTTTAGTAACATAAGAAACATAAAGAAAACATCACAAAATTGTTTCCACACTCACTTTCGGAATAGATTTTAACTAAATTTATGATTGCAACATTATTTAGAATATAAGATACATAAACATTACCTGTTTTCATTACAAAGTTAATTAAGTAAATCATAAAGTAAAGGCAACCATGCTTAGGTAACTAGTTCTAAAACTTATCGTTTGCTTCACATCTATTAAGCGTCATATAATGTTGCAGATAATTATACTTTGCAATTCTGGTTTTCATTGTAGCCTAAAATTTGGTGCATATCAGCAACTGGTCTATAACAGCATTTAGTCTCCAAAAATGCACAGCAAAATATTTTCAGTCACAATGATATTTGGACATTTTTTTATTTTTTTTTGCCTGGTGATTATGGAATGTAATCGGTGAAGCATCGGTAAAGATCTTATTTTTCGAAATATTTACCTAATGTTTAGTCACCTAAGGCCACAAATGGTAGATGAAAAAACATTATATGTATAACGTACCAACTTTTTATGTAAACGTCAGTGTGTTAGTGTATTTTCTATGGACAGTTGTCGTTTTAAATGAATACGTTTATGAAACACAAAGTGTTCAGTTTATTAAAGTCGATGGACTTTCTTTAAACAGTTGAAATATTATGACTGCATCCACTATAAGAATTATTATATTTTAGTATCTGTATAGGTAAGTAACGGTGGGTGATAACGTTGATTTGATCGTTGATGGCACTACACGTGCATACACTTTACATCTGACAAGATGTCTTAATTTTATGTCGGGATTCGAACCGCCAGCGATGAAAGCTGACTACTTACTATTGATCAACCCCTATATTAACCGTGCTTACAATTCTTTGTTGAATTAACATTAAAATCAAATTTCAAAAATGACAAATCACAGTTTTACTCTAACATTTTGATTGAACATACAACTATTTTTTGCAAGACAATACTGAAATTTCAATCAGTGAATATATGTCATTCAATGATTTATGTCATCTTTTTTTTTTTTTTTTTTTTTTTTTTTTTTTTTTTTTTTTTTTTGTAAAATTAAAAAGTGTGCTGTTTCTTTTGAAATCTCAAAATTGAGATTTTAGATTTTGTGATGTTGCATTTAATCAAATGATAGGTATGAAACGGGTGGTTGTGAAATTTCCAAACTATGAACCAATACATTTAAATAAAGTCTAGAACTAATAGAATAGTCAAAAACGTGAATTCGTATATATGAAAAATATAATACATCTGTAATTTCATTAGCACAAGAAAGATTTGTTTGTTGTAGATGTTTGATATAACAAGATTTTCTAGTTTGGGGTAAAAAGTGATATAATAAATACAATTCCAAATCAATGTCTCACTAATTTTAAGCAATTATACATAATATTTTTATTATATATTTAGTTACATGTATAATCATTAGTTTATTTGTTAATTTATAATTATATCTTTTATTAATGTCGTTTGTGCCATAGTCATCAAGATACTGAGATATAAAATCTTAAAATGCAGCATGAAAACATTTCTTTTTTAAATGTTTAAACTGTTTTAAAAACTCACCACAAATGGGAAATCATATGTGTTTTGTACCTTCTGCTGTTTCCTTGTAGGTCGTTACTATTTTATAAATTAATGTATATTTCCACACTATGTTCACTGCTGTCTTCATCTGAATAAAATCGAAAGAATAATGGTATGATACGTAGAGGTACAACCAAAAGAAAAGTTAGATACCGATCGAAAAGAAATAAAATCTGTTTGATCATCAGCGAAACCTTGTACATGGATCAACAGCGCGGATAATTGCGTATATAAGCACTAAATGCTCAATTGGCGGTTTAAATTGTTGTAAAAGTAAGCTTTTAACACTTCACTTCATTCATCCACTGGAAAAACGTTACGTAAGTCTGTTTTCCTTTAATGACTAATAAAAAATATTATCGTGTTTTACCAAGGTACTAATGGTAACGCTCTGTTAAAATGTGAGCAAGCAATTCGTGGTCAAAACAGTTTATCGTAATACATGTATCATGTAATGTCTTTGAACTGTGTATTTAAGGTACTGCCGCTTTTAATTACATAAGCAAAACAATTTCTTTATATCTTTATTTGTGTAAAAGAAAGTATTAAAGATATATCAGTTTCAGTTTTTTTAATTGGCAAATTAGCATAATCCAATGCCTTTGGCCATTTACAAAACATGCATTCAAATATGACCAAGACACAAACATTTCAATGCATACAAAATATAGATTAAAGGGGCTTGGGCTGGTTGCCATGATAAAGGGGCTTTATATTTCGAAGCTTCTTTTAAGCGCTTTGCAAATAAACAAAAAGCTGCACTCGAATTAGTGTATAAGTACGAGTAATTTCTTATTACGTTTCAAATTATATTGTATGATGTACAATAATCGCGTGTATTGTTGAGTATTTAAGTTAGTTTCAACGTGTTTTTGCCATTCGAGTCTTCACATTGCTAGTGTTAATATATCGATTTCCTTCCCAGTTCTAATCTGTATTATTCTGCTCCATTTATCTATTTATTAAAATTCACTTTTTATTTCAAGTTTTTGAAGTTTTTGAAGCTTGATTGTGTGTGGGGGTGGGGTATGAAGAGTATCAAGAGAATGTAGTCCGGTTTTTATCTAATAAATATATCTGTTGACTTAAGAGAAGTTCAAGTAAATGATTGTTTGATGTCGCATCCTAACCATATTAAGAGTGAGGAGCCTATAGGCTGATGAGTTGAGAATAGGGGCCTGATTGATGTTGAAATGTAAAAAGGTGCCTTATTGTGCCTGGTGCTAATAGGCGCCCTGATTGGTGTTGAAATGTAAAAAGGTGTCTTATTGTGCCTGGTGCCAATAGGCGCCTGATTGATGTTGAAATGTAAAAAGGTGCCTTATTGTGCCTGGTGTCAAAAGGCGCCTGATTGGTATTGAAATGTAAAAATGTGCCTTATTGTGCCTGGTGCCAATAGGCGCCTGATTGATGTTGAAATGTAAAAAGGTGCCATATTGTGCCTGGTGCCAATAGGCGCCTGATTGGTGTTGAAATGTAAAAAGGTGCCTTATTGTGCCTGGTGTCAATAGGCGCCTGATTGGTATTGAAATGTAAAAATGTGCCATATTGTGCCTGGTGCCAATAGGCGCCTGATTGATGTTGAAATGTAAAAAGGTGCCATATTGTGCCTGGTGCCAATCGGCGCCTGAGTGATGTTGAAATGTAAAAATGTGCCATATTGTGCCTGGTGCCAATAGGCGCCTGATTGGTGTTGAAATGTAAAAAGGTGCCATATTGTGCCTGGTGCCAATCGGTGCCTGATTGGTGTTTAAATGTAAAAAGGTGTCTTATTGTGCCTGGTGCCAAAAGGCGCCTAATTGATGTTGAAATGTAAAAAGGTGTCTTATTGTGCCTGGTACCAATAGGCGCCTGATTGATGTTGAAATGTAAAAAGGTGCCTTATTGTGCCTTGTGTCAATAGGCGTCTGATTGATGTTGAAATGTAAAAAGGTGTCTTATTGTGCCTGGTGCACATAGGCGCCTGATTGGTGTTGAAATTTAAAAAAGGTGCCTTATTGTGCCTGGTGCCAATAGGCGCCTGTTGTCTTGTTTAGATAAGAATATGTGCCGTTTCGCGCATAATTTTTAATGAGTTTTACTAGACGCCACCCTGGCGCCTGCATACAGATGGCTTGTTTATATGCGCTGTCTTAAAATAGTTTTTTTTTTTTCAGATTCCATTCCTATCAATAGATGGGGACAGGCTTTTGATGGAATCAATATTAGTGATGCTTCAAGATCGATTACTTGAATTTTCTTATACTAAAACAAAGACCTAAAACCAAGTGATGCGCTACTTATATAAGTCTATGAAGGGAATCTTGTATACCCTTCGCCGCAACCGCGAAAAGCAACTTCATTTTGAATTTTAAAAAGACGTCCGTTAGATTCTAAAAATAGTATGGTATGTATTTTTTAACATTTTTATCATTTGAAAAACATTTAACGTCAGCTATATATCCATGCGTTAAGTAGATAATCTTTAGATAATATGTGAAACGTGAATGCATTTTCTTGGTAGAATATTATGGTATGGAAACAAGACCTTGAGGATTTTTAGCAAACTTTTTTATTTGTTGTTCAATTTTCCTTTTTTCGGGAATAACGTCAGGATAAAGTGAATGTAAAATAACACACATACTTAAGGGTTGAATAAATGCTCTAGTTTTAACTTGCCCCTCCGAGACTTCGCGATGAGAATTTACGATATTTCGCCAAGTAGCGCATCTCTTTGTTTTAGGTCTTTGACTTAAATAAACGGTAATGCAAATGACCATTCCTTTTTTATTTCTGAGTTTGTTCTAATTTTCTTTGAATTATTTGCTGAGAAGAGGATAAATACTTTATTTTCGTTTAAACGAAGTAAATTAGAAAAAAAAAACACACATAAATACATGTATCCAAGGCCGAAATTACTTTCCCTAGTCTGTTATGCAGTAACTACTTGGTGGCGTTGAAAGAGCACCCCATATGCACGTGGATATCGTGCGTCTGGTTTTGGTAACCGACGGAATACATATGTTAAGTTCAGTTAATGTAATTATGTTTTGCCGCATGAGTCGGAAGATATTCTGTCATATATTGAGTAAAAGCTACAAACTTCATACATAGTTTTTTAGAAATAAAAGGAGATATACGAGTTGATAATATTTTGTTTCTTAATGTTTCAACTGCATTCGTCTTCAAAAGTTTTATGGCTTCAAATTAAAGCCAATTGTTTATGTACATTTTGACTACATGCTTACATACTCGATTCCTAAGTAGCATTTGAAAGAATATTCTGAATGAAACTGTGTGTTGTATTTGATGTTGCTTAAAGAAGTCACGGAATGGTATATAGGGAAATATTAACTCGGACTTAACGCGGACATTCATTCGTCATCGTCATCATTATCATCATCATCATCATCACCACCATCATATCATCATCAACAACATCACCATTGTTTAACAGCGTAAAATAAACGAATACAGACACTATATTACTTTGTTTATATCATCAGTCAAGCATTAAGGATGACCTAAACCCATTGTTTGACACGGATAATTTGTCAAACTGTTCGCTTGCGTGGTTCACTTTATTGTGCTTAGTTTTTAAGCCAAACCCTTCACTTTCAATGGACCGTTTAAGTAACATCATAAAACTGAGACAGAACATTTTTACTCATTTTTTGTATGGCGAAATACCCAGTGCACATAGTTTGAAAACAGGCTCAATATTTAGTTTCTTTTTAATGTTATATTGATGTTACTAGGTAGTAATGCCTTTAATGGTAACTACTAAAGAATTATTTAGAAATAAAATAAGTTATGATGGATGAACTATGTTTTATAATGTTTCCTTCAGTAATTGATAGAATCATGGAATATTGAAAAATGACATAAACATATGACATGAAAACTGAAAAACGTTTAAAGCATATCATATAAACACACATGTTTTATTTGTACAGTTAATTGTACTATATCAAAGGACCAAGGGTGTATCCTTGACTGCTATCCAATCTGCTTTTTCCGAACGCATGCCATATTTAATAGGTAAATGTGTCTTTCTTCTAAGGTGGACACGCGTAGACATCTGTAAGAAATATCATTCCTTTGACTTTTGTAATTTTAAGAATGGTGTAACTATGTCTAATTATGAAAAGCCAATGACACACTACATTTCTTTCAAAACAGCAACACCAGTATGCACATT
>CM037788.1:42842295-42892295 GCA_021229015.1 Solen grandis | reverse complement strand
GTTCAGCCGAGAACACTGCTTATATCATTGAAGAAGACATTTACCCTCATTTTTGTTTCACTTAACCAAGATGTAAATGGGTACCTGAGAGAGCGGTATAATTCCGTGGCGTCATTATGTGGGCTGACAAAAGCGGAGTGAAATACTCCATATATATCGGGAGATCGATGGATGGATACTAGTATCCGGATGACAATGAGTAAAAGCTGTAGAGTCGTTGAACGTACCCATGACATGAAACTTGGACTATAAGATGCTTTACGTTTACTTTATCTTGCTTAAGACACAATATCAAAATAATATTTTGCTCCCATCTATAATTATAAAGAGGAGAGATATTACTTTGTCCGTCCATATGTCCGTCTGTCGTCTTTCAGTAACCATCATTTTATCGTGTCTGTTCCGATATCTCCTGGATTATCTGATCGGATCTGAATCAAAGTTTTAAACTTAGATAATGGGAGATTGTTAACATGGAAGAATTCAGTTATGTCATGTGTCATCAAAGTCATGGACACATAAAAAGAATGTCAATATTGACATTTGACAATTCTTGTGGACAAAGATGTATAAGGATTTAGGAGATATTTTTGTTGAGACAACAAATTTAAAAAAAAAGTATACTTTTTGAGAAAAAATGTTATGAAATTAAAAAATCGTCATTCAACAAGATACAGTTTTCTTTCATTCTTTATAAACCCTTTTTAAAGAGGAATGTACTTTTCGTATTTCAGCTATTTGTAAACTTTTGTACACTTAGTACATGTTTTTTTATACTTCACAGATATAAAGCTAACGACTGCAGAATCACGCCGTAGACATATTACATTATAATACATCCAGTCTCATTATCCCGCCACCGGGTCAATTCTATACTGTGCTTAGCGTCAAGCACGAAGCTACCAAAACTATTATTTTCGACTGAAGTATGTCGCGGCCGATGTTCATATCCATGGCACACCCTCAGGACGAGCATGCTATTCATCAAATGACAACAGTTTCAGACACGCAATCTCCCTAGTATTCTCATAAACAATTATGAATGCGTTTTAAATGAATTACATCACAAATGATGGCAAACAATGCCTATTGTTTTTTTTGTTTTTTTTTTCCATGTTTTATAGTGTTTTCTCAATGCGAGTAACATAAAAATAACAAGAGGGATCGTTCACATGGTATCATTAGGCTATGTAAAATCAAGTGACCCCTGGGGCGAGCCAATTTTGACCCCAGGGCCATGATATGAAAATACTTGGTAGATGTTTATTAGGCCATGTTACATACCAAATATCAAACGAAGGCCTTGGTTTCTAAAAATTTTTTATTTAAATTCCAGGGACCCATGGGGCGGGGCCAATTTTGACCCCGGGGGCCATGATTTGAACACACTTGGTAGATGTCTTTGAAGCAATGTTACACACTAAATATCTAAACTCCAGGCCTTGTGGTTTCTGATAAAAAGATTTTTTTCTATTTTTTTTCATATATTAGCCTATGTAAAATCAGGTGACGCAAGGGGCGGAGCCAATTTTGACCCCAGGGTCATGATTTGAATAAACTTGATAGATGTCTTTGAAGCAATGTTACAGAACAAATATCTAAACTCCAGACCTTGTGGTTTCTGACAAAAAGATTTTTCTAGCTTTTTCCAGTATAAGATTATGTAAAATTAAGTAACCCCAGTATTTCAATGAACTTGGTAGAAGTGTACTAGGCCATGTTACATATCAAATATCTAACCTCCAGGCTTTGTGGTTTCTGACAAGAAGATGTTTCTAGTTTTTCACATACAAGTCCATGTAAAATAAAGCGACCCCAAGGGCGGGTCTAATTTTGACCCAAGGGGCATGATTCGAACAAATTTGGTAGAGGTCTAGTAGACAAATCTACACACTAAATATCTAAACTCTAGGCCTTGTGGTTTCAAGGGGGAGGATATTTTAAATTTCACTTTTAAAATCTATTTTTAGTTCCTGTGACCTAATTATGCAACAGACCAGAACCATTTCAAAATTATTATAGGAGACCACCTTCGGAACATCCTTGCCAAATTTGATCCCTTTCTCATCAGTAATTTCAGATAATAAGATGTTTTAAGTAAATTGTTGACGACTGACGACTCGCGACGTCAGACAAAGGCTGATCCCAAAAGCTAAATAAAATGCTATCGTCAATTATCATAGATTTTCTTTAAAAGACCTAGCTTTCTACGCCAAACAACAACAATTCTGACCTAGTGTTTTGTTTTTACACAATATTTAAAACTTGGATATGAAAACTGTGAACAATGCATATAGTTTCAATAAAAATAAAAAATAAAATGACTTCGTCCGGCAGCTGTATAAATCGGCCTTTATGATTGGTTTCAAAAACGTGATGCGACCAATGAAACAGCGTAATTTGACGCAACCTAAAACGACCAAATTCAGCCGTAATATCCCACGACCTATTATAGATGATCTATTGATTAGCCGTGGGTATCTTAGTATATTATGTTTGTGCACATGCTGTGTAACGCATATTTGCTCAGAGACATTATGTACAACAAACAATATTAAATTTTTTTGTGATGTAATCCTTCCAATTTTATTTTGGCATTTTATACAGTTTTAAACTGTTATCTTAATTGCAGCCCAAAATAATATTTGGGGCCAATCTGGGAACAACAATTCAGAATTCGAGTCTTTTTCTTTTTCCTGAGTAGTGTCTTTTACTTCAACAATGGGAAGATTCAGTGCATACATTTTCTCATGCTTATTTTGTGATATCACATACTTGAATAAAGAGAAAGTATTTTATGCGTGAGAAACGCTTTAAACTTAAAATGACAATATTTTTTCACTTACTTTTCGGCCTTTCTCCTTACATAATGCATGTATCAAGACACGTGGTTGCATAACTAATATGGACCTTTTCGAATCTAAATATTAAATATTGATGAAAAAAATATGTGTATTGGAATAGATCTGAGGATGCGCATATTATTGACACCTGTCCATTCTGAAGTTCATATCTGCAAATATGTTAAAGTATTAAGAATTAGGTCCGTCCTGCATTACCTTTTCTACGTAAATCTCAAGCTACACAAAACGAAAATAATTAATTGATAAATCAGAATAGAGCAAGATTTCAAAATTTTTCCAAATTCTGAGATATCAACTGCCAATTTGATCTGTTTTATTCTCCTCCCAAAACTACTTCATCTCAATTCATTTAGTTATATTTCATTGCCATACTTTGTCTTTGAAAGTTATTTCTGATCGTCAATTTAGCTTAATCACGTACACACGCGATACAATTTCTCATTGTTCCGAAAATTAAATATTAAAATATTTATTTAAAAAAGAAGAAAAAAAAAGAGGAAATATCTTTAAATGAGAGGGAAAAGAGCAATATCTTAAATTTTGGATTATATCATCGCAGAATGTGAAAAAATGTAAATGTATAATTTCCTTGATCACGTGTGAAATCGAAGTCTGATTCACTGATAATAAAATCATCGCTTCTGCCTCTGTTACCACGGTTTGAGATTTAAAAGCTCATCCAGTGGTGATTAGTTTCCGACGTCTTAGCCTGAAACGAAATCTTAAGCCTCATCAGAATGTCCCTTGCTGAAAAATCAAATCATTTAACTGTTAAAAGTCGAATTAAACTTACGTTAAAACATGATCGGTTGAAGATTGGAAAGGTACTGAATTACGAGTCGTCTTGAATACAAGAACTAGCCGCTGGGTAACTGCAAATATCGTAAATGATTTGTTTCAAAGAAACTCGTTTCTTAAAAACATTGCAATGCCTTCAATCGAGATCCGCTGGAATATGTTGGAAGAAAAAATGAGGCGCGTTTTAAATTTGTTCACGTTCTGAATGTTTTTGTCAGCGAGGATGTATTGTACCAATTCAAGAGGGGATGACAAATAGGAAAATTATTGATAGGATTGAAATCAGGTTTTACCTAATCTATTGTGGTAATAAGGCACTTTCATCAGAGCTGTCAGCCACATTATATAGCTTTGAAATACGTAAAATATCCAATTTTAAAGTTGACACTTACACTTGAAAATTAACATTGTATTCTAATACGTTTGCATTTAATGACTTTTGTGCGTGGGAACTCTACAAGATACAGCTCTTATTTATTTCCAACATATATGTCTTATTAGTCCCCTACCGGTGTTCACACCGGAGGGGACTATAGGTTTGCCCTCCGTCTGTCCGTCCGTCCGTCCGTCTGTCAGTCTGTCCGTCCGTCCGTCCGTCTGTCCGCTCAAATCTGGATCCCGCAATAACTTAATAACTAAGCAAGCTAACTTGATGAAACTTGGTATATGACTAGATGGCAATGTGTAGATTATGCACGTCATTTTATTTTTGTTCTTCGACTAAAATTGTGGTTGCTATGGTAACGGAAATAGTGAAAATATGGCAAAAATGGGATCCCGCGATAACTAGGCAAACTAACTTGATGAAACTTGCTATATGACTAGATGGCAATGTGTAGATTATGCACATCATTTTATTTTTGTTCTTCAACTAAAATTGTGGTTGCTATGGTAACGGAAATAGTGAACATATGGCAAAAATTGGATCCCGCGATAACTAAGCAAGCTAACTTGATGAAACTTGGTATATGACTAGATGGCAATGTGTAGATTATGCACGTCATTTTATTTTTGTTCTTCGACTAAAATTGTGGTTGCTATGGTAACGGAAATAGTGAAAATATGGCAAAAAATGGGATCCCGTGATAACTTAGTTAGCAAAATTGATGAAACTTGGTATATGACTAGATGGCAATGTGTAGATTATGCACGTCATTTTATTTTTGTTCTTCGACTAAAATTCTGGTTGCTATGGTAACGGAAATAGTGAAAATATGGCAAAAAATGGGATTGATTACCATATTGAGTCAAGGTGGAGCCGGTAGGGGACTTTATGTGTTGCATACAACACCAGTTACTTGTTTATTTAGATTCTTATGTCTAAAACATTATCTGACATATAACCGGTGTTTTAAACAATCGAATTATTTGTACAATTTACGATGGTTTATATATATTATGATTATATGATCGCGATTTGATTGTTATGAATGTTGTAAGAACATATAATTAACTTATTATAAAGTAAATCTTGAATAAAACGCTTACGAACAAGCGAAAGCGATAAACGCCTGTGTTAGATAGATTGTAAAACAATTAAACAAAATCCACAAATTTTATATGCGAGCGATATAACCTATATCTTAAAAGATATATTATGATAGTAATGAATGGAATTAAGAGTATCATGCAAGGGAAAATCAAACGCATAATACGGGATTTACTGTGCAAACCTTTTCTTTCGATAGTCCTTTTTCATTTGCCTTTTCCATAGATATCACGTTGAAATACGCATCTATAAACACCAATCATATTCTGGAATCTAGATTGCTGTGTTCATGTGGTAAATACGCCTGCAAATATACAACACTAGACCCTCTTAATATCAGAGTAACTACCATACCATTCCTTTCTACCAGTGCAAGCAAAATGTCAATCACAGCAGTTTTATTTTGCGCCTGTCTGGTTCAATTAATAAATGGGAAATCCTAATTAATTTCCTTTTTAATGATCTCATGCCCAACTTCATCCCGATGAGCTTGAGAGACAAGTTAATTGATTTCATTTTCGTCGGCGAATAATGTTTTTCTCTCTACAGCAAAGAGGACATTTCTCTGAATAATCCATGGTCGAGATGCTTAATCATTCTTAAAGATCATATAGCCAGTGCGTGCATTAGATGCAGGAAAAGTCTTCATGTTCAGGTGTTTGTAATTGTGACTGAATATTTCTGTAAAACTGCAGTTATTATTACTATTTTCTTTTCTTTTAACGTATTAATGTAACATCGACAAGGATCACGTTCTAACGACTTGTTCAGTTGTCGAGAGAATTCAATGTTTGCACTGATACTTAGCGCTTTTGTGAAGGCTCTGTTCAAAAGCCTATTGTGTTAAACTGTGCCCCAGCCTACAGAATCCGAGTAACACTGATTATGATCATTTGGTTACTATCATGAACATGACTTTGTCTAAACTTAATACAATGTAAAGGGCTTGCATGTTTAATACATGTTAATCTTTGAATTACAACTTCTCCGGTATTGATAATTAATAAGATGGAGAAATATTGTCGTTCCGACGTATTGATCATGGGACCTTGAAACTTAATGGCGCTCTGCAAAATGAATTAACAGCACATCCATGATGTCAGATGATGCTATGTTTTATCTTTCACATTATGTGACTAAAATTTGCAGAATTTGCTGGATCCTGTTGTATTTATGCATTCGATCAGGGAAATATGAATGTCAAGCGTATGCCATTGATATGAAGGAACATCAAACTTAATTTTTTCATGTGTCATTAAAACGTTAAAATGAAGATTCGCAGGCAAAATTATATTCCTGTTAATTTAAAATTATTGCAGCCATACATCTAAAAATTCTGGATCTCAAGAAGATCACAATTAAACTGTCATTTATTTTACTGATTAATACAAAAGCATGTCATGATTTTACTGATGTAAAGGGAAATGGATTTATTTCTGACGAAATTATCGCAATACAGCTATACTGGTACTTATCAAACCTTGCCTTGACATGTGTTATGTGACCAAATTAATGTTGTTTATAAACATTTCAGGGTTTGACTTTATTAAACAAGAGGGTTATGATGGTCCCAGATCGCTCCACAGAGTACATACGCTTAATTAAAGCCATACAAAATCACTTTATATTACTACTTCCATCAGCAATCAGATTCAAGTTTAAGATACAAAGAATTCTTAAGTTAGTCAATCATCGAGAGGCCGTGTTTTTCATAGAATCAACTTTATTTAGAAATAATGGTAGACAGCCATGAGGTGACCATTTGTGCAGTTCTACCCCTTGGCTTCATAGAAAAAGTTTGAAATGTTCTATATAGAGCTTATAGGGAAACTACCACATTCCCTAGGGGATCTCATTTTCCAAGAGATCAGTTTTATTTTAGCAATAACGGCAGAGAGCCATTAAGTGACCATACATGACAAAAGAACTTAAATTCTAACCATTGGTTTCATAAAAGATTTTGAAATCTTCTATTTGGAGTATATGAGGAAACAAGCCGATCCCTTTGGGGGCTCATTTTTAATGGAATGATCAATTTTATTTTAGCAATTATGGTAGACAGCCAGAGCAAGAACGAATTTAAAGGATCATTGCCATGTCGCTGAATCAAAAATCATTGACCATGTGTCTCAGTCCAGAGCAAGGAAGACATTTGTAGATCATTGGCTATGTCGAAAGACATTTGATGATCATTGATCCCGTGTCTGGGTCCAGAGCAAGAAAGACATTTGAGTCCAGAGCAAGAAAGACATTTGATGATTATTGACCAAGTGTCTTGGTCCAGAGCAAGAAAGACATGAAAGACATTTGATGATTTTGACCATGTATCTTGGTCCAGAGCAAGAACGACAATTGATGATAATGGGCCATGTATCTAGGTCCAGAGCAAGAATGACATTTGATGATCATTGACCATGTGTCTTGGGCCAGAGCAAGAAAGACATTTATGTATTGCCATTTCTGCCAGAGCAAGAAAGACATTTGATGATTTTGACAATGTATCTTGGTCCAGAGCAAGAAAGACAATTGATGATTATGGGCCATGTATTTAGGTCCAGAGCAAGAAAGACATTTGATGATCATTGACCATTTGTCTTTAGCCAGAGTAAGAAAGACATTTGATCATTATTGACCATGTGTCTGGGTCCAGAGCAAGAAAGACATTTGATGATTATTGACCAAGTGTCTTTAGCCAGAGCAATAATACAATTGAAGATCATTGGCCTTGAGTCTGAGACAAAATCGAAGAAGACATTTGAATATCATTGTTTTGTTTCTGTTTAAATAGCAAAGCAAATAGCAAAGAAGACATTTGAAAGATTATTGACTATGTTTTTGAGTCCAGAAATATGAGTAAATTTGATATTGAGGTCAAGCATAAGCAATTATCCTTGCAATACATAAAGTCAAAATCGAATTATTCTATTCCGAAGGCAGCACTGTGATCTATTAATGAGATTGTGAAAAACATGTTTATGATACATATGTGTTCGACTGTCTTGTTTTACGTATTTTGTCTTAGTACACATCAGTCACAATAACAACAACATCTGCTTATATTAGTTTTAGTTATAATGAAATTGATTGCACAAATACACTTCACAGAACATTTGCACCGTCTTCGAAAGCATATAATTACAGAGAGTACATTTGCTCTAAAATGTCCGTATCAAATAAATTGGCTATGAATGTTTTCCAAATGTGAACGGTAGTACAAAAAAACACTTTTAAATTGGCTATAAAGTTTTACTGTTATTTTACAACATGAACCATGCTATGAGCGGAAATTTGCAATTTCTGTGGGAAAGATTCGCTATGACAATATGAAACAAATTACATTATTATATCAACGTCTGTTTTGAAAATGGCATTACATTCTCCGAAAACAGATGAAACTCGATAAATGTAATACAACATATATCATTACGTATCCAGTATAGATATATTTTTTCAGTAAACATCCTGTTATATTAATTCAATCATTCAATCAGACTGCATATGACAATTTATTTATGTACGGTGATAACGTATGTCATTTCAAAACTCAAAAAGAGCCGCCCGTAAGACAGCATGCTCGACGATTCAAGTGTTTGTCCATAAAAACAAATATTGCAATTAAAGGCAAAATAAGAATCTCTGTATCTGCAAATTGACAACATGACAAAAAAAAAAAAAAAAAAAAAAAGAAAAGAAAATTCTGTATCATCAAAATGTACACAATAGAAAATGAAAGGAAAATTTAAAAAAATTTAAAAAAGGGTTCAAAAAAAAAAATCAAGTCGGGAAAGGGGTCTAATTCTGTTAAAATCCGAGACAGAGTTATGTTCTGTTGTCATGTACAAGTAGGGCTCATGGTCATAAACAGGTTTTTAAAGCTTCAAAGCAATTCATTAAAGGGTTAAGTGAAAAGATGAGGTGGTGTGAAAACTTTATCCGATATTCTAAATAATAAAGGGCGTAACTATGTTAAAAATCATGACAGAGTTATGTATTTTTGCGTGACCCCCAACACAAGTATGCAATTTCATGCGTGTGTTATGAGGGGCACCCATGGAAAGAAATTAGCAATTACCAAAAGTGCCAAAAAATATGCAAAAATATTTGGAAGAGTTACTGTTCCCGTTTTTATTTGTTGGTCTGATGATGATGATGATTATGATGATAAACGCATGTGTGAAGTTTGAGTTACATCTATTTAGTAAAATTGTAGATAATGACAATGTTAAAAAAAACCTTAATATTTCTATATAGGATTTCTTTATATAGGACGCAGACGCCGACTACGACGCCGGGTGACTACAATTTCAAATAGCCGAGCTACAAATGTAATAACGATGTTTAAGGTACCCATCAAGTAAGAAATATGTCGGGTCTCTTTATTTTACTGGTAAATCTAATACATCAGCACAAGAAAAAGATCATTTTTGGCATTATATCGTGCCCATACCTTCCGCAAAGCACTGTGTATTTCTGCATTCAGTAATCAAATGTAGCAAATGAAATCAAAATCATGCAAATAATTTTTTAAAGATCATATCGGAAAATCCTCTCGTTTTCAATCCTTTGTTTTTCTATATATCTATTTGGTTTTAACAATTTGACAGACTGGAACAGAAAGATAATTTGTGAAATATTGCACTAAATTATTTGCGATGAACAAGTGTGTGGGTTTTTTTGGGTCTCAACAAATGAGAAATTACTTATTTATGGATTTGGCGCGTCATTTTGGTACGGAAACGGTCCGACAACATGACAACGTGCAATGACAGAAATCAGCCACCATAAACGAACTTTGCAGAGAAAATGGTTTTTCAACCTTAACCGACATCCAATGTATGTGACTAGTATGTAAAAATTCCCTCGGGGAAATCGGAATCCTTTATGTACGCTAAGCTGAAATCAAGATGAAATTAAAACTGATAATGCATCGTGCATCGTTTCTATATGTCGCTATGTTATTGACATGCCTTGTATAGAAATTTTGCAGTAAGTGCCTTACTTACTTTCAGATATATACTGAAATCATCAATATTCCCCCTCTTTTCACAGAAAAGTGCGCGAGTAGTAAGAAAAAATACATACCAGAAATGGTTAGCTGTGAACTTTAGAAAAGCAAAAAAGCAATAAGCAACCGTAGCTGTACATTTTTTAACTGCACATTTCACGATAAGAAATAAAAACATATTCACAAGAATGACCATATCTCATAGATCAATAGGTACTATATCTGGTATGTTGTATTAGTCATTATGTATTCATTTATTTATTTATTTATTTTAATAAGCTTGTTTATATGTTTTTGTTTTTACTCGGACAGTGCAGCAAGTAATCAAGCAATAAATAACATTAATTTCATTCCATATAAAGGCAATATATTTATCCGGCTTCTGTCATCTTAAAAGTTGCGAGGTTTCATTCACATTATACACTTTTTAATATTGTTGTTCCAGACTGATCATTTTAGAAGCCAAACATTAAGTACGCACCAATAGTTTTTATCCCCGCCAAACGAAGTTCAGGCGGTGTGGGAAGGGTTATAGGGATCACCTTGTCGTCGGGCGGTTGGTCTGTCGGTCGGTCGTTTGGAATATTCTTATCCGGAACATTACTTGAAAACTATTCAAGGAGTTTACTTGAAACTTTAGGCGACTAGGAGAAGTGCAGTGCCCAAGAACGGTAACTCTACCTGTCTAATTTTTATATTATCTCTCTCTCTGTTAAGGTTTTAGCTCACCTGAGCACAATGTGCACAGGGTGAGCTTTTGTGATCACCCTGCGTCCGCCGTCGTGCGTCGTCATTAATTTGCTTTGAAAGACATCTCTGAAATCGCAGGATAGAATTTGAATAAACTTGGCAGGGTGAACCTCCGCAAAAGTTGCTATAATAAACTTTATCCATGTAGAACTCTTGTTGCCATGGCAACGGGAAGAAAAAAAATGAAAACCTTAAAAATCATCTCCTCCATAACTACTGGCCAGATTTCAAAATATTTTAGTTCAGATGTTCCTTGGGTAGCCCTATACTCAGGTGAGCATTCCAGGGCCTCTATGGCTAAAAACTTAACTAAAAAATTGTACAAGGTTTTGACTTGAATTTTAAAATATAGACATATTACAACTATGAGAAGTACAGTGTCCTTAATCTTGAGCTCTACCTGGTCGCATTTTGACTAAATTTGCTTTGATTTTTGTATAGATTTTGTAATGTGGTTTGATTGGTGTACATGTACCATACAGCGTCCACCTCGGGTGCGGGAGGTCGTGGGTTCGATCCCCGACCGCGACATACCATGGTACTGTTATAGCTTCCATGTTTGGCGTTCAGTATATAAGGGAAGTTGCAGGACTGGTTGGCCCGGTGCTAGGATAATGTGACTGGTTGTGGCACAATGTCTACGTCGTGATACTGCAGTGTGGCAGCACAATATCTGTCTAAAGTAAACATCATCTCCAAATGACTGAAATACTGTCGGTGAGATGTTAAACCCAACACACAAACAAACAAACAATTTTTTTTACATGCACCAATCCCAGGGCTACCCAGTGCTGGCAACAAAGAATCAAAGTGCGTTTGCACTTGAAGACTGCGAAGCGATCAGAAAAAAAAAATCCGGAGGCGGACGCTCTAACCACCACTCGGCCACCGGGGACATCATGTAAAAAAGTGTATTTGGTATCAATGTATGTGCTTTTGATGTAATAACTGAAAATAAGCAGCAATATACCTACACCGTGTTTCATATATGTGATTCATAGAGGATATTTGTTTGTTTTGAGCGTGTATCACTTCTCAACGACATATCCTATATTTACTCAAAACAAATTTTCTTTTTATTGTATGTTAAATGCTGCTACAAACCCATATATATATACTATAACACTATTACTGTTTTGAACTCTGTCTCAAAAACATGTGTTTCACCTTTTTCAATCAAGTTCTTTACCTTAATAAAACCATTATAGAATGGTGATTGAAGGTGTTGACGAACCTAAGCTATGGTTTCTCAATTTAAAATTGATAGAATAATTTTATTAAATGTCAACGGGGATTATGCAGCAGTTATTGTGATCCCTGATGATTAGCTGTCGGTCTGCGTAATTATATCTGGCATCATGTGTGCTGTTAACTTATCCGCCTTCACAGAACAGAGATAGTGCTGGAACGTCAAATGATAGTCTAACACGTCAGAACATATAATATAAACGTATTTAATACTTCATAACTGGTTATATTTCGAACAACAGTCTTATACTATCGGGGATACGGGTGCAAGTTAACGTCATCTAATGAAAGTTTATCTGATACTTTAATATATAAGATCGTCTCATAATGATTGATATACTTTAAAATGAATATCTTTTCTATGATAACACGGACGTCATTACAATTTTTGTATCAGATTGACCAATGATATAATGTGTCATACACGTCATGTTGTTAATTTCAAGATTGTGCTGTCCTTTGATATGTGCCAGGCGATCATATAATTTTATGATGAGAGCAGTTCTATGATTTCTGTAACAATATTATCCTGCAGACAGAAAATAAGCCGACAACAAGAAAGCAGATTGGTGAAAAGCGTTAGAGGGGTATGGAAGTGTATCGCACCAATTTGAGTGCATGCTGTTTTTTTTTTTTTTCAAAAGGTGATAAAAGTTTTTGGAATATTGCAATCTATCAATGTTTTCAATCATGAAAGCCTTAAACAATTTCCTTTGTTCTTTCTAACAACCAGCAGAATAAACATGTGTCAATGGTTTTTAATTATATTTTATGCTTACTGAAAAAAATACTGCGTTCTATCAGTGAGATAAGATCCATATTCCACGCTGTGAGTGATATAGGTCGGCTGAAACTACTTCTTTATTCACAAGGCGTAAATATATATATATATATGTAAAGCTAGATGTGTGTGTGTGTGTGTGTGTGTGTGACTTCAATGTTGAACGTGCTATTGTCATTTTCACCTTGTCGCAAGTTATCAAGTCAATGTACAGACCTCATAGGTCTATGACCTTCTGGTAAGGCATCGAATGAACAAGAAACTTATGTAGCCCAGTTTGTAGAGCATTCGATTGGCCTGTCGGACTTGTACATTTTCTCATTCTATGACCCTTGCCTACATAAACCCTATGGTAAGCTTATCCAGACCATTCAGTGTGTCAATGACAACAAATAACGAAGGTGTATACCACGGTGTAGAACGGAGAGATGATGTTAGTTCAACCGTTAGATCATTCGCCATAGGAAGCGAAAGACACATCTACAAGACAATTTAGCAATATTGCCGCTTTATATCTTTTTGAATCCTCAAGATTCCTGTAAACACTAAACACTCCTTATAAACCCCACCGCCAAATTTAGGGATTGAGGTAACACCTTTAAGCAAAACTAATAAATGAATAAATGATTACATTTTATTCCAAATTCCATTTACATCCAATAGCACTTGGCTATGCTTCATCACTTACCATACTTGTTATTATGCAAATGTTGAGTTATCTATAGAACTATGACGTGTTCTACTCTCACGCTGTTATTAAGCTTTCCACAATTTCATAGCATGAGTTATAGTCGAAAATATCGCAATGAAGAAAATGTGTATATGAACATTCATGGTATTACTCGAATACGTCATCAGATATTTGACATCAAAATGGGACAATGCATGTCTGGTAACGACATAGGTGGTCGTCTGCTTGGAAATGACTGCAATTTGTCTTCGGTGAGCAATGTTCATGTACTACATTTTACATGGCTCCATATTTCGGCTAAAGGGACTGCTTCCAATACTGCAGTTGCGTCTACAATAATTATGTCAATATATGATCAATTAAAATCGAGAAAAATAAAGGAAATACAATCTACTTTTCGGTCATATTGTTAAGGTCTTAAACACAGGACAGAACTGCTCATACTGTCCTTTGTGGTTTCACTTTAACTCTATTACAACGAAAGGAAGAGCTGGAAAAGCGATCTTGATATTCCTAAAGCATCATTGATATGTAAAAAATGTCCTGACCTTGATATTCCTTAAGCACTATTGATACGTAAAAAATGTCTTAACAATGAAGGATTATATGTGACCATACCAACCACATTAGTCATGAATCATTTTAAGCAGGCATATGGTTCCTCCAAGAAGCTGCTAGTCACTTTTTAATAGCAAAGAACCATTATGTAACAATCTCTGTAAATATCAAATGACACTACCTATACATGTATATACAATGTATTTATTATGAGCGTGTAAGAGAGAGAGAGAGAGACAGAGCATTATGTAACATTCAAAAATCATATAAATCACAGTATACATATCATACCTTGGAACTATATCTTTACCTGTCCAACTATTCCATTAGTTTCTATCTATACCAAAGACGCTACACTGTACTAATCGACGCTACACTGTACTAATCGAACACTATTGTTCAGTGTGAAGCATTAGCTCATGTTCACTTCAATCAAAGATGTCGATTTCAGCTTCCGCCATTATATCGCATTGGAACGATGCACTACTCAGGTAGTTATTTCTACTTTAAATTAAGTTTAGCTACACCACAGCCAGACAAAAAGAAATTCCCCCAAAACATAAGAGCCAAGATAACCATTAAATCGCTCACCTTCATTGCTTATTATACTATTAGCATAGTCGTACTGAATACATTATCCGTAAGAAATACAGCAAGATCGTCAAGATTATACACAAAAACTGTACCTGTGGTCCAAATTTTTAAGGCCATAGCTTTATATAAGGTTTTATAAACTCAAGTAACCCCTGTGGCTTGGCCAATTTTGAGCCCAGGGCTATGACTTGAACAAACTAGGGGGATGTTCATCAATCACCAGGCCATGCAACACACCAACTATCAAAATTACAAGCATTGTGGCTTCTGATATGAAGATTGTTTGCTTTGTTGGTTTGTCCCGCCGACAGTATTTCAGTCATTTGGAGACTATGTCTATTTTAGACAAATATAGTGCTACACACACTGCAGTATCACGCCGTAGGCATGTAGCAAGATACCACACTCAGTCACATTATCCTTACACCGAGCAAACCAGTTCTGGAACTACCTTGATATGCTGAGCGCCAAGCACGAAATTTATATCAGTATTATTTTTACAACTTTGGTATGACGCGGCCGGGGATCGAACCGAGGACCTCAGGCTCCAATGGTGGATGCTCTAACCGCTCGGCAATCGGGGAGGGTTTCTAGCAAAAATGTTTGACCCTTTTGATGTAATTTGAACGAACTACTAGGCAATGCTACACACTAAATATCTAAACTCCAGACGTTGTGCTCAAGTGAACTATAAACAAGCTTTGTCGGATCTACTTCTCGTCGCAAATTATTTGAAGTCTCCGGTTGCTAGCCGACAATCTACTTCTGTGGATTTACTTTTTCGTCTGTAACCTTAGTAAACAATATTGTCGTAAGCGTCTCGTTGTCATGACTCAAATATGACACTATGCCCATAAGGTCTGCAGACGTCACCGCTGTCTACAGATTGTCTGCTCTCAAAGTAACTATCTGCCATCGCATGAGACAACTCGGAATATGAAATAAGATTTATTATAAACCTTTTTTTAATCTTGCATCATAAACTTATCAATGAGCATTCCTTTTACAATCTGTTTCTTCATTTTTAGCTCACCTGAGCACAACGTGCTCATGGTGAGCTTTTGTGATCGCCTTTTGTCCGCCGTGCGTCGTCCTTGCGTGCGTCCGTGCGTCCGTCGTCAACAATTTCTTTAAACAACATCTCCTTCTGATAAAACTTACAAGAATGTTCATTATGGGGCCCTTTACCAAAGTTGTTAAAATTATTTTGATTGGTCAAAAATCTAGGTCACAGGAGCTAAAAATAGATTTTAAAAATGAAAATTTTAAAAATCTTCTTCTCCGAAACCACAAGATCTAGCCTTATGATTTTTAGTATGTAGCATGATCTTATGACTATCTACCAAGATTGTTCAAATTATGACCCTGGGGTCAAAATTGGCCCCGCCCCAGGGGTCACATGATTTAACATAGGAAAAACTTGAAAAATCTTCTTCTCCGAAACCACAAGGCCTAGCCTTTTGATTTTTGGTATGTAGCATGATCGTATGACTCTCTACCAAGATTGTTCAAATTATGACCCTGGGGTCAAAATTGGCCCCGCCCCATGGGTCACTTGATTTAACATAGGCTTATATAGGAAAAACTTGAAAAATCTTTTCTCAGAAACCACAAGGCCTGGGGTTTAGATATTTAGTGTGCAGCATTGTCTAGTAGATCACAACCAAGATTGTTCAAATTATGAAACAAGAGGGCCAAGATGGCCCTTGGTCGCTCACCTGAGAAAGATGATTACTTAAGAAATAAAGATGCTTGAGTGTAAAAGTGAAATCTGGCTTTTTTTTATGGTGAAATGGGCATAACTCCTAAATTTACAAGTCAATATCAGTTATAATTGAACCCGATTGTGAGATTATGGGCATAAACATTGTCTTGAAGTTTAAAAATGATTGTTAAAAAAAATGAAGTTGGTAGAGAATAAACAAAGTGAAATCTTGCATTTTTTGTATTAAAAGGGGCATAACTCCTGACCTAAATGACCCATCTCAGCCACAATTGAACTCAATTGAGACATTATGGTCATTAACAATGTCATAAAGTTTGAAGATGATTGCTAAAATGATGAAGATGCTAGAGTGTAAACAAAGTGAAATATGGCTTTTTTTATATTAAAAGGGGCATAACTCCTGACCTAATTGACGGATCTCAGCCATAATCAAACTTTATCGAGACCTTATGGTCATAAGCATTGTCATAAAGTTTGAAGATGATTGCTCAAAAGATGAAGATGCTAGAGTGTAAACAACTTGAAATATGGCATTTTTTGAATATTAAAAGGGGCATAACTCCTGACTTAATGGTACGATATCAGCTATAATCGAACTTGGCCGAGATTTTATGGTTATAAACATTGTTTTAAAGTTTGAAGATAATTGCTCATAAAATGAAGATGCTAGAGTGCAAACGAACAAATTGTGGACGACGGACGGACGGACGACGGACATTCATCGATCCTAAAAGCCCATACAAGAAAAACTTGAAAAATTCTTCCGAAACCACAAGGCCTGGGGTTTAGATATTTGGTGTGCAGCATTGTTAGTAGATCCAACCAATTTTTCAACATGGCCCGGGGAATTGGCCCCCGGGGCCTGAAGTTCAGATATTTGGTATGTAGCATGATCTTATGACTCTCTACAAGATTGTTCAAATAGACCCTGGGTCAAAATTGGCCCCGCCCCAGGGTCCTTGATTTAACATAGGCTATAAAAAAAAAAAGAAACTTACAAAGATTGTTCAAATCAAGACCCTGGGGTCAAAATTGGCCCCGCCCCATGGGTCACTTGATTTAACATAGGCTTATATTGGAAAAACTTGAAAAATCTTCTTCTCAGAAACCACAAGGCCTGGGGTTTAGATATTTAGTGTGAAGCATTGTCTAGTGTCACAACCAAGTTTGTTCAAATATGGCCCTTGGGTCAAATTTGGCCCTCCGAGGGCCTTTAACTAGGTAATATGGAAAACAACTTGAAAAATCTTCTTTTCAGAAACCACAAGACATAGAGTTAAGATATTTGGTATGTAGCATTGTCTAGTGGATCTCTATCAAGTTTGTTCAAATCATGACCCTGGGTTCAAAATAGGCCCCGCCCCAGGGGCCACTTGATTAAACATAGGCTAATATAGAAAACAAATTGAAAAATCTTCTTCTCAGAAACCACAAGGCCTGGGGTTTGGATATTTGGTGTGCAGCATTGTCTAGTAGATCACTACCAAGTTGGTTCAAATAATGGCCTTGGGGTCAAAATTGGCCCCGCCCCAGGGGTCACTTGATTAAACATAGGCTAATATAGGAGAAACCTGAAAAAAATCTTCTTCTCAGCAATCACAAAGCCTGGAGTTTAGAGATTTGGAAGGGAACCCCAATTTTTAAATGAAACATTGTCTAGGATCTATACTTAATTTTTCAAATGGCCCTGTGGTCAAATTTGGCCCCGCCATAGGGGTCACCTGATTTTACATAGGTTAATATAGAAATAACTTGAAAATTCTTCTTTTTAGAAAACACATGGCCTGGGGTTTAGAAATTTGGTGAAAATTGGCCCCGCCCCAGGGATCACTTGATTTTACATAGACTTATTTTGGAAAAAAACACTAGAAAAATCTTCTTCTCAAAATCCACAAGGTCTGGAGTTTAGATATTTGGTATGTAACATGGGCTAATAGACCTCTACCAAGTTTGTTCAAATCATGACCCTGGGGTCAAAATTGGCGCTGCCCCAGGGGTCACTTGATTTTACATAGCCTAATGATACCAGGTGAGCGATCCAGGGCCATCATGGCCCTCTTGTTTTCTTCAATGTGATTTTTAAAGAAAAAGAGAAATAATCAATTTGGAAAATCCCTTCCGATGACGTGGCTGCAAGGCATTGTCGATTACTAAATGAATTATGAAAATAGCGGATTTAATAAATCTGACGCGGCCGGAAGAATAAAGGAGCAAATGGAGTTGATTGAATGTGATGCCAAGACATGATTGTAAATTTCAAGTCTAAGTATCCAGTAGAGGTTTGACTAAATGGAAGATATATTGTACGTAACAATACCTGGTTATAAACATATGTCAAAATCCGAGGCGCTTTCAGTGTAATTTACAACGAGCATCTTTATAGATGAGTTTAATGGCATGCATTAAACGAAGCGATAAATTGCTATAAGGTTCGCTTCTGACTGTAATATGTATAGGCATTTATAAACTTCAGTCATTCAGTGTCTTATATCAGCTACGAAAGAATACATTTATTTATTTCTATCGGAAATGTTAGATTTTTAAAGGCTTGTAAAAATGCCTATGATTCTTTCACAACACATGCCTAAACGGTGTTATTAGATCTTGACTTTGGAGGCATTCATTGAGTCCAAGACGTTCCTTGGTATAAATTGCATTAAATGTATTAGTAATCACACGAGGTTGTACAAAATTCTGTAGGTGTGTGATGTAACTGACTATTCTGGTATTCTGCTATGGTCATTTGAGCAAAGATGGTATTGATAAGGTGTATGCCACTCTTTCTAAAACAATAATTGATTATGCAAATCGTTCCCCCGAAGATATCATTTAGATCATATCTAAAGCTGTTCTGGGACGACAAGTCATCAGAAGTTCACGGCAGTATGTGGTCCAAAAAGTGTTTTGTGCTACGCGATTGGTCCTGAGGATAGCTGTTCCAAAAATATGTCCGCAAGAGATTTTATATACAGGTGTTCCATTGAAACAAATCGCTGATAAATTAGAATTTCCAGAGCATTTGAATGCCAAGAAATTAGGGATGTCTTCTAATTTAGGTTTCATTTCAGTCCAATATGATGGTAATTTAACAAGATAAAAGGTGTATAAATACCACGTTTGCGACCCAAAATGCCCTAATTTGTCTCAGGGAAGAATACTCGAAAGTGTGAGTTTCCTCGATGAAAATCAAACTTTTTTAATCACGTATAACACGATAAGATTTTTTATTTACTTATTGACTAACTAATAGACTTGAAACATTACATACCAGATGAAACAGTTTTACTGACGTTTCAAGTCGTGAACGAAGCATAATTACACCAATAGACCAGATATATCGAGTTACAGCAAAGTTAAAAAGATGTGTTTCCAATTGTTTAGATATAATTAAAACCACTGGTTTGGACGTGGTTTCGTTTTGTATTTTTTAATTATTTTTCACTGTAGAAATTCCATAGTATTCTGCAAGTGGGAGCGTCGATATTTCTAAAAGTGGCAGTAAGTGTCAGTTATTAATGACAAGCACACATTTTTCTGGGAATTTATATTGGGTAACTACACCATTCAGGAAACAGATACTGTCATTCCCGTGTCATATGTGACATGGTATTGTCATGCAAGAATAATTATACACAGCGGCTACCCAATACATTCGTGATGGCATGTAACCATACGCTACAACCATCCACGATAAGCAACGTCATGCTGGAATAGGTCCATCTTTGAGATGTTCTCATTCATGAGAGGGCTTTCTAATTTTGTATTACATGTAACAGAAATTACATGTAACAGAAACGAACATGATTTTGTTTGATTTAAGCACAAAGCTTATCGTCACAAAAGCAACAAAATTCATAGACTGCGGCATTGCAAACTTTATAACATTTGTAATTAAATGTTAGTGACATAATAACCACCTGATTATGATAAAAATAGAGGATATTTGTTGTTTTGAGTGGATATGGAATATATCTTATAGAGAAGTGATACTGTTTGATATTTTAACGAGCGCGAAGCACGAGTAAAAATGTTTAAATTGTATCACTTTAAGATGAGATATATTCCATATCCGCTAAAAACTAACAAGGTACCTTTTTATTTCATGCTAATTGGTGTCAAAAGAATCAACCTATGTGTATTTAATCCATATATTCAATGCATATGCGGATGAATCCGTGTTCATTATTGTCATTCGAAGAAAACAAAGGGAGGCATCTAGTTAATTATATACATACATGTACCCTTTATAAACAAAACATAGATAAGGCAGACATATATCACTCACACTGGGGGTTATATAGATTTTATCTCAATCATAGAACACAGTATTTCATAACTTAGCATAAAAATAGTATATCATACTTATCAATGCTAAAATGGCTGTTAGCTAAATATCTTAAAACATTATGCTGAAGAATTAAGTATATTGTATAAAAGATGAAATATTTTTTTATATTAATTTTCTAATTGCGTTAATACTTCTTTGTTATGGCCACAGAATTTCCAAAATTATAAACATATTTTGATCTATTTGAAGGATAATTTTGTAGATACATTTTAGATCGTAAACATGGTCGAATAAAATGGACAGATACAGAAAATGAAATTCATCTAAAATATCGATTTTTGTCACATAAACTGTATTTTCCTAGTTATATATCTTGCAGTTTGCCTGTGTCTACTAGATTCTATTAACAAATTTTGAGATGATGATCTTAAAATTGTAGCAATATTTATTTATTTTATGTTTTCTAATAAAAGTAATTATGGCGCATTTTCCACTGTGGATTTAATTTCTTTAATAGGATTATAATGACGAAATCTCCTTACATCTGCCAACCAATGGTAGAAATAAATATCTTAAGCGATTCCAAAAGTAATACATCTAATCATTTACTGACTCTTGAAATAACTATGCATCCTTAAAATCAGCTTGCTGAAAAATATTTCTAAACTTGACGACCAATTACATAATTTCATATTCACATTTTAGCGACATACAGAGACTTTACATGAATACAAATGTGATACTTGATGTTACAATTGAAATAAGCTATAGGAATCTGCAAATATATAGCAATCATAATAACATATTCCCAAATTATGGTCTTATGATAAGTTTTAGGTTACCGGGAATAGTATTGTTAACTCATTTTTCGTTTATTTTGTAATACCCAACTATGAATAAATTCAATTGAAGTAAGCACTTACATCAATACCATGCAATGATATCCGTGTAGATTTTTGTATGATGTAATCAGTTTCATCCGGGAACCGTTGTCTAGTGGTAACTTATCCTTGACTCGAACTACGGGTCGGGAGTTTTTGGGTACAAATTCAGGTAAGGATTTTATGGCCTCCGCAGATGTGAATTATTGGTCAAACCCAGGACCGTCGGGAGGGATTTGTATAAGCCGTAAGAACTTGTTTCCAAATCAACGACGTCGTACAATAAACTAGTTTAAACTAAGTTTCATTAAAAGGTACCTTTTATATACCTGTCTAAATATAAATTATTCTGTATGCAATTTTAGGTGAATTATATCGACACTACTGTCCCGTCTTAAACCAGGTTTGTTATCTGTCTGGTGAAATTACAAAAAAATAGTGTTTGATACCCGATGCTTACAGATTTCAAAAGCGTTGGGAGTAAAAGTGACACTAATTTCTTTTTTCTACATTTTTCCACGAATCTATTCAATAACGTATGACTTCAACTGAAAATAGAATACAGTAGGCGACCCGACCGTGCTTGTAACCTTCTGTAATGGACCTCCGGCGGATATCTTGTGAAGCGGTAAATTATTCAGCCGAATAAGTTTCATCTCTCTCTCTCTCAACTCTATATTTTCTTTCATCTCTCTTTCTCTCTCTCCCTCTCGCTTCGTTTAATGTCTTATACACCATTCACATAGTTATTTTAATGTTGACATAAATGAAGTTATATACTTAGGTTTGTGTCATTTGTATATTTAAATCATTACATATCCATGATTAATATTATTATGTTATACAAATATGCTTATCAAGTTTCATTTATATTTCACCAATTTTGTGTTTCTTGAATAAGTATAGTATTTAGATGTAAATTCTTTTCAAAACTTTGTTGGATATCTGGCACGTGTCATGACTAATTAGTTTATTGCAATTTCAATGTCTGACACCTTAAATGGCTTAATTAATTGTACTTTTGGTCATCTATAGCAGCATGATAAGATTTCATAATCCGCTTTGTCAGTTTTACGGCTGTCTAGGAACTCAGCATTCTGAGGCTTGATTGACATATCTGTTTATTATGTAATATGTTTTAATATAATTACTATGTTGATTTTGAATATAGAAAAGAAAAGAAGATTTGGGTTTTAACCTCCGTCCTGTGCAGAAGTCTGTCAGGACAATCACTACGTCTTTGATCTTAAATATCGTCTTTGATTTATACAGAATACTGTATATCATCAGCTGATTTAATGAATCTGTATTTAAATATATTTATTTAACAACACAGAAACTTTGTGTATTTTATACACCCTGAAAGTGTAACCTCCGAGAGACAAGTATTACGGACTACCGGAACTTAATCATCCTATTTCACCGGGCTACAAATCTTCCCTACGGACAGTCTTTCGGAACTAACCTAAGCTTATGGGGACTCGCAAAGTGCCGATAACAAAAGATGTCTGGTAATTCGAGTCTCTGCCGTTAACAACGTTGTACTGAAAGATTTATTGTGTTTTGTTGAGAACATAGTGAACTTTGCGATGATATTATCCGTTTAGCGGTTTAACGAGTCTGGAAGACTGATAAATACCTGAAGTGTGCCGTGGGATATTAAACCAGACATCCATTCGTTCTTAAACGAACTGAATGAGAGATAATGCATGTACTCATTTACACCATGATATGAATCAAGGCTCTTTTTATCCTTCAAAGTTTGTTAACCCTTTCCCTCATATAGACTCATTTTGACGCACTCAATAGGTACCACATAAAGCCTGATCTGCAGAAAACCACAGTTAAACCTTACCAAATTTAATTACAAAATCCTCATTTCCAGACCACTGAGGAGCAGCGAACAGCATAAAACCTGATCAGCCTGCGAGTTACTCGCAGGCTGATCTGGTTTTATGCTGTTCGCATAGGTCTTTTCATGGTTTCCTCTATGAGGGAAAGGGTTAATGTTGAAATCGTTTGGTATTATTCTTATTAATATCATATAATGAATGCGTTTATCTGTATTCTAAATATGAATTCATCATATGATGAATGTAAAGTTGGGATATTGTCAGTACCATATGTGCTAGTAAACTTGTAGTTTGTTTTCGATGTTTTGCTAGAGTTTACCGAAACTGCGACGGTATTTGTCATATAGCGAAATCCATCTTATTACAGATTAATTAAAACCACGAATTCAAAGAGGAACCCGGATAGAATCACTGACCTACTGCAAACCAGTTGGAAACTGTTACGCGGCCAAGACTCAAACCCATGGCGTTGAGGGGCTTTGTAATAGTAAGAAAGTGGCTATAGCCACTCGGCTACGGAAGCCCACAATATCTTCAGTAAAACTGTTAATGTACATGATGTACAAAGGTAGTGTATATAGGTAGTTTTTTTAATCTAATTTGATTTAAAAAGTGTTGAACAATAACTACCGAGAAACATGGAATGAAGACTATACATTAGCGCCTATATCCCATGTATATTAAAGGCAATTCTTTCACATTTCAAATCATCTTAGCAGTATCTTTAAGTTTAGTTCAATGTTTGTTGTTGTTTTTTGTGTTGTTTTTTTTCGTGATGAATGATTTTGTAAATATCTGGCCATTGAGAAAGATTATCCACTACTTCCCATTCATCATCAACACGTTTCCAAGATAATGTTGTCATTCGACCCTATTTTATATGCATTGAAAGATTAAAACAATTTGATAGAAATTAATGGTTCTCAGGGGATTTCACCGCCTCGTTGGAATCTATAACATATCAGACCTCAACCTCTTTCCAATAATATATCAGAATATAGTTCCTCTTAATCATCAGTTTGTACCGACGCACTTGAGAAATAAAAAAAAAACGTCGATCCATTCGGATATTAAAAAGGCAAAAATAAAAACTGCTGTATTTGAATGTCTGATGAACGTATAAAAAGTTTTATGTCTTAAAAAATCTGCGCTACAATTTATTATGCGTAAGTAAAACTGGTCATTCACTTCTAAGTTACTGAACAGTCAACTGATCTATTTACATGTTCAATTGGCGGCTAGTGACTGCCCCCCCCCCCCCCCACCCCACCCCCGCTCTCTCTGTTCTCCCTCTCTCTAATCGCCCTCTCTTTTATATTGAACTTGGTAGGAAGTTCTTATATGACTTGTCTCTCAATAAAAATCCGTAACGTTCTTTTGTGTTTAAATCAGGAATGTGATACATGTGTTAATATTGACTGTGACTACCGCATTCCATTTAGTGTGAAGTACTCACACGTAATTTAATACAGACGTTCCCATACGTTTATATATTGGTGGATTTTACAATTTATAATAAAAGGAAAAGAAATGGTTTCATTTATCACCAAAAATTACATTATAAATGTAATAAAGAGATCACGTTTGTCACGCCTTGTCACATAAAGTCCCCTCCTACATTACATGGTGATAAGGTGGTATGCTGGGGGCGGGGGGGGGGGGGGGGGGGGGTATTTATCCCCTGAAGTTCTAGTTAACCCTTTCCCTCATATAGACTCATTTTGACGTACTCAGTAGGTACCACATAAAGCCTGATCTGCAGAAAACCACAGTTAAACCTTACCAAATTTAATTACAAAATCCTCATTTCCAGACCACTGAGGAGCAGCGAACAGCATAAAACCTGATCAGCCTGCGAGTTAGCTGATCTGGTTTTATGCTGTTCGCATAGGTCTTTTCATGGTGTCATCTATGAGGGAAAGGGTTAAGCTTATAAATGTTGGACTGTTTATATTAAACCGTGTTTCGTCCTCCGGGACACTACAGACCTTTTACAAAATGCAGATTGGGATTTTATGATTATGATTTTTTTATACCTAAATGTTAATCAGACTGATCATTTTTCAGCATAAGGCGTGCTAATAGGTATAGTTTTTTTTTTTAAAGAAACTGTTTAAGTGACGACGGTTTTTATACTTCAAATTATAACGAGGCTAGCGGAAGTTTTATGAAAGACTGTCATTTACCGTCCTGATTTACGGAGCCTCTATTACTATGGTTTAGGATAATGATCTTCTTAATCTTGAAACCAATCTATACGGTGTCATAAAAGGACATGGGATTTATGTTTATTTCAAGATCGCACGCATTAGTTTTCGCGAACGCACGCTACATTAAAATATATTCCATGTCCCGTTTATGCCACCGTAGTTCTGGTTATATTTTTAACAATTTTTACAAATAAGATTAATCATACTGTATATACATTAGTCTATAATATAAATATAATATAAAATAAATCATCTTTATACCATGGGTATGATGATGTATTTCAAGTAACATGTAGGCGATACTGATATAATCCAATACTTATATTTTCATGCGTTCGCGTTCTTCTTCAGCTTGTTATTAGCTACATGTATAACTTTGCTATATAAGAATTAAATACTGTTGCAGCGACAGAAAACTCCGACATAACAGCAAAAACAAAACAAAAATCATAAAATCTAAGGACAGACCGTCACCAGTATTGTCCTAGCTTTATTTTTTCTGCGTTTTCATATCTGGACACTACCAGTGTGAACGTCTATGAATATTGAATAGGTCTCAGTTGTCGACGATGCGGTATTATGCGGTCAGACAGTGCATTTTTGATTGGATGAAAATTCGAAGGAAATAAATATTCCAAAAGGCTGATAGAGTCAGATCATGCAAAAACTATACGCAGCACACACACACACACACACACACACACACACACACATATCGGCGTTCTACTAAACGTTTATGAAATGAAGCTATTGAGCAAATAAATGATATTTATCGCCAAAGTATTGATATATGTAATCCAAGTACATACATGGACCTACGCACTTACGCACAAACGTGTAATAGATTTTAAAGAACGTCAAAAAACGCTATAAAACATCGTCGGCTTACCAGGGTTAGGCATATAATATTTGTCTTCACAATTAGACCCTGCGCAATCATTTGTGAACACGATGTTACAAAAATCATATTTATAGCCCTATGATCTTCGTTCGCAGTCAGGACTTACTGTAGATCTAGAAGTGCCGCCATCTTGCTTTTATGCTGTACAGTTAAAATACCTTGTTGTTTCTCCCGAAGCCATTCAATATGGCGACAAATACTGTCAAAAACGAACCTCCCTATTGTGGTGCATTTAGCCACAGTGAAACGGGCAAACAAGTCTAAAACAACAATGAGATTCTGAAGTCTTTTTATGGCAAGCTAAAACTCTGTCCACGAATAATCTTTCTCCTGCAGGCAGTTGAGCTCTAAATTAATCTTAATTTGACATTAATTCCTGAAATAATATCTATAGTTTTGAATCTGATTTATAAATTTTATATGGAATTTCCTTACATGTTTTTTTCTTTTGTTAAATACTTTATCTCCATTTCGTAGTTTATTCAGACAGTTGTAAAAGCCGGCATTTATTAGATGCAGGGAGCGGGGCTTATTGTGCCAACCGCACCCATATGCGCTCTAAGGCAATATACAGAGCATTTGAAATAGACCTTGCTGCTCGTTTTTAGGGAGACACGTCTTTGCAAGGCCAGATGTCGTTCCGCAGACAATCAATAGTCAACGATTTCGGAGATTTTTGTTTGACATGATTGAAATGTTGTCTTAAATCCTTCATTAAGATAGTGTCAGCCTAATGCATCACCTCCAACTGAAGAACATCCATAAATTGGTTTCTGAGAATTACTTTCAACTGTCTTGAAACTGAAGATTGTGGGCTCAAATCCCAGAAGGGTCATTTTTTTCTTTCATTTTTTTTACTTTGACCATTACTTATGTATTACTCAGTCAGAAGGAAAACAGTGTTTTTTTATATATTTATATAGTATATTTTGGATAAAAATGTTAAACGTAAAAACAAGTATGGTTAAAAGTATCACATATTTAAATTAAGAAACATAGTCTTACACACATTGGCGTGACGTCTGTAACTTTGCAAAGATATATAATGGTAATTGTAGTGACACTAGTGGTGGGTATACCCAAAATGGGCATAGACATGCCCCTGTTATCTCTAGAAAACAAAGATGGTTTCGGATCTATGATAACTGCAATATAATTTATCATATCGTATGCATGATACGATTAATATCGTTTCTTTTGGTTTCCGTACAAATAAAAAAGCCGGCCGAATTAAATCATTTGAGTGACTCGGCCAGCATTCATACATCATGATTTATGAATACGGAAGAAAAAAATATACAAATACATTTGAACCTGTACTAGAGGCCACCTTTATGAAGCGGTCAAACTGCATTTAGCAGTCAGTTTCAATATTTCCAAACTGGCATTTTGTAAACCTTCATTTAGCAACCTTTGTTAAGCGGTCACTTTCTCTTGTTCCCATGACTGACCGCTATAGACAGGTTTGACTTTAATTTCAATTCTGAAAATACGATATTCTCTCGAGTTTTTAATCTGGTAATTAGTTTGGCGATGTCTGCGAGCGAGCAGTTATCGACTTTCTTTGTCCGGACCATAACTGCCATGAATATTGGACATATTTTAAACCACTTGTATAATTGTTCAAAATGATGAGACAGTGTGCAGTTGCATGACCAAGATCAGTAGCTCTAAGATCAATTTCTCACCTCGAGGTCGAAGATAAAAACAGGTACAATATGCCTTGTCCGGAATATAACTTTCTCCAGCATAGATTGATTTTGAAAAATCTTGTTGCATTTTTTTCAACATGATAGTAAGGTATGAGGGCCGATGATACAGGTCCGTAGCCCAAAAGTCAGGGTCACATTTCAAGGTTATAAGTAAAAAAATAATTCCAATTATTCCGATCTATGAAAAAGATAAACATGGCAACTACTAGGAAGGAGAATGTCAATCTTATTAAAATCAGATTCAGTATGCTAACTGGATCTGACCACATCGTATAGAGGGTCGTCATAGATTGACCTTTGTATAAGCCAATAAAATCGGCGGCTACAGAATCGTTCGGTGTATCAGGGGGAAATAACCGCATCAATCTCACAATAGAGTAGAAAGATGTATAAGCGGCCAGGTAGCTAATTCGGTAGAGCAATCGCCATGTAAGCAAAAGGCATCGGGTTCGAGTCACGGTCAAGCTGTACATTTTTCTCACCCTGTGACAAATATTTTACCAAAGTCAGAAACGCGCCATTTAATTCGAGTATCGAGTATTTTGGTATCTCTCTCTCAATATTGCTAGCGTTGCAACTCTGATGTATGCTCTGCGTTGAAAAGTTCGTTACGGGATGTTTTATTCACTGAACATTGCTGTTTTCGTAAATAGATACTGATGAATTCATCATTGACAATATCATCATGCAAAAGCAATAGCAGATTAGATGTGTAAGGACATAACTAAACTGTATATTGAAAAAAAAAAACAAAAAAAAAACAACTACTAGTTGTGTAAAATGATGCATGTCGGAAATGGGACTAATGCTATGCAGTAAATACAAAAATGGCCCGCTATGAGCGGATCTAGCCTGCCTGATACATGTATGTATGAAAAGAAACCTTAAAAATTCTCTTCCCCAAAACTTCTGGCAAGATTTCAAAATATTTTGGCACAAATGTTATTGAGGTACTTCTCTACCAAGATTGTCAAAATATTTTGATCTGTTTAAAATATGGCCGCGAGGATCAGGGACGTATTTGCTTTATATGTATAGAGCGAAAGAAAATCTTTTTTTAAAAACTACTACTGTCTAGCTTGATTTCGAAATATTTTGGCGCTGATATTCCTCCCAAACAATATTGTCCAAATTTCTCTGATCCGTTAAGAACATGGCGTGGGTAATTTGCTTTATTTCTATAAACTTTGAACATCTTCTTGTCTGAAACCATAAATCCTAGAGCTATTTTGTGTAAAATATTGTCTCGTGGTCCAAGTTTGCTCATAAATGTTGATCAAACATTACTTCCATAGGGATAACTAGTTTTATAAAAGTAAATATCATAATGTCTGGCAAGAGCTATCATTTTACGTTTTTTATTTACTTGGTCAGAGATGCATGTGGATTCGCTTATATTTGCGTATGTAGAATAGCACAAGAAAATCATGAAAGAAATGTCATAAATAAAATAAATTGATGTATTTGATCACTATTTCAAAAACAATAAATAAATAATAAATAAATGGAAATCAATTTATCGATTTGATTAGATACATGTTTAAGCTAGAAATTTTAGAACAGAATTGTTCCATATCGTAAACGAGATATGAATTGCATGTTCATGTCTGAAAGGCACTTCGAATCAATAACACAACTCTTAAAAGTTAAAAATTGAAGTTGCAAATGGGTGTAACTTAATTCAACTGATTATGACTTTCAAATTTAATTTGTACGTGTTTTTCAATTCGGCTGTCTTCTGTTTTTCTAATTATGACAAGATCTTCCGTGATTGTGGCTCCCGATGCAGCGATGTCTGTACAGTGAGGGTAAAAAGGGTAAAAACCAAAATGACATTCATCGATGGAAAAGTCGTTTTGTTACGCGCTGTGATCGGACTTTAGCCTCTTAAATTACATCAAATCATATAAAAGTCAAGTCAAAACAAATGAGGTAATAATAACTCAAAATGAAACGAGTCAATTTACACAAATGAAGTAACGTTGCAATAGCAGAATGAAGACGTTAGTTGAGCTTCCTAAAATGAGAAGCGATCATCTTGAAATCGGTTAGGGCTTATAAACGGAATTCTATAAGTCAAGACAATCGCTTGAGTTTATTATATGTACTTACTTACAGAGGCTTCCCTTAAAACAAATAGAAATGAATAATTAAATTTAAGTAAGATCAGATTTTAAGACGGAATTGCAGACACACATAGTCCTCGTTTCTTTAATGAATTGGTGTCGATAATTACCAAGATCCTTTCCTCCATCAACGAGCGGAAATGTTTAATTGATATTTTGTTTGTCAGACCTCCTAAATATTTTAAACTGTTTTGATATAGTTTCGAGAATATATCTCTTTTAACTTTTATAGTTTACCAGTAAAAGCACACATTTGAGTGGCCTTCGTCTGGGAGACATGTGATGATATAGAAGTAACAGCCTGCCATATTGTTATTGCCATATTCAGTTCCGGTTGGAATTTTGACCTATAACCTTACAATGTGACTTTGACCTTCAGTTTTCAGAGAGAACAATAACTCTCATTTTCCTTTTCTTTCCAGCAATATTTGCTGTGGTAGTAAACTATGTAAAGAAAGGGATCAATTTCGATATAAACAGACTGAGTATGTTAACACTTCTTAAAATGAAAATGACATATTAATTAATTAAAAGTTTTTGACATCTAGTTCCTAGCAAATATTCCGTGTTATATTCTGGTGTGTGGCTGTTTTCTGTAATTGTCTACGGCTGTTACATTTCACTGATGATTTTATTGAAAATTCGATATAGTAATCTGTTTTCAAGTTAACACCCGATGTATCAAAATTAACTTTTTGTAATAAAAGATTAGAGTTATATTGCGTTAGACGACAGTTTTTCGATTTCTTAGTCCATCATTTGGTAGGTCGCAAGGCTCCGGGACACGGGCTCCGTGGTTCGAATCTTGATTGGGTTTCAGCCAAGTTCCTTGAGCAAGAAGTTCCATTCCACCAAGGTGTATAAAGAGGTTCCTTAGAGGGTTATTTGAGTCATGTACATATATATGACTGCCTAGCCCATATAAATCGGCTGCTCGCACGGTATTTACGAATATAGCCAACGATCAAGGGGTAAAACATGCAATGTCAAATTAGCGTGTACATGCAGTACCTGTCTACATAATTAAGAGAAACAAATCTGTATTCTCAGTGAAATAACTGATACTATACCAGGCGACATACATATATACTCGTACAATACATTATTATCCAGAGAGATGCGCCTTAAACGCTCTATTTAAAGAGACCATTACTCTTATACATTTTTCATTTTATCACAAATTTGTTTATTTTAAGTTCGTCTACTTGTCAAATATGTAGTTTGTTTATTGGGTTTAACGTTTCAAAGACGGAATTTCAGTTATTTGGAGACTATGTCTACTTGTGACAGATATAGTGATGTTACAGTGCAGATACACGCCATAGACATGTGACACGATACCACACCCAGTCACATTATCCTATACCGGGCTAACCTGTCCTGGATCCACCCTTTTAAGTTGAGCGCCGGGCAAGGGACTTATACCAGTACTTTTCAACAAGTTTGCATAATTACAGCTACAGAGAGTAGATATATTGCATTATATACATCTGATGCCCATTATCACGATAATGGGCCAACCAGTCCTAGATGGCAGATACATTTTGTATATACCTATGCTGAGTGCCAATCACTTTTATACGACAGCATTGGTGTGACGGAGTCAGGGATCGAACCCGAAATTAATGCTCCGTAGGACCTATTTTGTACCTTAACAATCGCTCTGTTGACTACAGCAAAATGAAATACCTTGATAAAGTCGAGGGCATTATAGATTTTCACAAATTCTTCTTGTTTTTTTTCCTTCTTTTTCTTCTTTTTGTCGATGATGTTTTTTTTTTCTAATCTACGATACTGAATAAAAAATAATAACTGATTAATGACAAGGTATGCATATATTATGACCACATATGCATAAAAAATCCAGTCCTCATACGCGTATATCCTGCATGCTTGTGTATGAACGAACGGTGTACAACGAGCAAATAAATTAATTGCCCAGCTTATGACGAGCCTTTTCGGTGTTCATATGAAATCTGTTTTATAGCACCGTAGATTAAGCAATAATCAATACACATTCTGTTTTGTCCGATAATCTCAAGTCACTCATTGTGAAGTAGCCAGGCTAATTACCAATTCCTGTTAAGACTGAATGACATCGCCAGCCCATCATGAACTATAATTTCCTTCTAGACAGCAATGTATGCACGGAGATGACCGCAGAGCACAATGTTCCCATGAACACAGGCAGCTGAAAGATCATGGCCATCGTATTTGACAACAGGAACAGTGCCGATTTCTCAATTACCGAGGTATATGGGTTTAATTTCCTGATATTTATGTGGGTTTGACCTCGTACGAAGGACATAAATCCAGGGTTTACGAACAAAACCTTAGAAACGGTTCTATCTAAAGTATACGCCCGTGTGAAGAGAATAGAGTAGAAAGGAAATGAATTGATACTTCAGTATTTTGATTTGATGTTAATTTGAGGAGCTATCATTTATGATTTAATAATGTTTTGATATTAAGAGATATTGAAATATCGTGATAATTCCTTTAAAAATCATCTTTAAACTACTTCAAGTATATGATAAACACAAAGCAACACATATTTGTTCTGCACTATATCTGTCTCAAGTAGACATCGTCTCCAAATGACTGAAATACTATCGGTGGGACGTTAAATCCAATAAAACAAACAAACAAACAAACAAACAAACAAACGTATTTGTTCTATCGTAACCGAGCGGAATTAACCTCCTCTGCTGAGGCTGAATGTGTCACTTGCCCACGGAGTCCATTTTACATGCAGTAAAATACGTAATTTCTTTGGGATTTATTTTATTGATTTCAGGAAAAGTGGTATCCATCAATGTAAATGCCATGACAATTGTGCATTACGTTTAACATCAAGTGGTTCCGCTAATATATATATATACATAGTACAGTACATACTGTGAAATCATTAATTTTCGCGAGACACTATTTTTTTCTCGATTTCCTGAAGGGGTTTTATCCAAGAATATAAATCCCCACGAAAACGTATCTCTTATATAGACCCCACGTTTTCTAGAACATAGATCCACGAATGAATATATCCGAGAAATACATGACGAAATTTAATGTCATCCTAAATAAATGATTTTACATTATAAGAGTGCTGATTTGAAATTCAACGAAACCATCCGTCCTTTGCCTAGAAATGTATTATTTTATAATTACAATATACATTTTGCTCTATTTAGAATACATTTTACTTATCTAGCGTAGACAGAGATTTATAATGCAGATTTCATAGTATTTCACAAAACTTCAATTAGTTCATTTTCATAAAATCTCTTCATTAATGGATTCAGTTCTTTTCTTTTATCTTTCGAAAATATATTCAAAGGACAGATTAATCCTTTTATTTTCTCCATACATTTATTATATATATAAAACATTTATAATTTAATCAATACTTGCTCCATATTTATCAATATTTCGGGAATGTGTCCAAGAAATAGAACAATATGCTTGTTTTGTTGATCATGCATGCATGAACTAATTATATATATTCTTATTATATAAGAATTATGCACTTTGAAGGAGGAGTAAGCTGTAATGCGTAAGATGTGAACTGTTGGTTTCACTTCTTGGTATATTTGTTTTAGTTTTGTATTGACATACCTTCCCTTCAAATACATTAATGAAGTCAACAAACCTATTACCGCATCAATATTAATGTATACATTTATGACTTGACAAATACTATTACAGAAATCTAAACTGTATACAAAACAATGTGTCTTTCTTTTCCACGCAGACTGTAGCAAGCGGAGGAGACCTTGATTAGACAGCTCCTGGTAGCAACTATCCCTCTTTACCAAGACAACACACTGAATCGGTGTGAGATTAAGGATTGAATTTCATTTGCATGAGACAAATGTAGACATTTATCAATCGTCACGACATTATACACAGACATATTAAAGCACATGTCACCATAGAGATAACATTTGTAAGTCGTTCATTAGGTTATCTGTTCACTGATACTATATGTAGATTGCAGCACAAAGCATCTGGAATTAACACAATTTGAATTTAATTGATTGTATAGATATTTATCAAACTTTTTATCCACCCAAGGGCGCGTGTTATGTAAGTGTATATGTTTGCATTTGATACACAGTCAGTCTCTTTATTTGCAATGCTTCAGAAAGGTAGTATATAAATCTCATTGTTAACGTAAAGAAATGAATTAATCTGAATGTTACATATGGCGCATTAAAGTCAAATCCTTACTGAAAGTAAAGCATTAATAGAACACATATACAATGTAGATATTGTCTTTATTGGGGATACAGCATTGCACTTATATATAAGTTGAATGTTCGAGTCCTCAGACGCTAAGAAAGCGCTCAATGCATTAGTCTCCATTTAAGTATATACTTGTCCTATCTAACTTTAATGAGTCCAAATTATCATGATTATTTTCCTAATCTCAGGCTGAAATTTCTTCATGGGTGAACGGCGAGTGCCTAATGTAATTATTCCCATGTTGAATATTCTCATCTTTAATGAAAAATTGCATTTTGTCTGCGATAAATCTTTCTAGATAAGAGGATTATTCTAATCTAGTTCTACAAATACAACTTTTTATGTCATGAAGTCGCAAAATCCCACCGTCTTTGAGAAATAAAAAGGTTATTTCGTAGTCTGGTGTGCGATTAGAATGCGCTAAAATACTTGTTTTTATTTCTGTTTTATTTTCAGACTCAAAACCAAGGATATGGTGTATTGATGCATTTAATCTCCCGTTTTGTCTCATCTTGACGTTATGTCGTCACATTTCAAAAGGTTGTAAATTTCGATGCGGCCGTTCTTATATATTGATACATATCTGGCTTATCTTTTGTTGTCTTTAGCCACATAGGAGGCAATTATGACTAATCAACAACGATTGCGAACAGCTGCTGTAACGCAATATTTGCATAACTCGTGGAAAATTGTAGCGCAATTTAAAATTAATGAACAATATATATGATTTGTATACTGATTTTAAACCAAATGCATCTTTTAACCAATTTCAATAAGAAATTATTTATTCCCCCCAATTTTATCCGAAAATCGGCGTGCAATTTTAATAAAGATATTTCAAAATGTCAAGAAGCAAGGATTTCCTATAGTCTGTTTCGGAAAGTGATCTTTTTGATTGATATCATAGACTGGACATTTATTCAGTATGACGCAGCTCTCTTGAAGTTAGATATTAACTAAGTTATTTATGCTTCATTTTAGACGACAGTTAAAAACGGTTTCATCTAAAAAAAAAAAAAAGAGTGAGTCTACCGATTTCTCCAATGTTTCGATAATAATGGATTTGTTGGTGGCCGTAATTAAAAAAAAAAAAAAAAATATTCTGAAATAGTGGGCATTAAATTAAAAAAGCTTTGTCACCAGTAGAATGTTGTTTGAATTCTTTTTAACAGACGCTATTTAAAATTTTTAGTCAAGCGGTGAGCGTTGACGGTACAGAATATATTACTCTTGAATACTTTAAATTGCTATCAAATAAGGAGCAATTTTGCCACTTGTATTGTGCACATGTTTCAAACTTGAAACAGTTGAACGCTAGTTAAATTGTTCAAGCTTTATGTATGTTAAACATACGAAACACCCGCTAATCACATGATGGTTTCCAATTTTCATTGACACGTTTTGTCCGATACTCAACATCTTCCATTCATACAATCCATGTGTAATTATCCCAGAACACGGTATCTATCCTGCAAATGTTATTTCTTAAATTTTTTCAACTTATCCAGCTCACAAAGAGATTAATATTGCAGTATCTTCGGTACTACACTATATGATAAATGTCTTCATTTGATAAGTTACAAAATAGATTTACCCAAGGATAAATGTAAATGAATGCCAAAACTTCCATTAGTTCATTTCATTCAAATTTATTTGGTTTAGGTTTTTGCTCCATGTAAATCAATCTCAAGAAATAAAACAATCTGTTGTTTTTTTCCATAAATGCATGCAATGATTTTTCATACATTTAACATGCTGGAAGTATTGAACTGTTAAGATCTCTAAAGTTGCTGCTTGTAAAGGAATAAACAGTGTTTACATGTCAACTGTTGATTTCACCACCTAGCATATTAGTTCATATTGAAATACGTTCCCTTCGAATACATAATTGAGCTCAGTAAACCCTTTACCACATGAATATTCATGTACACATTTCTGACTTGACAAATATTATTACAGAAATTTAAATTGTATACGAAACAATAGACTTTTCTTTACCCTGGAGACTGTGAAACATCTGAAACTTTATATTAGCAAGCGGAGGAGACCTTGATTAGACAGCTCCTCGTAGCAGCTATCCCAGTTTGCCAAGGCAACACACTGAATCGGTGTGAGATTAAGGATTGAATTTCATTTGCATGAGACAAATGTAGACATTTATCAATCGTCACGACATTATACACAAACATTTATAAATTGTTCATTATATTATCTGTTAGCCGATATCTCTATGTAGACTGCAGCAGGGAACACTGAGTACAAAGCATCTGGATTACACACAATTTGATTTAATTGATTGTAAAGATTTTATCAAACTTTTTATTCACCTAGGTGCGAGAGGTATGTCAGTGTGTGTGTGTGTGTGTGTGTCTTCTCTTTGTTTACAATGATTCGAAAGAATAGGATATAAAACTTTATTACTTGTCAACGTAAAGAAATGATTAAATCTGAATGCCACATATGGTGCATTAAAGACAAGCCTTAATTTGAAGTTAAAGATGAATATACACATATACAATGTAGATACTGTCTTTATTGGGGGAGACAGCATTGTTATTGCATAATTGAATGTTCCAGTCGTCAGATGCCACGAACGCGGATTAGTCGCCTTTTAAGAATAATCATACTGGTCCAACCTTACTGTAATGAGTCCAAATTACCATGATTATTGCCCTCATCTCAGACCGAAAGTCCTTCATTGGTGAACGGCGAGCGCCTGATGTAATTATCTCCATCTTCAATGAAAATTGCATCTTCGGACACCATAAATCATTCAACGAATAAGGGTTATTCAAATCTGTTTCCAGAAATACAACCTTTTTATGTCACGAAGTCGCAATATCCCACCGTCTCGGAGAAATGAATTGGTTATTTCATAGTCTGGTTTGCGATTAGAATGCACTGAAATATTGGTTTTCATTTTCAGACCCAAAGCCAGGGATTGGTGCATTAAGATATTTAATCCTCCTTAAAGTATCATCTAGACGTTATGTCGTCACATTTACAAAAGTAGTGAATTTTACGGAATACCGTTAGGGCCATCGCCTCTAGCTGAATTGTTAGGGTACCCGATACACGACAGTACGATGATGATAATGCGATATCACGATGTTACGACGCCGATAACGCGAGACCACGATGATGATACAACGATAGCACGATGATGATACTAAGAGAACACGAGATCACGATGATGATAATGCGATATACTATCGTGCTATCATCATCGGCGGATCATCATCATCGTGCTCTTGCAATATCATCATCGTATCGTCGTAGTATCATCATCGTACTGTCGTAGTATCATCATCGTGCTCTCGCGTTATCATCATCGTACTGTCGTACTATCATCATCGTGCTGTCGTACTATCATCATCGTGATGTCGTACTATCATCATCGTGCTCTCGGGTTATTATCATCGCACTGTCGCCTTCCGGTGATCATGCGCAGACAAGTGTTTTTATTGTCTGCGTGGTATACTCGAAGAAATGGATGAGTTTATTACAGATCATTTTGAAAGAGGATATACTTACAATGAAATCATTGTTTTGTTGATTGCGTTTCGATCTATAGTCATCTATATGGCTACTTACGGCAAAAATGTGCCTTTAGGACTATATAAACATACAAGAATTCGGTATAACTTCTGACCTGGATATGATTGAGACCCATACTTGGTTTTATTTTGTAGCTATTACATCATGCTACATGCCTACACCTAGTCTAATGGGATCACATTGATTGTTTTTCAATCTATAGTCAGATGTATGGCTATGAATGGCTATTTTCTTTTCGTAGAGGCGTAGTTAGTTAGTTATTTTTTGCATGATTTTAAGGAAATATTCAGAGGGGAAGACCTAAATAATAATGAAGTTGGAAAGCCCTGTATTATATTGTAAATATTATTTTGTATATATCTTAATTGTGAAAAAAAATCTTAAAGTGTATATTTAATACATATATAAATATTATAATTTAGCCCTATATATAAGTCAGATCAGGCCCTTTATATTATATAGAATATCTTCTGATCTGATCTGGTCTGATAGATTAAATTATAATGTTTTTATCTTTCTGATATATGTTGTTGTTTTACTTTCCTAAAGTTATTAATATGGTGTTTAAATCAACCATATAACTACAATGTAGTTAATTACTCTGCGGTACCTACTTGTTTATTGATCAACATTAGACAGTACTGTACAATGTGTACAGTCCACTATCTTCCTTTAATATAACAGAAAAAAATATTTCCTGGTGTAATCAATGTAGTTATCATATTTAATACACTGTTTAAAATATATAAGAGTTTGAATTTTGCCGTTTTGATTAACCAGTAGTTTTTATTGATATCAAATATTATCATTTCTTTCACTATTGCTTGATAGATTGTGCTGATAATTTCCTGTTGTCCGGTAAATTCCCGAAAATAGGATAGGGAATTGTCGAATTCATCAGGCGGGATAACTCTGAAACTTATTGCTTGCTGAGCTTATTGTTCGCTACTATTGCTTGCTATGTTGTGTTCAGTTCTTCGCGCATGCTCACCGGAAGGCGATAACACGATGGTGATAGTACGACAGTGCGATGATGATAGTACGACAGTGCGATGATGATAACGGGAGAGCACGATGATGATACTACGACAGTGCGATGATTATACTACGACAGTACGATGATGATAACGCGAGAGCACGATGATGATAGTACGACAGTACGATGATGATAACGCGATGGCACGATGACGATAGCACGATACTATATCGCATTATCATCATCGTTATCTCGTGTTCTCGCAGTATCATCATCGTGCTATCGTTGTATCATCATCGTGGTCTCGCGTTATCGTCGTCGTAACATCGTAATGTCGCATTATCATCATCGTACTGTCGTGTATCGGGTACCTTAACAATTCAGCCAGTGGCGATGGCCCTAACGGTATCCCGTAGAATTTCAATATGGACCATGTGTTAGTGATATGGGACAGCGTATTAGAATGCAAGCAATTTAAAAGTGTACCACTAATTAAACATGTTTATTTTTTTATGTCTGATTGCTATTATTTAAGTAATACGATAACTATCTCTCTCGAATTAATTACATACATATATAAAGTCATATTTATGCACTTTCTGTATGGGAATGTTGTTTTTTTAACTCAGTCCATCATAGATATATCTTAGTACTGATAAAATGTCATGTCTATCATACGGATATACCCTGCATGTCAGTGATAAATGTAATTACTTATAACCATTTTAGTAAGTATAGAAAAGTCTGAATTTAAGCAAACTATTTCCATTTCTCACTTCAGTTATATACACGTTATATGAAGGTTTTCCAAATATAAGGTAAATTGTAAGACTGAACAAGGAGCCAATCAGAAATTGACTGATAGATTTGGTACTTTGTTTCGAATTTTGAAAGCTTAATTCAAACTTTTAGACCTCGTCCATTCCAAAGTAGTTGTTTATTGTACTGTAGTCAAGACCTGAACAAAATCAATTGGTTGTGAAGCAACATTTGCTTTGGTAAGACTGGCTCATAATAATCTGGACAATACTTCTATTTAAATGTATACGTATTTTTTATATTTTAAATTATTTAATGTGTAGTAAGCTAGATGCAGTTGCGACATATCAATACACGGTTTGAATCGTTATTCTACTAAAAATAAATATTTTTCTGCTTCGAAACCTCAACCTACTGTGATAATATATTAATGTTATCAATTGAGGAGAGACAATGCTTCAAATCCAATACGCATGATCAAACAAAATGCATTACTATGCCATCTATTACGGAACGTTTATTTTGAATAATTCAGTCCAAGTTTTAAACTGTGTGTTACATGTGTAATACTGCATTAGGATCTGAAGCGTATGTTTTAACTCTCTGCAATATATAATTGGCACATGCGTGACATCATGCGTGATTACAAGTTTTCATTTTTGTTCCTTTCTCGATTTAATGATATTGAGGCCTAGGTCCTAAGGGTTTACAATATAAATCTCCTACATTAGGTAAGTGACATGTTCTCGTAAAGTCTCTCTGAAAAATTCAAAGGTGTGGTTATATGCTAGTCATTACCTAGGCGAAAAATGCTATTTCTACTCAGGAGACGTCGGGACGGATTTGTTTATTATATTGAAATATTTTGTTTTCAAATAAATAGCCTTACGCTAAAGATTGCTTGTAAGATATGACGGTAACATATGGTTAATTATCAACAACAGATGTAACACCATGCCCGCATCACTCGTTGAAAAAAAAACCCAAAAAAAAACGTACCAAATCTCTAGAAATAAAGAAAAAATACATATGTTTTGTGTACTGATTTCAAATCCAATAGAACCAATTGTATAAGAAATTACTGATACCACCATTTAATCGGCTCGAGGTATGTAAGAGTCTTATATCAAATTGGTCTGCAATCGGTGAGGTCTAGATAATTGACTAGGCGGTTACTTATGAATGTCCAATCTTATTAAAGATATTTCAAATCACCAAGAAGCAAGGATTTCCTATAGTCTGTTTTAGAGAATTGTCTTTTTGATTGATATCATAGACTGGACATTTATGCAACATGACATAGCTCTCTTAAAGTTAGATATTAACTAAGTTATTGATGCTTCATTTTAGACAGTTAACGAAAGGTTATTACTTCTTTACATTATTTATCTTCTATAAGATATGGTGAACGTCTTAAATCAGTTCTGAACGTTTATAAAGTAACTAGTAAATACAACTTCCGTACGTTTGCTGTGCTCATGTCAGGTGCTTTTCCACAAGCGATTTGGAAATGACATTTTATATTGAAACGTTATTTCTTTTACAACCACTTGGCATATAGCAATAGTTTTTTTTTCTTTGCAGTAATGGGGTACACTCGTAGGCATCGATGTTTGTGGAAACCTACTCACATAGAGATAACATAGGAGTCCAAACGAGAGGGAAAATACTTCTTCTTTTACAGCATCTGGATGAGAAAAGATTAGCACAAGGTTGCACGGATGAAAATCTAGTTCATTAATCACAACGCTACTTAATGGACAATGGATCCAACAAGCCATAAGTGGCCAAGGGTACAGTGGTCTCGCGATTCCTCAGTGTGGCGAATCAGAATACCGGAGATGACTCAAGCTACAAGCTCGGTCCTTTGATTTAACCCTTATTACTCTACATAAATATTAGGGCGGTTATTCAAACATGCGATTTTTGATTTATCGAGCTCCATGCTTGGTCCCTAAATAGTATATCCTATATATTTCCGTGCGATTCTTCGCTATCAAATCTACCAGTATGTATCTACCAGTACCTATCTTCAAAGGAGGAAATGTTGATAATGCCAAACATTATCGGGGTATAACATTAATAAATATAATAAAAATAATGTTCTCAAATTCTCCTAAACAGACTGACAAAGTGGTCTACACGTAAAAAATAATAGATAATCAGTTCCGCTTCCAAAAAGGCAAACCAGCTATTGATTGTATATTTATGTTACACTCCATTATTATGAAATCATTATACTCACATAAAAGAAAATCATATTGTGCTTTTATAGATTTTGAGAATTTTTTCGACAAACTAAATCGTTTATATATATTTCAAAAACTACTCAATGAGCATGTTTGTCCAAGCCGTCCAAAGCATGTACAATGTGGTTACAGCCGCCGTGAGATTTAAATCCGAAACGTCATCTTTTTTTAATTCGGAGATCGGTGCAAAGCAAGGCGACCCAAGCTCCACGATATTATTTTTATATTTTATAAATGATACCAAACAAAATTTTAATGATAACATAGATGGTCTATTTAAACTAAACGGTGCAAATTGTTTACAGATGACGCGGTCCTATTCGCTCATACACATACAACTCTGCAGTGTTTACTTAACGATTTACACGCCTTCTGTGAATCATGGGGGTTAAAAATTAACACAAGTAAAACAAAAATAATGATTTTCGAATTAGCGCGCCATACTACACATAATTTTATTTTAAATGATACTACTCTGGATGTTGTCACATCTTTTAAATACCTAGGAATACATTTGTTTAAAAATGGTCATATTTATAGAACACAGAAGAACTTAGCACACCACTTATTATATGCACTTCATAACCTATTTATAGTTTTCAACCAGATAGATTTAAATATACACTTGAAGATAAATGTAAATTGTTTGACAGTCTCGTTGGATCTATTCTAAATTACGGAGCAGAGATTATTGGTATACACGATTGTAAAGACTTGGATCTTATTCATTGTAAACCTCTTCGGAAAATACTTCATGTCAGAAAATCTACTAACCTAGATGGTCTATACGGTTAAACGGGTAGTAACCCGATGAAAATACAGCGAAAAAGCTTTTAAAGTACGATGAAAACACGATTGTTAAGTCTATCTATGACATTATGAGGCAAGGTGCTGATAACAAGAACTCGTATAATGGTAAAATTTGGGCATGTCAAATAAAAATAACACTCAATGAACTTGGTATATTTATTTTTATGATTTACATAAATACGAAATTCTTTAAAAACGCTTGTGTGATCTGTAGAAAATATAAAGCTTTTGTATTCATACTTTTTTGACAAATATTTACGCATGGAACACATGTTATGTATTACCTACATCTTTAATGTACATCTATAAAACTAACCAGCGCTACATTTTTTACGCTACCTTCTCTGATAAGCACCTAGTTGTTTTATTTTTATTTTCACTTGTGCAAAATTTCGACTACCTCACCCTATTGTAAAAAGTATTTTGTATGGGCTATAAATTTGTATTGTACAATTCTATACCAAATAAAGAATAATTATGTTATGTTATGTCCTTGGTAACCAGGCCCCATGACCACCTGTCGCTTTGATTAACACTTTGATCGAAATAGTTTAGTATTTGTTTACACACATCGTTATACGTCTAGAAAGTAAGTAGGTGAATCGTAAAATCAACACGGTCGTGTATTCGCACCTACTCTGTGACAGGTCCTCCTGAATATCCAGATGTAATTGGCATTACCTCTGTGTGTGTGTGTAAGTATGCTAAGTATCACTTTATAATCGGATATAATGACATTTAATCAATACACATAATAATGGATCTGCTTGATATTAAATTGCTGTATCTTAATTTCGCATTTCTACTGACAGTCGGTGCCGAAATGAAGCATAAATATGGCCAGAATGAAGTGTAGATGTTGCTTAACAAAATGTCAGAAAACTACCGTTTATCAATGCAAGCCATTATTCAAATTATCTTAATAAATAAGCAAAAACAAGTGACATATTTTCTGTCATCTTATTCAATTTCGAGAAAATGCTAACAGTTGTTTTAACATAATTACAGAGAGTGCATGATAAAATACCGTCATCTGAAAGTTATTCCACAATTTGATTTGTTGGTGGCCGTAATTTAAGGAAATTACTACATTTAAGAAAAGTAGTGATTAAATTAAAACGTTTTGTCTCCAGTATAATATTTAATTATTTTTAAATAGACGTTGTTTAAAGCTATTAGTCCAGCGGCTAGGTGTGTGAAGTTAGCGCGTAGATCGTAGATCGTAAATCAACACTAAAACTAATTTTCTTTGTCGACCTGGGTCGTATTCCAACCATTAAATAAACCATATAAATGGTTGAGCTGGATCGTAGATCGTAGCTCGACCATTGAAAACTTTCATGGAATGGTTGAGCTGGGTCGTAGATCGTAGCTCAACCATTGAAATAAACCAATATAAATGGTTGACTTGGATCGTAGATCGTAGCTCGACCACTGAAAATGTTCATGGAATGGTTGAGCTGGATCGTAGATCGTAGCTCAACCATTCAAATAAACCATTATAAATGGTTGAGCTGGGTCGTAGATCGTAGCTCAACCATTCAAATAAACCATTATAAATGGTTGAGCTGGATCGTAGATCGTAGCTCAACCATTGAAATAAACCAATCATGGAATGGTTGAGCTGGGTCGTAGATCGTAGCTCAACCATTGAAATAAACCAATATAAATGGTTGACTTGGATCGTAGATCGTAGCTCGACCATTGAAAATGTTCATGGAATGGTTGAGCTGGGTCGTAGATCGTAGCTCAACCATTCAAATAAACCAATATAAATGGTTGAGCTGGATCGTAGATCGTAGCTCAACCATTGAAATAAACCAAAATAAATGGTTGAGCTGGATCGTAGATCGTAGCTCGACCACTGAAAATGTTCATGGAATGGTTGAGCTAGGTCGTAGATCCCGCGAACAAAAATTTTCCGACGGAAGCTTTTCCGACGAATGAGATTCCCAACGACTACAAAATTTCCCGACGGAAGCACTTTTCGAGACGAATACAATTTTTTCCGACGAGCACATAACTTTCCGATTAATACAATTTTCCGACGAGTACAATTATCCCGACGAAGATAAAAATATTAACAAAATACAATTTTCACAACTAATACTAAATTCCCGACATAAAATATTTCCCGACGAACAGAAAATTTTCCGACGGAAACTTTTTCCGACGAATGAGATATTCCCGACAAGTTCAAAGATTTTTGAAGGAAACTCTTTTCCCGACGAAAGCATTTTTTTCCGACAAATGCAATTTTCCCTACGAGTACAATAATCCCGACAAAATACAATTTTCACAACTAATAATAAATTTCCGGCATAAAATTTTTCCCGACGAACAGAAAATTTGCCGACGGAAACTTTTCCGACGAATGAGATATTCCCGACAAGTACAAAGTTTTTCGAAGGAAACTCTTTTCCCGACGAAAGCATTTTTTTCCGACAAATGCAATTTTCCCGACGAGTACAGTAATCCCGACGAAATACAATTTTCACAACTAATGATAAATTTCCGACATATAATTTTTCCCGACGAACAGAAAATTTCCAGACGGAAACTTTTCCGACGAATGAGATATTCCCGACAAGTAAAAAGATTTTCGACGGAAACTCTTTTCCCGACGAAAGCATTTTTTTTCCCGACAAATGCAATTTTCCCGACGAGAATATTTTCCCGAAGAACAAAAGTTTCCTGACAAATGTAATATTGGTTGATTATGCGACTTTTTCCTGACTTTTAAAAAAGAAGACAAATATATAACTAGTTTACGACTAAAACTAAACTAAAAGCGACAGATAATTTTTCCCGACAAGTTCATTTTCCAGACGAGTACAATATTACCGACGACGACTAAAATACGATCTACGATCCAGATCATCCATTAATCTTTATTTCAATGGTTGAGCTACGATCTACGATCCAGGTCAACCATTTATATTGGTTTATTTCAATGGTTGAGCTACGATCTACGACCCAGCTCAACCATTCCATGAACTTTTCAATGGTTGAGCTACGATCTACGATCCAGTTCAACCATTTATTTTGGTTTATTTGAATGGTTGAGCTACAATCTACGACCCAGCTCAACCATTCCGTGAACTTTTTCAATGGTTGAGCTACGATCTACGATCCAGCTCAACCATTTATTTTGGTTTATTTCAATTGTTTAGCTACGATCTACGACCCAGATCGACAAAGAAAATTAGTTATAGTTTCGATTACGATCTACGCGCTAACTTCACACACCTCCAGCGGCTGGCGTTGACAGTAGATGTATGTAATTTGAATATTTTTAATTGCCTTATAATAAGTTATTTAGTTGTCGAGTTGGTAAAGTCGATGCCTTTAACATCCACTCAGTCTCTCACCGCGTGGGTCGAGTCCCGGAAGGGTCATTCGGATTTTCATGTGAGGAAGCCTTCCAGCTGGCTTGCGGTATGTCGCCGCTACATGATTGAAATACTGTCGCAGCGACAGTAAACTCTAAACAAGAGTTTCAGTGCTGCCACAATATACACCGCCACAAAATATAAAGACCAAGAGGGTCCTTTTAATTATTGCTTTTAACATTTCTGTAAGCATATGCTCATAATGAAGTATATGAGACTAATTAATTTAGCTGAAAGAGCAGTATATTCACAAATATACTTTTCTCAAAGTGAGGCAATCACTAAAGATGATGAAAAGACAGGGGCCTGAGATTGTGGTTGCCTGGGTAGTATAAAAATCAATGAACCGGAAAATCGCGTTGCGTTCACAAGGCTGCAATATCAATCAGCTACAGAGACTAAGTTTCAAGGGACACAAATCTTTTAAAAATCAATGGACTGGAAAATCGCCACTTCGTGCACATCTACCCATTATAGTAATGACATTGACCAAGTTTTGAAAAGATTCATTCAGAAATGTAGGAGGAGTTGCGTTCACAAGGCTGCAGTATCAATCAGCCACAGAGACTAAGTTTCAAGGGACACAAATCTTGTAAAAATCAATGGACCGGAAAATCGCCACTTCATGCACATCTACCCATTATAGAAATAACTTTGACCAAGTTTTGAAAAGATTCATTCAGAAATGTAGGAGGAGTTGCGTTCACAAGGCTGCAATATCAATCAGCAACAGAGACTAAGTTTCAAGGGACACAAATCTTGTAAAAATCAATGGACCAGAAAATCGCCACTTTATGCACATCTACCCATTATAGAAATAACTTTGACCAAGTTTTGAAAAGATTCATTCAGAAATGTAGGAGGAGTTGCGTTCACAAGGCTGCAGTATCAATCAGCTACAGAGACTAAGTTTCAAAGGACACAAATCTTGTAAAAATCAATGGACCGGAAAATCGCCACTTCATGCACATCTACCCATTATAGTAATGACATTGAACAAGTTTTGAAAAGATTCATTCAGAAATGTAGGAGGAGTTGCGTTCACAAGGCTGCAATATCGATCAGCTACAGAGACTAAGTTTCAAGGGACACAAATCTTGTAAAATCAATGGACCGGAAAATTGCCACTTCATGCACATCTACCCATTATAGTAATGACATTGAACAAGTTTTGAAAAGATTCATTCAGAAATGTAGGAGGAGTTGCGTTCACAAGGCTGCAGTATCAATCAGCTACAGAGACCAAGTTTCAAGGGACACAAATCTTGTAAAAATCAATGAACCGGAAAATCGCCACTTCATGCACATCTACCCATTATAGTAATGACATTGACCAAGTTTTGAAAAAAAAATTCAGAAATGTCGGAGGAGTTGCGTTCACAAGATATGGACGTACGGACGTACGGACAGACGGACAGACGGATGACGCCAATATACGACCGCCTCCGGCGGCGTATAAAAATCAATCAATCAACAAAGTTGCCATATGTGATGTGCACATTTTTGAATTTAAAACAATTGATCGTTATTTTACACTGTTCCTACTATATACATAAAAAACTATACAAATCACCCAGTTATCTCAAAGACATTATGGTTTCCAATATTCATTGACATGTTCGTCCGATACTCAACACATTAACAATGCATTCAATCCACATAGATCATTTGTAACTAAGGGGGAAAAAAGCTATTCATTTAGTAGACAACGTCACTAAGAGAAGACACACTGTATTTACGCTCACTATTATTTTGGTTAAAACGTTAAATACAAAGGATCCACTGTGTTTGGCTCTCAGAACATAATTATTCACTATTAAATTTTAGTTGTCATATGAATATTTTCAAGACAATTATACATGCAATTATATTTGTTTGTTTGTTTTTTGGGGGTTTAACGTCCCACCGACAGTATTTCAGTCATTTGGAGACGATGTCTACTTGGGACAGATATAGTGCTGTCACACTGCAGTATCACGCCGTAGACATGTGGCATGGTACCACACTCAGTCACATTATCCTGACACCGGGGCCAACCAGTCCTGCAACTACCTTTATATGCTGAGCGCCAAGCAAGGGAACTATAGCAGTACCATTTTTTACTTTGGTATGTCGCAGCCGGGGATCGAACCCACGACCTCCCGCTCCCGAGGCGGACGCTCTATCTATTCGGCCACCGGGGACTGTGCATTTATATTTGTCATGCGCATTTTTTTCAATGATTTTTCGCGTGGGTTCGAATCCCGGCAAGGCCATTCGGATTTTCATGTGAGGAAGCCTTCCAGCTGATTTGCGGTAGGTCGGTGGTTCTACCGTTCTACCCGGATGCCTCCGTGCATTCGGGGTCTTCCTCCACCTGTAATTAGCTGGACGTTGCTATATGACTGAAATACTGTCAAAGCGACGGTAAACACAAATAGTCAAGTCAATGATTTTTAATGTGACACACAGTTATATTCTGTATTTATATATGCACTATTATTTCATTTTTTCATATGACACCGCACGACGCATTTAACACCTTTACACTGCCTGGTCTAATTCCTTCTTAGCCAACATACATAATTATTGTACCAAAATATGGAAAGTTGGCAAAGTGGGAACAACCCTACCAGAATACTATTAGAAGGTGTAATACCATGACTGTCTTCATCATGGCATTGCAGGGAGGCAGCTCCTTATTTGTCTCATATAGTCAAACGTCTCCAAATGACTGATATACTGGCAAGGAGATGTTTGAATGTATATGTAACCCAATACGCAAACAAAGCAATACATTTTTTTTTTCGGAAATGCTTTTTACATTTTCTAATACTTAGTAATACTATAATTATTTTTAGTATATAGTTTTATACAACACATAACACAAACAGTTAAATATGTCTTGCAAGAGATTTTGTATGTGTTAATATTTCTTTGTTTTTATACCAGGCGTTTACTGTCAGAATCAGAAAATCAATCAAAGATAGTAAGTAGATTAATTTGTTAAAAAGACGATTGTTTGAATAGACATATTTTCTAGAAAAATCTCCATCAGATATAAACAAAATAAGATTATTTAATTGCTACAATGTGGTCAAAATAAAAGATGCTGAAACATTTACTTTTTTAATTATATAGACCTTACTAGAGACTGCAAATGCAATATCGAAAGAAGAAAATATTGCGATAGAAACGAACCTCGCACCTATCCTCTAATCTGTTTTACAATCCCATATCTGATAAATAAGTAAAGTTAGAACTCCGCCCCTATCCTCTAATCTATTCTACAATCCCATATCTGATAAATAAGTAAAGTTAGAACTCCGCACCTATCCTCTAATCTATTTTACAATCCCATATCTGATAAATAAGTAAAGTTAGAACTCCGCGATCAGATAAATGTATCCCACTGAGTCTCTTTTAATTCCGACCATTAAGGACGGCACTAAACTTGCTTTAAAGTCGATCGATTTTGAAAGGTTACGAGGGGTCCATTATAGAAGACTGTCAACAAGAGCCGGTTGTTACTTAGACGTAATTACGTTTTGGATAAAAAA
>CM037788.1:42792195-42842195 GCA_021229015.1 Solen grandis | reverse complement strand
GTTATAAATCATTGAGAGAATGCAATACAATGACTGAGGAGACCAATGACGATCACCATTAAACTCCTAAAGAGTGTACATAACCTAGCATAATTATGTCGTATAATGACCGTATACAAGACAAGTAGCCTTCACACAGTTTACACTTAATTTAGCATGACAGGCCATGGTCTACTCAGACTGAGCGCTGCCATGTAGCGTACCTAGCCCAAGGTCGGGACTGGAGGATCTGTGTCCTAGGTCTCTCTCTCTCTACGTGTTTACACAGGTCTCTACCAAGTCCTATCTCTGGAACCTTCACTAACCAGCTATATATACTGGCCATTAGCCAGGCACAACACAGCCAAACAGAAATAATCAGAAGATATGTACTAACAGCATAGGATTTAATATTAGCAACAGTCAATAGTTGTAGCAGACGTTGCATGACCAGAACAACAGTAATGTTATAATCAAGAGTTGTATATACCATACATAATCGGACGTAATACAACAATAGGGAGTCCGATAATATTACACATGTGTTCATGGTCTTTGCATCATACTAGTACTCCGGATATTTTAACCACATGTCCTTTATCATAAACCTGGTTCAGAATCACGAGCATTTTTTCTGCTAGTATGTATTTAATTGTCACAGGGTGAGAAAAATATGCAGCCTGACCGGGACTCGAACCCGGGGCATTTCGCTTACAGGGCGAATGCTCTACCGACTGAGCTACCCGGCCACTTACAAATGATTCTCCCCTATTGTGAGTTAACGGTACTGTGACATAATCATATATGTTTTTGGTAGACTTTTCATAGTATTTCTCTTCTTTTTTCTTGTTACAGAGTGCAAGAACTCAAAGGATTGCGGTGTTAACGACAACTTACGATGTTCATCCAAAGCGTGTACATGTGAGGGTGACTTTGACCTGACTGGACAACCGGGGTCACGATCATGTTCTCCATATGTAATGTTCTATAATTACCACCATTAGCATCCCATTTCTTATCATTATCATCCCCATTCTAATCATTATCATCCCCATCCCCACCATATCGTTGTCATTATAACTTAAATTTAAAAATTGCTAAGCATGTTACCTGCGTTAATAAGGTTTAATCATTTTGGACTTTGTCTTTAATATTATACTTAATTGTATGAATCAGCCCATGACGATTGTTCAATAAAATAAAAAAAGTTGATAATAAATTTGAAATCTTAATATTGTTTTCAAAAACCTGATATTTTTTTCAACATATGGTTCAATAGTTTATTTGGGCTTCCTTTAGTTGGCACTCTGTTGGTATTCCACTGGTGTATAAGGAACCCCAAATGTCAGAACGGTAGATCAAACTTCATTCCAATAATAGTACTGTATCAACTAAGGATCGAACCCTGCTAAATTGGTGATACGCAATTAAGTCAGATATTTATTTGATCAGAGTATAATGCTAATGACAAAACGAATATAATGAAGTAATTTCATTATCTACCATACCCTGTCATGGCTGTTTCTTAGGTTTGCCCGGAAGTGGGTACAATTGAAAACGGAATCATCACGGGAACAGGTCAACAGGCCGGAGACAAACGGACATACACGTGTAATGAGGGATATATCCTGGACGCTGACACTAGTGAGCGGTATTGCCAGAATGATACTCAAACCTTTAATGGCACAGGAAGTTTCCAGTGTGTTTTGGGTATGGTATTTCCATCATTTGATCTCATTCGTCTATGATCTTATTATCAGTTTCACTGAGTTGAATTTGATCCATGCTATATAGTACATATTGAAAACAGAAAAGCTAGCTAATTATAATAATGGCCCCTGGAGTCTTTTAACATGAGTTTACGCCAGTAGTACACAATAATCGAAAATCTCATCATGCAGATAGAGACTTTTCCGTAACAATGCATTAAATGTCCATTCAACAATGTATCAGAGTATATCATTTGGAATGGTCTGGAAAAATAATTAGTACCATAGGACATACACACACACACTGACAATGTTTAACACCAATGCATATATCATTTTCACATTCAATCTTAAGAAATTCCCGATTAATACAAACACTGGGTAAAATGAAATAGATGTAAACACAAGAGATGACTAGAAGTCGTTTGTTTAAGATACAAACGAAGCGGCTTTCCGTTTGCTTATTTCAAAGGTATTAAATATATAAGTTAATACAAAGAAATGGAATAATGGTGCTTAATAATGCAAGATTTAATACGTAAATCATCAGTATCATAAATATATACTTATGTATAAAACTAAGCTTTAAATCTTATTTTTTCACTTACTATCATGCAGAAAAACAACAGGATTTAGAACAAGAAACCGTTGAACCTTAGAACACATAAAAAATCGATAGGTAGATATACATGTATTTGTCATTTTCTTCAGGTTTGCGGTAAGCCGTGATAGCAAATGCAATAAGTTACACGTATAGGTCATGTTTGATAACGTAATCACTTGAAATGTTCTGGATTTTTTTTTTCGCATTTTAAGGTACTGCAAAGTCAATGTATCCATTCTTAGGATCTTTTGAATATATTTTGCTTACAATTCAATGTTGTTATTTTATGACGTACAAGAAAAAGATCAATACTCATGACGCTGTAGCGCGAAAACAAATTGAAATGAATGATTTTTATATTTCAACGATGTCAAAATAACTTGACTAAAGAAAATTGTCTTTTTTAGCAAAGACATGTTAATACGGTGGAATAGAGGTGACATGCACTACTCTTTTTTATGTCGAGGGAACGAGTTAATTATCTCGAGGGAACGACTTATCTCGAGGGGACGAGATAATAAGTTGAAGGAACGAGTCAGTTATCTCGAGGGAACGGGATAATTATTTCGTTCCCTCGACTTATAATCTCGTTCCCTTGAGATAATAAGTTGTTCCCTCGACTTATTATTTCGTTCCCTCGACTTATTATCTCGTTCCCTCGACATAAAAAAGAGAAGTGCGTGTCACCTCTATGCCACCGTATGTTCAGCTAACGTTCTATTTATCCAGAAAAAAAAATCTTCGAGAATACGAACAGGTTTGTTTACACACGTTCAAGTAGGCATTCCATCAAACATGAATATCTGCCATGTTTGATGACGAATTCACTTAAAATTTTCAAGACTTTATAAACGAAATGAGTTTCGACATTTTTGAAAATTTTCAGTACATTGGTCTAATTGGCGATTTAATATGATTTGTTAAAAATAATTTTTGCTTAAGTATGCATGATGTCATCACCACGTGACAAAACAAACATTTCTTGCAGTATGCATCACTACAATCTTAACTAAATCAATTCTGAAAATTTAATCAAAATTCATAATACCAGAGCTAGAGAAATATTTAAAGAAATGTTTTTTGTCTTTTTGATAACGTCATAACCACGTGACTTTAATCATTCAGAAAATAGAATGTAAACCTCTATGCCGATATGCTGTCCAATGTTCATATTTCTAACGCATCAGAGGGCTTTGTAACATTTAAATTTAATTTTAGGACCAAAGTTCGAAACTCGGTATTGCCATGAAACCATAACCATTCCGAATTTGGAAATTTGAATGCCAAGTACACATCTACATCCTAAAATACATTTTCTATGAAAATATCAAGATAATCGGACTAAAGGCTCTAGAGCGCGAACAAACTTTTGAAGCTGACGTCAAATCTGACGCCACATGACGTTACTGAAAATTGATAATGATTGAATGTATAAAAAGATATGTTTTTATCGCTGAAATTTCAATTTCATTAAAATTGACTCAAAATACATGATGCCAAAGCGGGAGAAATCTTTGAAAAAATAGGAAATGTACTTTGAATGACGTCATAACCACGTGACTTTAGAGGAAATCTTTCAAAGAAAAGAAAGTAGACCTCTTGGCCGTTTAGCTGTCCAATTTTTATGCATCTTAATCATCAGTAGCCTTTGTAACATTAAATAATAGTTTAAGGACCAAAGTTTGAAACTTGGTTTTGCCATAAATTCTTTAATTTTGAAAATTTGAAAGAAATGGTGCACATCTACATCATAACATACATCTGTGAAAATATCAAGATAAAACGACAAAAAATAAAGGCTCTTGAGAGCGAACAAACTTGTGAAGCTGACGTCAAATATGACGCCATTTGACGTCATTAGAATATGAAAGTGATTGCATTTAAAAAATTGAACTTTTTTGTCGAGGCAATTTAATTTTCATGTTGTTCAGACACTGACAAGATAATGAAATTAACTCTTGAATTTGGTTGAAAAAAAAAAGAATGATAATAGTAATAAAAATAAACATAACAAACCCTATACGTTTTCTGTAGGTTTGCGGAAAGCCGTAATATTAATAAGAATAATATAACAAACCCTATACGTTTTCCGTAGGTTTGCGGAAAGCCGTAACTAACTATAGAAAATACAATCAGTAAACGAAATAGACAATTTAAAGCTAAGATGTCTATGTTTTATAACTGTTCTTGAAATAAGATATTGAGATTAGCATCAATCATATAAAATCAAGCCAGCATATCTTCTCAATAGCACAACATGACTGATTAGGTACATCTTCCAATTTTAAAACATATCTCTTTACTATATTACAAAAATATTAAACGTGTTTTATAGACAGTATATATGATTTTGAAACAACGTGGACAAAATGTGACCATCGTTTTTATTACACATTCAAACACATTCAAACACGGAGTTATTGCATTGATTTGCAATTGCATCCCCCCCACACACACATATATATGACGGTACAAACGTTAGATGAATGCAATACCGAATACTACGTATGTCCTTGACTAGCATATCTTTGATATTAAACAATCAGATTACTAGCACAGTAAATGCAGTCCGTAATAATTGTTTTGTGATGAAATCTTTTATTTATTCTTTAAATCCATGAAACATTATTTACTATAAACAAGATTGTGGTTCTATCGGCAACGATGTGGTTACAAATGGTGGTGCAACAATTGACGGTGACTTCAGTGGCGTTGGCGGAACAGCAACCGTCACTTGCGATAATGGGTTTACGACAACCAAAGGGAGTATCGTGTGTCAGACGGATGGAAATTGGGAAACAGCGATTTGTGTTATTGGTGTGTATGCAGTATTAATCTGTTCGTGATTATCATAAATTAATCGTGTTTATCCATGTCATTAGTCAAATACTTAGCTACATCGGCTTCAGTGATATAAATGTAATTCTTTAATGTATTGATTTCGGAGAAAAATCATAACGCAGGTGAATGCTTTAAAGATAAGTTCATTTTTTAATAATGTGTTGGAAGGTCTGACCATTTAAATTAATTAGGAATAATTTCACAATGGGTAACGATTAAACACTTACACAATTCCACAACGTAAAATCGATTAATATATAATCATAGAACTAATTAAATCTTATATGTATCATATAACATTTTGTTCAAACAACTGTATCCGGTTTCGTGTAACCATCACATATTTTATAACATTTAACACGTCACATATAACTTCAAGGCATAATTTTATCGCTCCGTGTCACGCGCGTGAATTTTATATGTATGCATAGTGTATTGAACTCGAAAGGCTGGACTAAAAGTGTTTGATTAATTATTCATATGATGTTGAAAATGTATAAGTAATACACACGATAAATCGTTTTTTTAAAGTTATTAAACTATTTTCTTGGTGTTGTATTACAAAAGTAATTTGTTACAGTCCGTTCATTCATGTCGTTTTTGTTTATTGTTTTAATAGCGATTTTCTGTAACTATAGGTCATATGATAAAAAGATTCTGACATGAATTGTCATTTTATACAAAATTTTACTAACTCGTTCTTGTAGATGTTATTAAGCTTGCCAGAGGCTCGCTAAATAACATTTTCATAAACTCGTTCAGTAAAATTTAATATGAAATAACAATTCATGTCAGATCCTTTATTTATCATATACCATTGTGCTCAAACACCTGTTTCCGGTTTCGTATAATCATCGCATTTTTTTCTTATATTTAACACGTTACATATAACTTGAAGGCCTAATTACATCACTCCGCGTCGTGCGCGTGTATTCTATATGTATGCACAGTGTATGAACTCGAACAGCTGGATAAAAATTAAATGTGTTTACTTCATTGTTCATACAATGCTGAAATTAAATGAGAAATATAATAAAAAAGTTAAATCGTAATTTTCAGTTATTCTTTGAAACTATTTTCTTTGTGTTAGATTACATAAGTTATTCGTTCACAGTCCGTTCATTCATTTTTTTGCCTTTGTGTGTGTTTTTTTTTTTGTTATAATCGCGATTAATTGTCTCTAGGATCATATGATAAAAAGAATCTGACATGAATTGTCATTTCATATAAAATTTTAATAAACTCTTTCATAAAAATGTTATTAAGCTCGCCAGAGGCTCGCTTCATCCCATTTTCATGAACTCGTTTAGTAAAATTTTATATGAAATAACAATTCATGTCAGATCCTATATATATATATCTTAGACGTTAAGAAGTGTATGACATGTAGGTAGGCCATTTTAAACCATTCTCACATACGTTCAAACTTAGAGAAATTATGTAATTGCAACAATCTTAAAGAGCATCTATATCGGTATGTTTACAAGCTGTTATTTTCTCATCCAATATGTTTTACTTTTAAATGTACAGGGAAATACGATTACAAAGCATTGTTAAATAATGTGAGCAAACATTACTGGAAAACTCCGAAGTTCTCTAAATATGACATAAAATTATTAAAACAAAATATAAAAACAACCAATCTTAGCGATATGGTCACGAGTATAAGAAAAAGGGACGAATTCATATATGATGGTTAAAAATAAACTTAGCATTAAAATGTAAATTCTGACACTATGAAGTGTAAAAATATTCTTCTCGAACTATGGACAAGGAAACAAAAATCAATTATGTCGTTATATACTGATATTTCACATGTTTCAGTGAGTATTTGACATTTGCTTAAAAGTTGTAAGCGCTTTCTACCTAATAGTGGCATTCTAATGATTCAAGCAACCGGTGATAACAAAAATTAACTTCCACACATCATTCTGTTTTCCCTTCATATTACTCTATGTCTGTGTTCATGGAAACATTATGCATAAAAAAGAATATATCACACTTTATGATTGTGAAATAAAAAAAAGAAACTATCCTCTCTTTCTTTACTCAAAGAAGAAATTACATAATACGAAGATTTTCGTATATGAGCTTATAACCTTTTCATTTAAAATTGTATATGTTATACTTCAAGATTGTGGATCGACACCTCCAAGTCTTACGAACGGTGTAATAACCATCTCTGGTGGTACAACATTTGGTTCCAGTGCGTCTGTCACCTGTGACGATGGATATGATCCAAATAAATCAACAATTTTATGTGAGGCAGATGGTAATTGGGATGACTCGGCCGCATGTTCTCCTAAGGGTTTGTATGAATATTCTACATAGTGATTCATTTTCCTTTGTATAAATAAAAAAGTAAGGGTTTTTTGTTTACTTAGATATAGTCGAAAGAAATCAATCTTACCTTAAACTTTACTCAAAGTCTTTGGAATATATATATTTTATCTGAAAATCCAAGCATCTTGAGACTCGATATATTCAGATTATTCCAAATAATCTTGAGTTATTGTAGATTAAAACATTAACGTAAGTATTGTTTAAAATAATAACTTCTATAAACTATCCAAACTCCCGTTTTTCTGAAAGGTACATATTACTGATATTCATTAGAAACAGTGCAGCCAAACAAATGGAAATTGATGAGAGAGTATTAAAAGAAATACAAATGTTTTATTGGCGACTGTAATATTTGTATCTTGTGAACCACCTTACGAATAAGATATTAAAACAATTGAAAAACTTAACATACTCTTATCCTCAACGTCAATTCGGAAATGAAATGACATATTCAGCGTGGTTTTGTTATTTTCTATATGTTAAAAGCTTATTACCGAATTGCTTGAAAAGTAAATCTTATACTTCAAGATTGTGGATCGACACCTCCAAGTCTTACCAACGGATTAATCACCATCCCTGGAGATACCACATTCGGTTCCAGTGCGTCTGTGACCTGCGACGATGGATATGATCCAAATAAATCAACAATTTTATGTGAGGCAGATGGTAATTGGGATGACTCAGCCGCATGTTCTCCTAAGGGTTTGTATCTAGAGATTCATTTTCCTTTGTATAAATAATAAAAGTAAGGTTTTATTTACTTAAATTTGATCAAAATAATTCAATCTTACCTTAAACTTTTCTCAAAGTCTTTGGAAAATATATATTTAATCTGAAAATCCATGCATCTTGAGATTCGACATATTCGGATTATTCCAAATAATCTTCAGTTATTGTAGGTTAATACATTTCCATGAGTTTTATTATTAATACTGACTGTCATATCTATCCATTCTCCCGTTGTTTTTTTTCTGAAAAATAAATATTACTGATGTTCATTGGACACAGTGAAGCCAAACAAATGGAAATTGATGGGAGAGTATTTAAAGAAATATACTTTTTTATTGAAGACTGTAATATTTTGTATCTTGTGTACCACATTACGAATAAGATATTACAAATTTAAAAAGATTAACAGACTGAAACCTTCAACTACAATTCTAAATTCAACATGGATATTTTTTTCTTTCTATTAAAAGCCTGTTACCAATTTGCTTAAAAAGTAAATCTTATATTTGAAGATTGTGGATCGACACCTCCAAGTCTTACCAACGGATTAATCACCATCTCTGGTGGTACAACATTCGGTTCCAGTGCGTCTGTCACCTGCGACGATGGATATGATCCAAATAAATCAACAATTTTATGTGAGGCAGATGGTAATTGGGATGACTCGGCCGCATGTTCTCCTAAGGGTTTGTATGAATATTCTACATAGTGATTCATTTTCCTTTGTATAAATAAAAAAGTAGGTTTTTTTTTTGTTAACTTAGATATAGTCGAAAGAATTCAATCTTACCTTAAACTTTACCCAAAGTCTTTGGAATATATATATTTTATCTAAAAATCCAAGCATCTTGAGACTCGATATATTCAGATTATTCCAAATAATCTTGAGTTATTGTAGATTAAAACATTAACGTAAGTATTGTTTAAAATAATAACTTCTATAAACTATCCAAACTCCCGTTTTTCTGAAAGGTACATATTACTGATATTCATTAGAAACAGTACAGCCAAACAAATGGAAATTGTTGAGAGAGTATTAAAAGAAATACAAATGTTTTATTGGCGACTGTAATTTTTGTATCTTTTGAACCACCTTACGAATAAGATATTAAAAAAATTGAAAAATTTAACATACTCTTATCCTCAACTTCAATTCAGAAAGGTAATAACATATTCAGCGTGGTTTGTTATTTTCTATATGTTAAAAGCTTATTTCCAAATTGCTTGAAAAGTAAATCTTATACTTCAAGATTGTGGATCGACACCTCCAAGTCTTACCAACGGATTAATCACCATCCCTGGAGATACCACATTCGGTTCTAGTGCGTCTGTGACCTGCGACGATGGATATGATCCAAATAAATCAACAATTTTATGTGAGGCAGATGGTAATTGGGATGACTCAGCCGCATGTTCTCCTAAGGGTTTGTATCTAGAGATTCATTTTACTTTGTATAAATAATAAAAGTAAGGTTTTATTTACTTAAATTTGATCAAAATAATTCAATTTTACCTTAAACTTTTCTCAAAGTCTTTGGAAAATATATATTTAATCTGAAAATCCATGCATCTTGAGATTCGACATATTCGGATCATTCCAAATAATTTTCAGTTATTGTAGGTTAAGACATTTCCATGAATTTTATTAATAATACTGACTGTCATATCAGTCCATTCTCCCGTTGTTGTTTTTTTTTTCTGAAAAATATATATTACTGATGTTCATTGGACACAGTGAAGCCAAACAAATGGAAATAGTTGGGAGAGTATTTAAAGAAATATACTTTTTTATTGCCGACTGTAATATTTTGTATCTTGTGAACCACATTACGAATAAGATATTACAAATTTAAAAAGATTAACAGACTGAAACCTTCAACTACAATTCTAAATTCAGCATGGATATTTTTTTCTTTCTGTTAAAAGCCTGTTACCAATTTGCTTAAAAAGTAAATCTTATATTTGAAGATTGTGGGTCGACACCTCCAAGTCTTACCAACGGATTAATCACCATCCCTGGAGACACCACATTCGGTTCCAGTGCGTCTGTAACCTGCGACGATGGATATGATCCCAATAAATCAACAATTTTATGTGAGGCAGATGGTAATTGGGATGACTCAGCCGCATGTTCACCTAAGGGTTTGTATGAATATTCTACATAGTGATTCATTTTCCTTTGTATAAATAAAAAAGTAGAGTTTTTTTGTTAACTTAGAAATAGTCGAAAGAATTCAATCTTACCTTAAACTTTACTCAAAGTCTTTGGAATATATATATTTTATCTGAAAATCCAAGCATTTTGAGACTCGATATATTCAGATTATTCCAAATAATCTTGAGTTATTGTAGATTAAAACATTAACGTAAGTATTGTTTAAAATAATAACTTCTATAAACTATCCAAACTCCCGTTTTTCTGAAAGGTACGTATTACTGATATTCATTAGAAACAGTACAGCCAAACAAATGGAAATTGTTAAGAGAGTATTAAAAGAAATACAAATGTTTTATTGGCGACTGTAATTTTTGTATCTTGTGAACCACCTTACGAATAAGATATTAAAAAAAATTGAAAAACTTAACATACTGTAATCCTCAACTTCAATTGGAAATGTAATGACACATTCAGCGTGCTTTTGTTATTTTCTGTATGTTAAAAGCTTATTACCAAATTGCTTGAAAAGTAAATCTTATATTTGAAGATTGTGGATCGACACCTCCAAGTCTTACCAACGGATTAATCACCATCCCTGGAGATACCACATTCGGTTCCAGTGCGTCTGTCACCTGCGACGATGGATATGATCCAAATAAATCAACAATTTTATGTGAGGCAGATGGTAATTGGGATGACTCAGCCGCATGTTCACCAAAGGGTTTGTATGAATATTCTACATAGTGATTCATTTTCCTTTGTATAAATAAAAAAGTAGAGTTTTTTTGTTAACTTAGAAATAGTCGAAAGATTTCAATCTTACCTTAAACTTTACTCAAAGTCTTTGGAATATATATATTTTATCTAAAAATCCAAGCATCTTGAGACTCGATATATTCAGATTATTCCAAATAATCTTGAGTTATTGTAGATTAAAACATTAACGTAAATATTGATTAAAATAATAACTTCTATAAACTATCCAAACTCCCGTTTTTTTCTGAAAGGTACTTATTACTGACATTCATTAGAAACAGTGCAGCCAAACAAAGGGAAATTGATGAGAGAGTATTTAAAGAAAAACAAATGTTTTATTGGCGACTGTAATTTTTGTATCTTGTGAACCACCTTACGAATAAGATATTAAATAAATTGAAAAACTTAACATACTGTATTCCTCAACTTTAATTCGGAAATGAAATGACATATTCAGCGTGGTTTTGTTATTTTTTTATATGTTTAAAACTTATTACCAAATTGCTTGAAAAATAAATCTTATACTTCAAGATTGTGGATCGACACCTCCAAGTCTTACCAACGGATTAATCACCATCCCTGGAGATACCACATTCGGTTCCAGTGCGTCTGTCACCTGCGAAGATGGATATGATCCAAATAAATCAACAATTTTATGTGAGGCAGATGGTAATTGGGATGACTCAGCCGCATGTTCTCCTAAGGGTTTGTATCTAGAGATTCATTTTACTTTGTATAAATAATAAAAGTAAGGATTTTTTGCTTAAATTTGATCAAAATTTTCCATGCATCTTGAGATTCGACATATTCGGATCATTCCAAATAATTTTCAGTTATTGTAGGTTAAGACATTTCCATGAATTTTATTAATAATACTGACTGTCATATCAGTCCATTCTCCCGTTGTTGTTTTTTTTTTCTGAAAAATATATATTACTGATGTTCATTGGACACAGTGAAGCCAAACAAATGGAAATAGTTGGGATAGTATTTAAAGAAATATACTTTTTTATTGCCGACTGTAATATTTTGTATCTTGTGAACCACATTACGAATAAGATATTACAAATTTAAAAAGATTAACAGACTGAAACCTTCAACTACAATTCTAAATTCAGCATGGATATTTATTTTTCTTTCTGTTAAAAGCCTGTTACCAATTTGCTTAAAAAGTAAATCTTATATTTGAAGATTGTGGGTCGACACCTCCAAGTCTTACCAACGGATTAATCACCATCTCTGGAGGTACAACATTCGGTTCCAGTGCGTCTGTGACCTGCGACGATGGATATGATCCCAATAAATCAACAATTTCATGTGAGGCAGATGGTAATTGGGATGACTCGGCCGCATGTTCTCCTAAGGGTTTGTATAAATATTCTACATAGTGATTCAATTTCCTTTGTATAAATAAAAATGTAGGGTTTTTTTTGCTTACTTTAAATATGGTCGAAAGATTTCAATCTTACCTTAAACTTTACCCAAAGTCTTTGGAATATATATATTTTATCTGAAAATCCAAGCATCTTGAGACTCGATATATTTAGATTATTCTAAATAATCTTGAGTTATTGTAGATTAAACATTTACGTAAGTATTGTTTAAAATAATTACTTCTATAAACTATCCAAACTCCCGTTTTTCTGAAAGGTACATATTACTGGTATTCATTAGAAACAGTGCAGCCAAACAAATGGAAATTGATGAGAGAGTATTTAAAGAAATACAAATGTTTTATTGGCGACTGTAATTTTTGTATCTTGTGAACCACCTTACGAATAAGATATTAAAAAAATTGAAAAACTTAACATACACTTATCCTCAAATTCAATTTGGAAATGAAATTACATATTCAGCGTGGTTTTTTATTTTCTATATGTTAAAAGCTTATTACCAAATTGCTTAAAAAGTAAATTCTTATACTTCAAGATTGTGGATCGACACCTCCAAGTCTTACCAACGGATTAATCACCATCCCTGGAGATACCACATTCGGTTCTAGTGCGTCTGTGACCTGCGACGATGGATATGATCCAAATAAATCAACAATTTTATGTGAGGCAGATGGTAATTGGGATGACTCAGCTGCATGTTCTCCTAAGGGTTTGTATTTAGAAATTCATTTTCCATTTGTATAAATAATATAAGTAAGGTAATTCTTTTTACCTAAATTTGATCAAAAGAATTCAATCGTACATTTACCTTTTCTTAAAGTCTTTGGAAAATATATATTTAATCTGAAAATCTATGCATCTTGAGATTCGACATATTCGGATTATTCCAAATAATCTTCAGTTATTGTAGATAAAGACATTTCCGTGACTTTAATTAATAATACTGACTTCCATAATCTATCTATTCTTCCGGTTTTTTTTCTGAAAAATATATATTACTGATGTTCATGGAACACAGTGTAGCCAAACAAATGAAAATTGATGGGAGAGTATTTAAATAAATATACTTTTTTTTATTGCCGACTGTAATATTTTGTATCTTGTAAACCACATTACGAATAAGATATTACAAATTTAAAAAGATTAACAGACTGAGACCTTCAAACACAATTCTTAAATATAATGACATATTCAGCATGGATATTTTTTTTCTTTCTGTAAAAAGCCTGTTACCAATTTGCTTAAACATAAATCTTATATTTCAAGATTGTGGATCGACACCTCCAAGTCTTACCAACGGATTAATCACCATCTCTGGAGGTACAACATTCGGTGCCAGTGCGTCTGTGACCTGCGACGAGGGATATGATCCCAATAAATCAACAATTTCCTGTGAGGCAGATGGTAATTGGGATGACTCGGCCGCATGTTCTCCTAAGGGTTTGTATGAATAATTTACATAGTGATTCAATTTCCTTTGTATAAATAAAAAAGTAGGAATTTTTTGCTTACTTAAATATGGTCGAAAGAATTCAATTTTTTTAAATCTTTTAAGAGATCTGTTAAAACCTTATTGACTATTTGGATAAAATGTATATTGGAATATATTATACTTCAAGATTGTGGATCGACACCTCCAAGTCTTACCAACGGATTAATCACCATCTCTGGAGGTACAACATTCGGTTCCATTGCGTCTGTGACCTGCGACGATGGATATGATCCAAATAAATCAACAATTACCTGCCAGACAGATGGTAATTGGGATGACTCAGCCGCTTGTTCTCTTAAGGGTTTGTATGAATAATCCATCCAGTGATTCAATTTCCTTTATTTATGTAAAAAAGTGGAGTTTTTTGTCTGAATATGATCGAACGAATTTCATCGAAACCTAAAATTTTCTCAAAGGCTTTGGGAAATATATATTGTTTTTGAAAATCAAAAGATCTTGAGACTCGGTATATTCGGTTTATTCCAAATAATCTTGAGTTATTGTAGAGTAAGACATGTATGTGAGTTTTTTTATAGTACTGACTTCCTTAATATATCTATTCTCCCGTTTTTCTAAAAGTTACATATTACCGATTTTCATTAGACACAGTGTAGCCAAACACATGGAAATTGATGACAGAATATTTGAATAACTAGAATTGTTTTATTGTCAACTGTCATACTTGTATCTTGTGAACCACCTTTATGATACGTTATTAAAAGAATTGCGAAAATCAATATACTGTAACCTTTAACTTTTAATTCTAAAATAAAATGACATATTCAACATGACTATGTATTTTTCTATCTGTTAAAAGCTTATTTACTATTTGGTTAAAATGTATATTGGAATGTATTATACTTCAAGATTGTGGATCTACACCTCCAAGTCTTACCAACGGATTAATCACCATCCCTGGAGGTACAACATTCGGTTCCAGTGCGTCTGTGACCTGCGACGATGGATATGATCCAAATAAATCAACAATTTTCTGTGAGGCAGATGGTAATTGGGATGACTCGGCCGCATGTTCACCTAAGGGTTTGTATGAATATTCTACATAGTGATTCATTTTCCTTTGTATAAATAAAAAAGTAGGGCTTTTTTGTTTACTTAGAAATAGTCGAAAGATTTCAATCTTACCTTAAACTTTACTCAAAGTCTTTGGAATATATATATTTTATCTTAAAATCCAAGCATCTTGAGACTCGATATATTCAGATTATTCCAAATAATCTTGAGTTATTGTAGATTAAAACATTTACGTAAGTATTGTTTAAAATAATTACTTCTATAAACTATCCAAACTCCCGTTTTTCTGAAAATACATATTACTGATATTCATTAGAAACAGTACAGTCAAACAAATGGAAATTGTTGAGAGAGTATTAAAAGAAATACAAATGTTTTATTGGCGACTGTAATTTTTGTATTTTTTGAACCACCTTACGAATATGATATTAAAAAAAATGAAAAATTTAACATACTCTTATCCTCAACTTCAATTCGGAAAGGTAATAACATATTCAGCGTGGTTTTGTTATTTTCTATATGTTAAAAGCTAATTACCAAATTGCTTGAAAAGTAAATCTTATACTTCAAGATTGTGTATCGACACCTCCAAGTCTAACCAACGGATTAATCACCATCCCTGGAGATACCACATTCGGTTCCAGTGCGTCTGTGACCTGCGACGATGGATATGATCCAAATAAATCAACAATTTTATGTGAGGCAGATGGTAATTGGGATGACTCAGCGGCATGTTCTCTTAAGGGTTTGTATCTAGAGATTCATTTTCCTTTGTATAAATAATAAAAGTAAGGTTTTATTTACTTAAATTTGATCAAAATAATTCAATCTTACCTTAAACTTTTCTCAAAGTCTTTGGAAAATATATATTTAATCTGAAAATCCATGCATCTTGAGATTCGACATATTCGGATCATTCCAAATAATTTTCAGTTATTGTAGGTTAAGACATTTCCATGAATTTTATTAATAATACTGACTGTCATATCAGTCCATTCTCCCGTTGTTGTTTTTCTGAAAAATATATATTACTGATGTTCATTGGACACAGTGAAGCCAAACAAATGGAAATTGATGGGAGAGTATTTAAAGAAATATACTTTTTTATTGAAGACTGTAATATTTTGTATCTTGTGAACCACATTACGAATAAGATATTACAAATTTAAAAAGATGAACAGACTGAAACCTTCAACTACAATTCTTAAATTCAGCATGGATATTTATTTTTCTTTCTGTGAAAAGCCTGTTACCAATTTGCTTAAAAAGTAAATCTTATAAATGAAGATTGTGGATCGACACCTCCAAGTCTTACCAACGGATTAATCACCATCCCTGGAGACACCACATTCGGTTCCAGTGCGTCTGTGACCTGCGACGATGGATATGATCCCAATAAATCAACAATTTTATGTGAGGCAGATGGTAATTGGGATGACTCAGCCGCATGTTCACCTAAGGGTTTGTATGAATATTCTACATAGTGATTCATTTTCCTTTGTATAAATAAAAAAGTAGGGCTTTTTTGTTTACTTAGAAATAGTCGAAAGATTTCAATCTTACCATAAACTTTACTCAAAGTCTTTGGAATATATATATTTTATCTAAAATCCAAGCATTTTGAGACTCGATATATTCAGATTATTTCAAATAATCTTGAGTTATTGTAGATTAAAACATTAACGTAAGTATTGTTTAAAATAATAACTTCTATAAACTATCCAAACTCCCGTTTTTCTGAAAGGTACATATTACTGATATTCATTAGAAACAGTACAGCCAAACAAATGGAAATTGTTGAGAGAGTATTAAAAGAAATACAAATGTTTTATTGGCGACTGTAATTTTTGTATCTTGTGAACCACCTTACGAATAAGATATTAAAAAAAATTGAAAAACTTAACTGACTTTAATCCTGAACTTCAATTGGAAATGTAATGACACATTCAGCGTGCTTTTGTTATTTTCTGTATGTTAAAAGCTTATTACCAAATTGCTTGAAAAGTAAATCTTATATTTGAAGATTGTGGATCGACACCTCCAAGTCTTACCAACGGATTAATCACCATCCCTGGAGACACCACATTCGGTTCCAGTGCGTCTGTCACATGCGACGATGGATATGATCCAAATAAATCATCAATTTTCTGTGAGGCAGATGGTAATTGGGATGACTCGGCCGCATGTACTCCTAAGGGTTTGTATGAATATTCTACATAGTGATTCATTTTCCTTTGTATAAATAAAAAGGTAGGGTTTTTTTGTTTACTTAGATATAGTCGAAAGAATTCAATCTTACCTTAAACTTTACTCAAAGTCTTTGGAATATATATATTTTATCTGAAAATCCAAGCATCTTGAGACTCGATATATTCAGATTATTCCAAATAATCTTGAGTTATTGTAGATTAAAACATTAACGTAAGTATTGTTTAAAATAATAATTTCTATAAACTATCCAAACTCCTGTTTTTCTGAAAGGTACTTATTACTGACATTCATTAGAAACAGTGCAGCCAAACAAATGGAAATTGATGAGAGAGTATTTAAAGAAATACAAATGTTTTATTGACGACTGAAATTTTTGTATCTTGTGAACCACCTTACGAATAAGATATTAAAAAAATTGAAAAACTTAACATACTGTAATCCTTAACTTTAATTCGGAAATGAAATGACATATTCAGCGTGGTTTTGTTATTTTTTTATATGTTAAAAGCTTATTACCAAATTGCTTGAAAAGTAAATCTTATACTTCAAGATTGTGGATCGACACCTCCAAGTCTTACCAACGGATTAATCACCATCCCTGGAGACACCACATTCGGTTCCAGTGCGTCTGTGACCTGCGACGATGGATATGATCCAAATAAATCAACCATTTTCTGTGAGGCAGATGGTAATTGGGATGACTCAGCCGCATGTTCTCCTAAGGGTTTGTATCTAGAGATTCATTTTCCTTTGTATAAATAATAAAAGTAAGGTTTTTTTTGCTTAAAGGACTATGTTCACTAAGTGGTGAAAATGGCCTAATATTTTCGAGAAAATTAAAATGCATTTCCGAAGAGTTTTTCAACCTTAAACTTGAATAATGAACATTAAATCATAGATTACATGAAAAATCAGTATTTTTTTTCAAAGGTTGATCGAAATATTAGCTTGAAATCAGCACATGAAGTGTAAATTACACGCGATTTGCTTGAATTTGCACATATACAAGACATTATAGCGATGATTTCAGTTTGGCCGCAGGCCTCGACAGATTCGATATTTACCGTATGCATAACATAGTCATTTATCTTTATATTGTAAAAATATCTAGTTTGTCGAGGCATGCGGCCAAAGTAAATTTTAATAAATACTAACATAGAGACGCGTAAAAATATGATCACAGCTTTATATATGCACCGTTTTCGGATTATTCTATTTGCAGTTTAAAAATGGTCGTTTATGCTAACAATCATTTTTTATGAACATATAAATATCATATATTTTTTTCGTAATTAATTATGTACCCAAATGGACAAAGAATATATCTGAAGATCATTGAAAAGGTTGTTTATCGAAAACAAAACGGTCGAAACTGCAGCGGATATTTTGTACGTTACACCGTTTCGTTGGCAACATGTAAACATGTATAATCAAAGTACGGATGTCACAGCATCATTTTATTTTGTCGAGATTTTATCCCGTGAGATTTTCATGATGAATATATGTTCTTGAAATATTCACGTAAGTTTGATTTTTGTATGTTATTTCTTGATCATGCTTGATAAATACGATGGAGTATCAGGTTCAAGCCTTTAAGGTCGTGCAGCCGACAGTTAAACCTGACAAAAGAATAATCAAAAAAATATTGTATTACTGAAATATGTATTTGAAATTACATTTGTACAAGATATCACAGTTTTGCAAGTAAATATAAGTTTGAAATACACCGGTTTCACGTTGAGTTCTTTTAGTTAAAGATTTATTTTATTAATATGTAAAACTTTTTTTCTCTGACGACAGCAGAGTCCGCGATAGATTAGTGGTAATGCAACTGGACTGTCACGCGAGCAGTTCACGTTCAAGCCACATATCAATCATTTTTTTTTTATTAATATATATATATATATTTTTAACAGACACATTTCCATTTTTTATACCCTCAATTTATACGGGTTTACATTATTTTACAATTATTATTCCCTCTGTATTAATCAACGAATTAATTTTTTTTATTCAACTCACATACACCCCAGAAAAAAAGAATCATTCCTTTTTTTTTAATTTATTCATCTGTATTTAATTCTAGTGTGTTTGTGATTGTTTGATGTCTCACTGATAGTATTTCAGTCTTTTAAGAGACTAGGCCTACTTGAGACAGACACTGTGCTGCAATACTGCAGTATTACACTGTAGGCATGTGGCATGATACCACACAAAGTCACATTCTCCTGACACAGGGCCAACCAGTCAAGGAACTACCCTGAACATGTATATATGTTGAGTGTCAAACAAGGAACGACCAGTACCATTAAGATGACTTTATGTCGCAGACAGGGATCAAATCCATGTCTTCAAAAGGTTGACATGTTAATCACTTGGCCACTGGGGACATTTTTTTTTTTGGCTGAAAAGGGACAGATGTAGTGCTGCCTTACTGTGATATCATGCCTAAGACCAATGGTATGATATCATACCCATTGACTTTATACAGAAATTGAACCAATCAGTTATGGAACTACCCTTACATGCTAAGTACAGGATAGATACAAGAGTACAACTTTATCTACTGCTCTTGTGAATTAAACACCCATCATCCTGCTAACATGGTGTGTTTTCTACTTTTAACTTATACCTCCAGATTCATTAAAATAAAAAAAATAAAAAATAACCAAAACATATATGTAAACTAAACTTTATTAGTCATAAACTTTATTAGTCAATCATTCATACATTTGTAACTATAATATTGTATTTACTTTTTTCAGCATGCCAGGAAGTGGCCCCAAACAGATTAATTGTGTTGTGTGTAATAAAAGGACCAAACCTTCAGACAGAAGAAAAATAAACAAAGCTGTGCGTAGATATCTAACAAAAAAACTGTTTTTGCAAACAAATAATGAAGTCAAATGCAACAAATGCAGTCACAAATATTACAAAAATGAACATAAAAGTAATGAAAAAAAGAATTTTGACACTGATTCTAGAGATCCAGACTTTATCCCAACTTTTACCAGTTCATCAAAGTCTTCATTTATTCACAGTCCACCCTCAGTTTCATTGAACATTCCATCCACCCCCAAAACTCATTCTCGTTGTATTTTGTGCAAACGTCCTGGACCAAAATTGATTGTAATTTCAACGGAGGCACGTTTTGATGCATTCATAAAGTCAAATGTGATCGTTGCAAAAGGATCAAGATGCTGTCCAGTCCATTTTGTAGATGGAATGCTGAAGTCTTCAGCCTTGGATGGGATGTCGACCCTTGATCAATCTTTTATAAACAGAACAACAATTCTTCATCTTCTTCAGCAATTACGTGATGAGTGTAGACGTCAGAAATCAAAAATTGATTTTGATGATATTGAGGACAGTGATTGTTCAAACCTAACTGGACTTTCCCTGGTTCAATTTATTGATCTTTTCAGCCATGTCAAGGACAAGATTAAAGGTACTCCTTCTAGATCTCCTAGAACAACACTAGGAATTTTTTTGTTGAAAATGAAATCTGGTATGTCAAACAGATTATTATCCACCATTTTCAGTCTCAGTCTGTCTAGTACCAGACGGGCTATTGTGACTGTTCGCAAGGCCATGTTGAGAGGCTTCGTTCCACTTTATCTTGGATTAGATAGTATTACCAGGGAGTCTATAATCCAAAATCACACACGGCCTCTAGCAAAACATCTTTTTGATGTTGGAGATGATACCTTGATACTAGTTTTGGATGGTACATATATCTATATTCAGAAAAGTAATAACTAGATTTCAACGCAGATCATATAGCATACACAAAGGACGTCCTCTTGTAAAACCAATGGTTGTGGTGACAACAACAGGGTACTTCTTGACAGTTGTAACTATGGATATGTACATTTGTATATTTCCAGATGCTAACCTTCTCAGGTTATGGACATATTTGATGTTGAACCAGTACAATTTGTATTGGAAGGAATTAAAAATTAAGTCTGTTAAAAGGTTTTGAACCAATGACTTATTCATATACAATTGTACATTGTACATGCATACAATCATAAATACATTTGATAACGCTGTACACAAACAATATTGTTGTTGCTTGAAGTGTAATATTTGAACAATTATATTATATAATCTGTCAGAGGGAAGAATTTCTATAAAGTTATGGAGACTTCAAAATGTCAATCTTGAAATATCCATCACAATTATTATTTTTTTTTTTTGTATTCTTTAAGTGTTCCAAAGTTGCGTGTTTTTTTCTTCTTAAAATCAAGAAATGACCAGTATTATTATTTAACATATAACTGTCTTTATATATGCATGATATGTTCATACATATATAATATAAAAAGCTGAATATGTTAAATAGACAAATAATTCACAAAATGTTATGCATATATGCATACATATATATGAATATTCAGTAAAGAAGCTTGTTCACAGATGGTTAATGACCAAGTATTTTGATTTTTAACTGTGTATCAATATCAATCTAGAAAAGCACACATGGTCGCCCAATACACGTTATGTAGGAGATGGATGGTTTCCTTACTGCAGGCCATTATTGAATTAATATTTATAAATATAAAAACCCGTATTATGATATCTATATTTGCGTGAACGACTGATCACAGTCAATCTTTGAGCATGGTCTTATTTCACAGGCTGAACTTTTTAGATCGCTACAGCTGAAGAACACAACTGACCATTTTTCTCCGTGATTCGGGGATACCATGCTCGAATTCCACAACCAATACTTAGCGCTAAGTTATTCTTTAATTCTTTAAACTAGTCAGGCACACATTCCACCAATAATACGAATAAGATAATATGAATTTTACCTTAATAACTAACAATCATAGATAAGAAATGAGACATTTGGGTATTTTTATTAGAGAAACAAGAGTTTTGAAATTCGCCCTTAAGTATTTAACTTTTACTTAGCGCTAAGAATTATTGGTGGAATTTTACCCATATACTACATTAAACCAATTTTAAAAATACTTTTATAATTAATTAAATGCAATTGACCTATTTATTTTAAGGGAAATGCCAATTTTGTAATGTAATGTGTAAGTACATTGCAAATCAAATGAAGTTTTGCAAGATAAAATAATTCATTTTTGTTACTCATATTTCTTTATGTAGATACTATACTTGTTTTATATTCCCAGTTTGAAATCGAGAGAACATCAAAAATCTAAATCTAAGAAACATCTGAGGTATGTTCAACATGATGTACAGTTTACGGATAGTTTGTTCATATCTAGACATATTAGATATTTCATAAAGAGAGATAATTGTGAAATTGTACTGCAATTTGTTATGATGTGATGTGTGGCATTAAAATGCTAGTGTAGTACAAGCAGTGAGGGCATATAAAAAATATAGAATTATGTTGCTTTAATTATCTATGTAAGATGTTTATGATATATATAAAATGATGTAACAGAAGTAGTATGTTAACATGAAAATGGCATAAACTGTTGATACTTTACTATTTACATGATTTGCATACAGATTTACAAGACATTGTAAATGCCATGACATCTTTGACTAAGAATAATAACCTTTATCACACTTAACCTTGAGTATTGTTTTTTCGCACATTCTCACATCGAAGTGCTGACCAACCATATCAAAGTTACAGCACAGAAAAGCTGAATATTTCATATTTTGGACTGGTTTGACCTTGAACAATGACCTTGACCTTTAATGATATACGCATATTATATGTGGCATACTTTAACACATTTAGAATATTTGTAGAATCTTTTTTTAAATCAAAAACCAGCCACAATAAAATAAAAACTCAATAATTCTGATTCTACCTTATTTTGGACTGGTTTGACCTTGAAGGATAACTTTGACCTTATATAACCCATCGGAATCGTATCTGAAACACATTGTCACATCAACATGCATATTCATACCAAATTATTTTACAATCCAATATAAAACGCCAAAGTTATTGTCTAAAACGGGTAAATTACAGTAATTATAGACAGGGTTGACCTTGACCGATGACCTTGACATTGAAGAACCGAAGCCATTAAAGTATTTGACATTATGATGAACCATAGTGAACATTTATACCATTTTATTTTAATATCTGACAAAGCATAACAAAGTTACAGCCCAGACAATACGAATATGATGAAAACAGGACAAAAGTGTAATCCTCGTTGCTATGGTAACAAGGGAATGTTGTGTATAAATAAAAATATCATTTTCACTCACAGGATAGTGTTATTTGTTATGTGTCCAATTATCATTCAATTCTGAGGTTGGGCCATTTTCACCACCTAGTGAACATAGTCCTTTGATCAAAAGAATTCAATCTTAACTTAAACTTTTCTCAAAGTCTTTGGAAAATATATATTTAATCTGAAAATCCATGCATCTTGAGAATCGATATATTCGGATCATTCCAAATAATCTTGAGTGATTGTAGATAAAGACATTTTTATGAGTTTTATTAATAATACTGACTTCCATAATCTATCCATTGTCCCGTTTTATTTCTGAAAAATATATATTACTGATGTTCATTGGACACAGTGAAGCCAAACAAATGGAAATTGATGGGAGAGTATTTAAAGAAATATACTTTTTTATTGAAGACTGTAATATTTTGTATCTTGTGTACCACATTACGAATAAGATATTACAAATTTAAAAAGATTAACAGACTGAAACCTTCAACTACAATTCTAAATTCAGCATGGATATTTTTTTTCTTTCTGTTAAAAGCCTGTTACCAATTTGCTTAAAAAGTAAATCTTATATTTGAAGATTGTGGGTCGACACCTCCAAGTCTTACCAACGGATTAATCACCATCTCTGGAGGTACAACATTCGGTTCCAGTGCGTCTGTGACCTGCGACGATGGATATGATCCCAATAAATCAACAATTTCATGTGAGGCAGATGGTAATTGGGATGACTCGGCCGCATGTTCTCCTAAGGGTTTGTATAAATATTCTACATAGTGATTCAATTTCCTTTGTATAAATAAAAAAGTAGGTTTTTTTTGCTTACTTTAAATATGGTCGAAAGAATTCAATCTTACCTTAAACTTTACCCAAAGTCTTTGGAATATATATATTTTATCTGAAAATCCAAGCATCTTGAGACTCGATATATTCAGATTATTCCAAATAATCTTGAGTTATTGTTGATTAAACATTTTCGTAAGTATTGTTTAAAATAATTACTTCTATAAACTATCCAAACTCCCGTTTTTCTGAAAGGTACATATTACTGGTATTCATTAGAAACAGTGCAGCCAAACAAATGGAAATTGATGAGAGAGTATTTAAAGAAATACAAATGTTTTATTGGCGACTGTAATTTTTGTATCTTGTGAAACACCTTACGAATAAGATATTAAAACAATTGAAAAACTTAACATACTCTTATCCTCAAATTCAATTTGGAAATGAAATTACATATTCAGCGTGGTTTTTTATTTTCTATATGTTAAAAGCTTATTACCAAATTGCTTAAAAAGAAAATTCTTATACTTCAAGATTGTGGATCGACACCTCCAAGTCTTACCAACGGATTAATCACCATCCCTGGAGATACCACATTCGGTTCTAGTGCGTCTGTGACTTGCGACGATGGATATGATCCAAATAAATCAACAATTCTCTGTGAGGCAGATGGTAATTGGGATGACTCAGCAGCATGTTCTCCTAAGGGTTTGTACTTAGAAATTCATTTTCCATTTGTATAAATAATATAAGTAAGGTAATTTTTTTTACCTAAATTTGATCAAAAGAATTCAATCGTACATTTACCTTTTCTCAAAGTCTTTGGAAAATATATATTTAATCTGAAAATCCATGCATCTTGAGATTCGACATATTCGGATAATTCCAAATAATCTTCAGTTATTGTAGATAAAGACATTTCCGTAACTTTAATTAATAATACTGACTTCCATAATCTATCTATTCTTCCGTGTTTTTTTTCTGAAAAATATATATTACTGATGTTCATGGAACACAGTCTAGCCAAACAAATGAAAATTGATGGGAGAGTATTTAAATAAATATACTTTTTTTATTGCCGACTGTAATATTTTGTATCTTGTAAACCACATTACGAATAAGATATTACAAATTTAAAAAGATTAACAGACTGAAACCTTCAAACACAATTCTTAAATATAATGACATATTCAGCATGGATATTTTTTTCTTTCGGTGAAAAGCCTGTTACCAATTTGCTTAAACATAAATCTTATATTTCAAGATTGTGGATCGACACCTCCAAATCTTACCAACGGATTAATCACCATCTCTGGAGGTACAACATTCGGTTCCAGTGCGTCTGTGACTTGCGATGATGGATATGATCCCAATAAATCAACAATTTCCTGTGAGGCAGATGGTAATTGGGATGACTCGGCCGCATGTTCTCCTAAGGGTTTGTATGAATATTCTACATAGTGATTCAATTTCCTTTGTATAAATAAAAAGTAGGAATATTTTGCTTACTTAAATATGGTCGAAAGAATTCAATTTTTTAAAATCTTTTAAGAGATCTGTTAAAACCTTATTGACTATTTGGATAAAATGTATATTGGAATGTATTATACTTCAAGATTGTGGATCGACACCTCCAAGTCTTACCAACGGATTAATCACCATCTCTGGAGGTACAACATTCGGTTCCAGTGCGTCTGTGACCTGCGACGATGGATATGATCCAAATAAATCAACAATTACCTGTCAGGCAGATGGTAATTGGGATGACTCAGCCGCATGTTCTAATAAGGGTTTGTATGAATATTCAATCCAGAGATTTAATTTACTTTGTACAAATAAAAAAGTAGTGTTTTTTTTTTTTTGGTCTGAATATGATCGAATGAATACAATCGAAAACTAAAGGTTATCTTCATACTTTGGAAAATGAATAGTGTATCTATTAATCAAAACATCTTGAGACTCGATTTTTTCCAAATAATCTTGAGTTTTGTAGAGTAAACATTTACGTGAGTTGTTTTTTTATAATACTTACTTCCATAATATATCTATTCTCCCGTTTTTCTAAAAGTTACATATTACTGATTTTCATTAGACACAGTGTAGCCAAACAAATGGTCATTGATGAGAAAATATTTGAAGAAATAGAATTGTTTTATTGTCGACTGTAATATTTGTATCTTTTCATCCATCTTACGAATGAGTTATTAAAAAAATTGGGAAAATTAACAGACTGTTTCATTAAAATTTAATTCTTTAATATAATGAAATATTCAACATGGCTATGTATTTTTCTATCTTTTAAAACCTTATTGAATATTTGGATAAAATGTATATTGGAATGTATTATACTTCAAGATTGTGGATCGACACCTCCAAGTCTTACCAACGGATTAATCACCATCTCTGGAGGTACAACATTCGGTTCCAGTGCGTCTGTGACCTGCGACGATGGATATGATCCAAATAAATCAACAATTACCTGTCAGGCAGATGGTAATTGGGAAGACACAGCCGTTTGTTCTCTTAAGGGTTTGTATGAATAATCCATCCAGTGATTCAATTTCCTTTATTTATGTAAAAAAGTGGATTTTTTTGTCTAAATATGATCGAAAGAATTTCATCGAAACCTAAAATTTTCTCAAAGGCTTTGGGAAGTATATATTGTATTTGAAAATCAAAAGATCTTGAGACTCGGTATATTCGGTTTATTCCAAATAATCTTGAGTTATTGTAGAGTAAGACATGTTTGTAAGTTTTTTTTTATAGTACTGACTTCCTTAATATATCTATTCTCCCGTTTTTCCAAAAGTTACATATTACCGATTTTCATTAGACACAGTGTAGCCAAACAAATGGAAATTGATGAGAGAATATTTGAATAAATAGAATTGTTTTATTGTCAACTGTCATATTTGTATCTTGTGAACCACCTTTAGAATACGTTATTAAAAGAATTGAGAAAATCAATATACTGTAACCGTAAACTTTTAATTCTAAAATAAAATGACATATTCAACATGAATATGTATTTTTCTATCTGTTAAAAGCTTATTACCTATTTGGTTAAAATGTGTATTGGAATGTATTATACTTCAAGATTGTGGATCTACACCTCCAAGTCTTACCAACGGATTAATCACGATCCCTGGAGGTACAACATTCGGTTCCAGTGCGTCTGTGACCTGCGAAGATGGATATGATCCAAATAAATTAACAATTTTCTGTGAGGCAGATGGTAATTGGGATGACTCGGCCGCATGTTCTCCTAAGGGTTTGTATTAATATTCTACAAAGTGATCCATTTTCCTTTGTATAAATAAAAAGTAGAGTTTTTTGCTTACTTAAATATGGTCGAAAGAATTCAATCTTACCTTAACTTTTACGCAAAGTCTTTGGAATATATATATTTTATCTGAAAATCCAAGCATCTTGAGACTCGATATATTCAGATTATTTCAAATAATCTTTAGTTATTGTAGATACAAACATTAACGTAAGTATTGTTTAAAATAATAACTTCTATAAACTATCCAAACTCCCGTTTTTCTGAAAGGTACATATTACTGATATTCATTAGAAACAGTGCAGCCAAACAAATGGAAATTGATGAGAGAGTATTTAAAGAAATACAAATGTTTTATTGGCGACTGTATTTTTGTATCTTGTGAACCACCTTACGAATAAGATATTGAAAAAAAAAGAAAAACTTAAAATACGATAATCCTCAACTTCATTTCGGAAATGTAATGACATATTCAGCTGGTTTGTTATTTTCTATATGTTAAAAGCTTATTACCAAATTGCTTGAAAAGTAAATCTTATACTTCAAGACTGTGGATCGACACCTCCAAGTCTTACCAACGGATTAATCATCATCTCCGGTGGCACCACATTCGGTTCCAGTGCGTCTGTGAGCTGCGAAAATGGATATGATCCAAATAAATCAACAATTACCTGTCAGGCAGATGGTAATTGGGATGACTCAGCCGCATGTTCTCCTAAGGGTTTGTATCTAGAGATTCAATTTCCTTTGTATAAATAATAAAAGTAAGGTTTTTTTATTTACATTTCATCAAAAGAATTCTATCTTACCTTAAACTTATCTCAAAGTCTTTGGAAAATATATATTTAATCTGAAAATCCATGCATCTTGAGATTCGATATATTCGGATCATTTCAAATAGTCTTCAGTTATTGTAGATTAAGACATTTCCATTAGTTTTATTAATAATGCTGACTTCCATAATCTATCCATTCTCCCGTTTTGTTTCTGAAAAATATATATTACTGATGTTCAATGGACACAGTGTAGCCAAACAAATGGAAATTGATGAGAGAGTATTTAAATAAATATACTGTTTTATTGCCGACTGTATTAGTTTGTATCTTGTGAACCACATTACGAATAAGATATTACAAATTTAAAAATATTAACAGACTGAAACCTTCAACTACAATTCTTAAATATAATGACATATTCAGCATGGATATTTATTTTTCTTTCTGTTAAAAGCCTGTTACCAATTTGCTTAAAAAGTAAATCTTATATTTCAAGATTGTGGATCAACACCTCCAAGTCTTACCAACGGATTAATCACCATCTTTGGGGGTACAACATTCGGTTCCAGTGCGTCTGTGACCTGCGACGATGGATATGATCCAAATAAATCAACAATTTCCTGTCAGGCAGATGGTAATTGGGATGACTCGGCCGCATGTTCTCCTAGGGGTTTGTATGAATATTCTACATAGTGATTCATTTTCCTTTGTAAAAAAATAAAAAGTACGTTTTTTTTGCTTACTAAAATATGGTCGAAAGAATTCAATCTTACTTTAAACTTTACTCAAAGTCTTTGGAATATATACATTTTATCTGAAAATCCATGCATCTTGAGACTCGATATATTCAGATTATTTCAAATAATATTGAGTTATTTTGGATTTAAACATTTACGTAAGTATTGTTCAAAATAATAACTTCTATAAACTATCCAAACTCCCGTTTTTCTGAAAGGTACATATTACTGATATTCATTAGACACGGAGCAGGCAAACAAATGGGAATTGATTAGAGAGTATTTAAAGAAATACAAATGTTTTATTGGCGACTGTAATTTTTGTATCTTGTGAACCACCTTACGAATAAGATATTAAAAAATTGAAAAACTTAACATACTCTTATCCTTAACTTCAATTGGAAATGTAATGTCATATTCAGCGTGGTTTTGTTATTTCCTATATGTTAAAAGCTTATTACCAACTTGCTTAAAAAGTAAAATCTTATACTTCAAGATTGTGGATCGATACCTCCAAGTCTTACCAACGGATTAATCACCATCCCTGGAGATACCACATTCGGTTCAAGTGCGTCTGTGACCTGCGACGATGGATATGATCCAAATAAATCAACAATTTTCTGTGAGGCAGATGGTAATTGGGATGACTCAGCAGCATGTTCTCCTAGGGGTTTGTATTAAAATTCTATCTAGAGATTCATTTTCTCTTTATAAAAAATAAAACAGAAGTGTTTCTTTGTGTCTGACTATGATCGACAAAAATTCAATCTTACTTTAAAGTTTTCACGAAGGCTTTGGGAAATATATATTGTTCCTGAAAATCAAAGCATCTTGAAGCTCGATATGTTCGGATTTTTCTAAATAATCATGAGTTATTGTAGAGAAAGAAATTTACCTGGGTTTTAGTTAAAATACTAGCTTACTTAAGTTATCCACACTCCCGTTTTTCTAAAAGGTACATATAACTGATTTTCATTGAACACAATGCAGCCAAACAAATGGAAATTGATGAGAGAATATTTAAAGAAACAGACTTTTTTTCATTGCCGACTGTAATATTTTGTATCTTTTGAACCACCTTACGAATAAGATATTACAAAATCTAAAAATATTAACAGACTGTTACATTCAACTTCAATTCTTAAATATAATGATATATTCAGTGTGGATATGTATGTTATATTTGTTAAAAGCTTATTACCAATTTGTTAAAAAAGTAAATCCTATACTTCAAGATTGTGGGTCGACACCTCCAAATCTTACCAACGGATTAATCACCATCTCTGGAGGTACAACATTCGGATCCAGTGCGTCTGTGACCTGCGACGATGGATATGATCCAAATAAATCAACAATTACCTGTCAGGCAGATGGTAATTGGGATGACACAGCCGCTTGTTCTCTTAAGGGTTTGTATGAATATTCCATCCAGTGATTCAATTTCCTTTGTATAAATAAAAGAGTAGTGTTGTTTTTTTTTGGTCTGAATATGATCGAATGAATACAATTGAAAACTAAAGGTTATCTTCATACTTTGGAAAATGAATAGTGTATCTAAAAATCAAAACATCTTGAGACTCGATGTATTCGGATTTTTCCAAATAATCTTGAGTTATTGTAGAGTAAGACATTTATGTCACTTTTTTATAATACTGACTTCCTTAATATATCTATTCTCCCGGTTTTCTAAAAGGTACATATTACGGATTTTCATTAGACACAGTATAGTCAAACAAATGGAAACTGATGAGAGTATATTTGAAGAAATAGAATTGTTTTATTGTCGACTGTTATATTTGTATCTTGTGAACCACCTTTAGAATACGTTATTAAAAGAATTGAGAAAATCAATATACTGTAACTTTTAACTTTAATTCTTAACTATAATGAAATATTCAACATGGCTATGTATTTTTCTATCTGTTAAAAGCTTATTATCTGTTTGGTTAAAATGTATATTGGAATGTATTATACTTCAAGATTGTGGATCGACACCTCCAAGTCTTACAAACGGATTAATCACCATCTCTGGAGGTACAACATTCGGTTCCACTGCATCTGTGACCTGCGAAGATGGATATGATCCAAATAAATCAACAATTGACTGTAAGGCAGATGGTAATTGGGATGACTCGGCCGCATGTTCTCCTAAGGGTTTGTATGAATATTCCATCCAGTGATTCAATTTCCTTTTTATAAAAAAGGAGTGTTTTTTGTCTGTATATGATCGAAACAATTTAATCGAAACCTAAAGTTTTCTCAAAGGCTTTGGGAAATATATATTGTATCTAGAAACAATAGATCTTGAGACTCGATATATTAGGATTATTCCAAATATTCTTGAGATATTGTAGAGTAAGACATTTATGTCATTTTTTTTTATAATACTGACTTCCTTAATATATCTATTCTCCCGGTTTTCTAAAAGGTACATATTACTGATATTCATTAGACACAGTATAGCCAAACAAATAGAAATTGATGAGAGTATATTTGAAGAAAAAGAATTGTTTTATTGTCGACTGTTATATTTGTATCTTGTGAACCACCTTTAGAATACGTTTTTAAAAGAATTGAGAAAATCAATATACTGTAACTTTTAACTTTAATTCTTAAATATAATGAAATATTCAACATGGCTATGTCTTTTTCTATCTATTAAAAGCTTATTAACTATTTGGATAAAATGTATATTGGAATGTATTATACTTCAAGATTGTGGATCGACACCTCCAAGTCTTACCAACGGATTAATCACCATCTCCGGAGGTACAACATTCGGTTCGACTGCCTCTGTGACCTGCGAAGATGGATATGATCCAAATAAATCAACAATTAACTGTCAGGCAGATGGTAATTGGGATGACTCAGCTGTATGTTCTAATAAGGGTTTGTATGAATATTCCATCCAGTGATTCAATTTCCTTTGTATAAATAAAAGAGTAGTGTTGTTTTTTTTTGGTCTGAATATGATCGAATGAATACAATCGAAAACTAAAGGTTATCTTCATACTTTGGAAAATGAATAGTGTATCTAAAAATCAAAACATCTTGAGACTCGATGTATTCGGATTTTTCCAAATAATCTTGAGTTATTGTAGAGTAAGACATTTATGTCACTTTTTTATAATACTGACTTCCTTATTATTTTATTTTTTCTCCCGGTTTTCTAAAAGGTACATATTACTAATTTTAATTAGACACAGTATAGTCAAACAAATGGAAACTGATGAGAGTATATTTGAAGAAATAGAATTGTTTTATTGTCGACTGTAATATTTGTATCTTGTGAACCACCTTTAGAATACGTTTTTAAAAGAATTGAGAAAATCAATATACTGTAACTTTTAACATTAATTCTTAAATATAATGAAATATTCAACATGGCTATGTATTTTTCTATCTATTAAAAGCTTATTAACTATTTGGTTAAAATGTATATTGGAATGTATTATACTTCAAGATTGTGGATCGACACCTCCAAGTCTTACCAACGGATTAATCACCATCTCCGGTGGAACCACATTCGGTTCCACTGCCTCTGTGACCTGCGAAGATGGATATGATCCAAATAAATCAACAATTGACTGTAAGGCAGATGGGAATTGGGATGACTCGGCCGCATGTTCTCCTAAGGGTTTGTATGAATATTCCATCCAGTGATTCCATTTCCTTTTTATAAAAAAGGAACGTTTTTTTTTGTCTATATATGATCGAAACAATTTAATCGAAATCTAAAGTTTTCTCAAAGGCTTTGGGAAATATATATTGTATCTAAAAACAATAGATCTTGAGACCCGATATATTAGGATTATTCCAAATATTCTTGAGATATTGTAGAGTAAGACATTTATGTCATTTTTTTTATAATACTGACTTCCTTAATATATCTATTCTCCCGGTTTTCTAAAAGGTACATATTACGGATTTTCATTAGACACAGTGTAGCCAAACAAATGGAAATTGATGAGAGTATATTTGAAGAAATAGAATTGCTTTATTGTCGACTGTAATATATGAATCTTGTGAACCACCTTTAGAGTACGTTATTAAAAGAATTGAGAAAATCAATATACTGTAACTTTTAACTTTAATTCTTAAATATGATGAAATATTCAACATGGCTATGTATTTTTCTATCTGTTAAAAGCTTATTATCTGTTTGGTTAAAATGTATATTGGAATGTATTATACTTCAAGATTGTGGATCGACACCTCCAAGTCTTACAAACGGATTAATCACCATCTCTGGAGGTACAACATTCGGTTCCACTGCCTCTGTGACCTGCGAAGATGGATATGATCCAAATAAATCAAAAAAAGAATGGCCTTTCCTTTTTATAAAAAAGGAACGTTTTTTTTTGTCTATATATGATCGAAACAATTTAATCGAAATCTAAAGTTTTCTCAAAGGCTTTGGGAAATATATATTGTATCTAAAAACAATAGATCTTGAGACCCGATATATTAGGATTATTCCAAATATTCTTGAGATATTGTAGAGTAAGACATTTATGTCATTTTTTTATAATACTGACTTCCTTAATATATCTATTCTCCCGGTTTTCTAAAAGGTACATATTACGGATTTTCATTAGACACAGTGTAGCCAAACAAATGGAAATTGATGAGAGTATATTTGAAGAAATAGAATTGCTTTATTGTCGACTGTAATATATGAATCTTGTGAACCACCTTTAGAGTACGTTATTAAAAGAATTGAGAAAATCAATATACTGTAACTTTTAACTTTAATTCTTAAATATGATGAAATATTCAACATGGCTATGTATTTTTCTATCTGTTAAAAGCTTATTATCTGTTTGGTTAAAATGTATATTGGAATGTATTATACTTCAAGATTGTGGATCGACACCTCCAAGTCTTACAAACGGATTAATCACCATCTCTGGAGGTACAACATTCGGTTCCACTGCCTCTGTGACCTGCGAAGATGGATATGATCCAAATAAATCAACAATTGACTGTAAGGCAGATGGTAATTGGGATGACTCGGCCTCATGTTCTCCTAAGGGTTTGTATGAATATTCCATCCAGTGATTCAATTTCCTTTTTATAATAAAGGAGTGTTTTTTGTCTGTATATGATCGAAACAATTTAATCGAAACCTAAAGTTTTCTCAAAGGCTTTGGGAAATATATATTGTATCTAAAAACAATAGATCTTGAGACTCGATATATTAGGATTATTCCAAATATTCTTGAGATATTGTAGAGTAAGACATTTATGTCATTTTTTTTATAATACTGACTTCCTTAATATATCTATTCTCCCGGTTTTCTAAAAGGTACATATTACTGATTTTCATTAGACACAGTATAGTCAAACAAATGGAAATTGATGAGAGTATATTTGAAGAAATAGAATTGTTTTATTGTCGACTGTAATATATGTATCTTGTGAACCACCTTTAGAATACGTTTTTAAAAGAATTGAGAAAATCAATATACTGTAACTTTTAACTTTAATTCTTAAATATAATGAAATATTCAACATGGCTATGTATTTTTCTATCTGTTAAAAGCTTATTAACTATTTGGTTAAAATATATATTGGAATGTATTATACTTCAAGATTGTGGATCGACACCTCCAAGTCTTACCAACGGATTAATCACCATCTCTGGTGGTACAACATTCGGTTCCACTGCCTCTGTGACCTGCGAAGATGGATATGATCCAAATAAATCAACAATTAACTGTAAGGCAGATGGTAATTGGGATGACTCAGCTGCATGTTCTAATAAGGGTTCGTATGAATATTCCATCCAGAGATTCAATTTCCTTTGTATAAATAAAAGAATAGTGGGGTTTTTGGTCTGAATATGATCGAATGAATACAATCGAAAACTAAAGGTTATCTTCATACTTTGGAAAATGAAAAGTGTATCTAAAAATCAAAACATCTTGAGACTCGATGTATTCGGATTTTTCCAAATAATCTTGAGTTATTGTAGAGTAAGACATTTATGTCATTTTTTTATAATACTGACTTCCTTAATATATCTATTCTCCCGGTTTTCTAAAAGGTACATATTACGGATTTTCATTAGACACAGTGTAGCCAAACAAATGGAAATTGATGAGAGTATATTTGAAGAAATAGAATTGCTTTATTGTCGACTGTAATATATGAATCTTGTGAACCACCTTTAGAGTACGTTATTAAAAGAATTGAGAAAATCAATATACTGTAACTTTTAACTTTAATTCTTAAATATAATGAAATATTCAACATGGCTATGTATTTTTCTATCTGTTAAAAGCTTATTATCTGTTTGGTTAAAATGTATATTGGAATGTATTATACTTCAAGATTGTGGATCGACACCTCCAAGTCTTACAAACGGATTAATCACCATCTCTGGAGGTACAACATTCGGTTCCACTGCCTCTGTGACCTGCGAGGATGGATATGATCCAAATAAATCAACAATTGACTGTAAGGCAGATGGTAATTGGGATGACTCGGCCGCATGTTCTCCTAAGGGTTTGTATGAATATTCCATCCAGTGATTCCATTTCCTTTTTATAAAAAAGGAGTGTTTTTTTTTGTCTATATATGATCGAAACAATTTAATCGAAATCTAAAGTTTTCTCAAAGGCTTTGGGAAATATATATTGTATCTAAAAACAATAGATCTTGAGACCCGATATATTAGGATTATTCCAAATATTCTTGAGATATTGTAGAGTAAGACATTTATGTCATTTTTTTATAATACTGACTTCCTTAATATATCTATTCTCCCGGTTTTCTAAAAGGTACATATTACGGATTTTCATTAGACACAGTGTAGCCAAACAAATGGAAATTGATGAGAGTATATTTGAAGAAATAGAATTGCTTTATTGTCGACTGTAATATTTGTATCTTGTGAACCACCTTTAGAGTACGTTATGAAAAGAATTGAGAAAATCAATATACTGTAACTTTTAACTTTAATTCTTAAATATAATGAAATATTCAACATGGCTATGTATTTTCTATCTGTTAAAAGCTTATTAACTATTTGGTTAAAATGTATATTGGAATGTATTATACTTCAAGATTGTGGATCGACACCTCCAAGTCTTACCAACGGATTAATCACCATCTCCGGAGGTACAACATTCGGTTCGACTGCCTCTGTGACCTGCGAAGATGGATATGATCCAAATAAATCAACAATTAACTGTCAGGCAGATGGTAATTGGGATGACTCGGCTGCATGTTCTAATAAAAGTTTGTATGAATATTCCATCCAGAGATTCAATTTCCTTTGTATAAATGAAAGAGTAGTGTTTTTTTTGTTTTTTTTTTGGGTTTTTTTTTTGGTCTGAATATGATCGAATGAATACAATCGAAAACAAAATGTTATCTTCATACTTTGGAAAATGAATAGTGTATCTAAAATTCAAAACATCTTGAGACTCGATTTATTCGGATTTTTCCAAATAATCTTGAAATATTGTAGAGTAAGACATTAACGTGAGTTTTTTTTTATAATACTTACTTCCATAATATATCTATTCCCTTTTCCAAAATTTTCTGATTTTCATTAGCACAGAAAAAAAAATTGTTTAATAAATAGAATTGTTTTATTGTCGACTGTAATATTTGTATCTTTTCATCCACCTTGCGAATAAGTTATTAAAAAAATTGGGAAAATTAACGGACTGTATCATTAAAATTTAATTCTTTAATATAATGAAATATTCAACATGGCTATGTATTTTTCTATCTTTTAAAATCTTATTAACTATTTGGTTAAAATGTATATTGGAATGTATTTTACTTCAAGATTGTGGATCGACACCTCCAAGTCTTACCAACGGATTAATCACCATCTCTGGAGATACCACATTCGGTTCCAGTGCGTCTGTGACCTGCGACGATGGATATGATCCAAATAAATCAACAATTGACTGTAAGGCAGATGGTAATTGGGATGACTCGGCCGCATGTTCTCCTAAGGGTTTGTATGAATATTCTCTCTAGAGATTCATTTTCCCTTGTATACATAAAATGTAGTTCTTTGATTTTATTAATATTAATGAAAGAATTCAAAATTAAAAATTTTATTTACTCATTCATGCATTATTTCAAATTATCTTGAGTTTTTGCAGAGAAAGATATGTACACGAGATTCATTTAAAATACTGACTCATTTAATTATAAACACTACCGTTTTTTCTAAAAGGTACATGTAACTGATTATCATTAGACACAGTACCGCTAAGCAATTCGATATTGATGAGCGAGTATTTCGGAAAATAAAGACGTGTTTTATTACTAACTGTAATACATGTATTTTGTATCTTGTGAACCACCATACGAATAAGATATTACAAAATTTTAAAAAGATTAACAGACTGAAACCTTCAACTACAATTCTTAAATATAATGACATATTCAGGATGAATATTTATTTTTCTTTCTGTTAAAAGCCTATTACCAATTTGCTTAAAGTATATCTTATACTTCAAGATTGTGGATCGACACCTCCAAGTCTTACCAACGGATTAATTACGACCTCTGGTGGTACCACATTCGGTTCCAGTGCGTCTGTCTCCTGCGACGATGGATATGATCCAAATAAATCAACAATTTTCTGTGAGGCAGATGGTAATTGGGATGATTCAGCCACATGTTCCCCGAAAGGTTTGTATGAATATTCCATCCAATGATTCAATTTCCTTTGTATAAATAAAAAAAGGAGTGTTTTTTATCTGAATATGATAGAAAGAATTCTATCGAAACCTAAAAGTTGGAAAATAAATAGTTTATCTGAAAATCAAAAGATTTTGAGACTCGATATATTCGGATTATTCCAAACAATCTTGAGTTGTTGTAGAATAAGACATTAAGGTAAGTTTTTTTTGTGTTTTTTTTTAAACATACCGTCTTTCTTAAACCACAACCCCGTTTTTCTAAATGTACATATTACTGATTTTCATTGGACTTGACTTGGCTATTTGGGTTTACCGTTGCTTCGACAGTATTTCAGTCATATAGCGACGTCCAGCTATTTACAGGTGGAGGAAGACCTCGAATGCACGGAGGCATCTGGGTAGAACCACCGACCTAAATCAAGCCAGCTGGAAGGCTTCCTTACATGAAAATCCGAATGACCTTGCCATGATTTGAACCCACGCGGTAATATTTTCATTGGACACAGTGCAGCCAAACAAATGGAAATTGATGAGAGTGTATTTAAAGAAATAGTATTATTGTCGACTGTTATATTTTGTATTTTGTGAACCTCCTTATGAGTAATCCTGTAACCTCCGACTTCAATTCTTAAATATAATGACATTTTCAACATCGCTATATAATTTTCTATTTGTTAAAAGCTTGTTACCAATTTGCTTTAAAATTATATCTTATACATCAAGATTGTGGATCGACACCTCCTAAACTTACCAACGGATTAATCACCATCTCTGGAGGTACTACATTCGGTTCCAGTGCGTCTGTCACCTGCAACGATGGATATGATTCAAATAAATCAACAATCACCTGTCAGGCAGATAGTAATTGGGATGATTCAGCCGAATGTTCTCCTAAGGGTTTGTATGAATATTCTATTTAGAGTATTATTTTTCGATGTATAAATATAATCTTGTGTTGCTGTAGATTATGTCAGTTATATGGGTGTCAATTTAAAATACTGTTTTCCTTTTTCCATCCACACTTTCTTGCCTTATATGATATATGTTACTGATTTTATTTGATAACCACAAAAATAAACAAAAGAAGATTAATGCAAGAGACTTGAGTAACTTCCTTCGTCTATCCACACTCCCTTTTTATTTGAAAGATACTCGATTTTCATTAGATTGAAATAGATGGACTAGCATTTTCTAACTGCTGGTTGCATTATTTTTATTAGCTCACCTGAGTACTCAATATGAGCTATTGGGATCGATGAATGTCCGTCCTCCGTCCGTCCTTCGTCCGTGCGTTCATCGTCCACAATTAGTTGGTTTGCACTCTAGCATCTTCAAACTTTGTGACGACAATGTTTATTACTATAATATCTTAGCCAAGCTCGATTATAGCTGATATCGGCCGATTAGGTCAGGAGTTATGCCCCTTTTAATTAAAAAAATACCAGAGTTCACTTTCTTTGCACTCCAGCGTCTTCATTTCTTTAGCAATCATCTTCAAACCTTGTGACAATGTTTATTACCATAATCTGTTGGCCAAGTTCGATAATGGCTGATATTAGCCTATTAGGGCAGGAGAAAAGCCCCTTTTAATATTAAAAAAATGCCAGATTTCAGAGTTTTTTTGCACTATAGCATCTCCATTTCTTTAGCAATCATCTTCAAACTCTATGACAATGTTATAGCCATACTTTTTTGGCCAAGTTTGATTATGGCTGATATCCTTTTATTAGGTCAGGAGTTTAGCCCCTTTTGAGATTTCATTTTTTCATTTCTGAAGATATCATCTTAAAATTTTAGAACAATGTTTATAGCCATATTCTTTTGGCCAAGTTCGATAATCGCTGATATTGGCAAATTAGGTCAGGAGTTATTCCCTATTTAATGTTTATATTTGTGTGTTTAAAAACATAATTTCTCAGTCAAGTTTGACTTAAAATTTTGACCACAGGCACTGTTTAGTTCGTGGAATTATGAATGATCTCATCGATTATGTATTCAGTACAACTATGCTATGATATAGTATCTTGTACAGGCAGTGAAGGCAGTTTTTCTCAGGTGAGTGTCTTTAAGGTCATCTTGGCCCTCTTGTCTTGTAATCAATCTTATGATTAAAACATTATTAAAAGTGGAATGACATTTTACCTTTATTTTCAATTTCTAAATATAAAGGCATATTACGCAAGGAAAAGTCTTAATCTTTTGTTTAAAATCTTATTATCTATTTCTTGGAAATAGTGTGTATGAGGGCCATTCATTTTATAATGCATCATATTGAAAAATATCCGAAATAAGTATTTTAAATTTGTTACCGAACTGCAATCCTTTTAAATAATATCCTTTGAGACCAGCGACAGACTTCCATCTCTTTGTCTAGTATATCGTTGCTAGGCAAGTACCACAACTCCTCTAAATCACCATGACGAATATCCCTCATATCTTCTTTTTATTTTGGAGAAACGTTAAAGTCACAGGGACTTATGTCTAGGGAATAAAGGGCGCCGTCCAACATTTCCCGCTCATACCTCCCTACCATTAATGCCACCTGGTGTTGCGTTGTCATGCAAAAATATTGGACCGGCTGCCAACAGTTCCGGTCTCTTCCTACGGCTCGCTTGAATTATTTTTTTAATATACTCATCATAGTAATTTTTATTTATGGTTTTACCACTCTCGATCTTGTGACTTCTCGATCTTGTGACTAGTGAGAATCCCATGTCTATCGTTGGCAAAACATCATTAATATTTAAAGCTTAGACTAAGTTCTTCTATACTGCCGACCTCGGGGAGTATGGTATGTATCACTCGGCTGATTGTCTCTTCAGTTCAGGTCCATACGACCTCACCCAAGATTCGTCGATTGCAACAATTCATGAAAAAAATATCCGTCAGAATCAATCGTGAAAGTAGATGGGTGGTTACCTCTAAACGACGTCCCGCTTGGTCCGACGTCAAGCGATGTGGCACCCATCTGACGCATATCTTTCTCTTTATCAACCGGTTACTCAGAATAGTATGAACAGACCTGATGCTTATCTCCAACTCCTGAGCAATTTCTTCGCCCGTTGTCCTTCCACCAGAGTTCAACAATCTTTCCAACTATTCGGTATTATAATGGTCGAAACCATCACAGTTCTACCTATTCAACTGGCATTATAAACGCACCACTTGCCATTCTTGAACTTATACCTCCATCTTGTAACTTAAGAAAAGTATAGAGCATATGTGTTGCAAACTTCTTGTAATGCACTTGATAATTTCTTTGCTGTTTTACTACGTCAGTATTTAGTTTGTATGTAATTACACTGATCCGATGCGAGACGTTACCCAAATGCATTTATATCAAAATATCTACATATCAAGTTTGAAAGTGAAATGAAAGGGTTGTGTAGTTAAGAAACTATAAGGTAGGTTGAATTATGAATTGAATAGCATTTTAGACGTATTAAGTTCCATTAATCAAATTATTTTCAACCTATATTGTACCAATATTTTCTATAACTCGCATATGTTGTTCATCAAAGACTGCGGAATACCAAGCATAGAAAGCGGCGAATATTCCTATAATACAACTACCTACTTGAGCACGGCGCTGCTGACTTGTGATCCCGGTTTTGCCAGTGACACCAACACTGTAGTTTGCCAAGCTGATGGAAATTGGGACCCCGCGCAACCATCTTGTACAGAGACCGGTAAAGTTTTTAACCTTTGAAATAAATATAAAAAGGTTTCGCTTAATGTATAAAAAAAACTGTTTTTGATATAAGAGAATTTCAAGCATATTGAAATTTTCATGTTATTTTCCAACATCTGTATGAATGAGTAGGAATTAAAATATAGAATATTGAAATAAATAAGTAAGAATTAAAGCTGAGCATTTCAAAGTTTTAATTTTTAATACAGAAAGAAAAGGAAAAATAAAACGCATTTCCATCGAGTCTTAAATAATGTTAAATTTTGGTTTAAGATATTTTCTTAAATATATTTTATAATGTGATATTTTAGGCACCGACTCTCCCTTACAACAGATTTCCATTAATTAAATCTTACTAACACTTATGAAAGATTTGCCCTCAGTTATCTCATATAATTATATATCTACTGGTTCATTGTTTCTCAGACTTTGGGACTACTTGCATAGAAACAGCCGACTGCAGTCCTTTGAAATCGGTGTGCACTAACAATATTTGTTCTTGTCCCGAAAATTTCGTTGAAACCAGCTCTGGATGCAAGCCAGGTGAATGAATCTTCTATTTCTTCCTTATTTGATGAAGAACTAAATATCTTCGCTTCAAATAGTATATATATATTTCTACATAGAAAAGACACTATTAAATTCAGATGGACTTCAGGCTACGTATAAGTGTATTGTCATACACATCAGTAATCACAAAAGATATCTTAATTGGTCTGTAAATTCTTTCTCCTAATCTGAATTTCTTTTTCTCTTTTTTTTCTTTCTTCTTTTTCGAATTAGGCAATTATGAATCTATTTACCAAGTGTATACATAATTTGATAAAGGAAAAAGGAATACCATAAAACCACAAATACTTACTTTATCTAAATTCGGACACCTTACACATATTTATAACGGATATAAAAGAAAACTCTTGAAATTATTTTTGATAAGTAGCAATGGTCTACACTTTATTTCTTGGTATAGTTCGTGGTGTCAAACCCCTATATGTACTAGTGCATTGTTTTTAGTTATTATGAGGAGCTTAAAAACAGGAACATTGTTTATTTCTCATCTTCCTGGCCAATCATTGCAGTACAATTTAGCAACATGTGTACAAAGTTGATATTCATTTCAAGCTGAATTCAGGGTCATTTAATTTTTTAATCTTGCTCAACATCTTTGAATATATCGAGGTATAAGAAATCAAAAGGCGCATATGAAATCCTTTAATATTACAATAATGTATTAGCAAATCTAAGACCGAACATAGTCACTTTTGCCAATAATAATTTTATTGAATATACAAATACGTTCAAAAATGCTTTACAAGTATTTGAAAACGCGCAATAGAAAAAAATGACATATATGCTCAATTACTTGAAAATCAAAACTAGTTTATGATTCAAGATTGAGAATAGTGTTGAAATAAAGTTTTTAAAAGTAAAATTTTAATAAGTATCAAGCTGCGTTGCAAATGTTCAGTTTTATTTTAAATATTTCTTTGTTTTATTCATAAATTATAATCGACAGGTGTATTGTATGATAATTACTGAAGAATTACTGTTAAATGTACGATAATTACTGAAACCAGCTTAATGTATACATTTGTACAGGTCTTGGTTCCCCTTGTGAAAACAACGACGAATGTTTTGGTCTAAACACTCGATGTTCTCTTACATGCATCTGCGATTCGGGGTATTCAAAGGAGAATGGTGAATGCTTAATAGGTATGTCTTCAAAGTGTTATAAATGTACACTTAATACGTTACATTTTAGGATGTCAATATCAAATATATCAATAATATTAAAAAAATATTAGCAACTTAGCTAGGGCTTTCTGCCAGAGAAGAAAGACCTACTAGGTTTATTATCTTTTATTATTATTTTTTCTTTCTTTTTTGTTTCTTTTTGTTTGTGAGGTTCAAATTAAAACAGGTTACCGATGTGTTAGCATTATGCAATTTTAACAGCAACAACTGCAACGTTGGCCCTTTTGAATTCAAATTTGTTTTACTCCATATTACGTCATATGATGCAGACTTAAAAATAGTGTTAAATATTGCAAGCGCTGTGCAGCCGCCATTTATGGTCGCATTTTTATTCAAAATTTCACAGAACACAAGACCTAGCTGTGCATATCAGTTCAGCTTGCCAAAACACGGAAAGGCCGAAGTTCTTTAGCAAAAACAAATTTTGAAAAAAGGATTTAAAATGATTTAAGTCTAGAAACATACACTTTGGACAGTATCTAAGCCTTGATGTGTTTGGTGAAGGTTGATATCATATGACGTTAAATGGCGTCATAATGTGAAAAGCAAGAATTCAGCAGCCCTAAGTTTTCGACCGATTTGCATTAAATTTTAGTAAAGATTCAACACATCTCATCGTCTTAAATCAAGTAATTTTCCGAAAAAAACGCTAAGGTTAAGGTCGTATGTCAATAATCTTTTTTTTATATCTTTATCTAGAGAATCATTTTCCTTTGTATAAATAAAGTATTCTGTTTGTTTTAATATGACCGAAAGCATTCGATAGTATCTTAAAATTTTATTAACATACTATTAAAATTATACAGTATATCTTAAAAACGAAACATTTTCAAACTTCATTTATGGAGTATATAATATAACCTAAAGTTGTTGCAGAGTTAGACATTCGCAGGAGTGTCACTTTAATATACTGTCTTCCTTTGTCTATGAATACTGACTTTCTCTAAAAGATATTGTTACTGATTTCCGTTCAATACAGCACAACAAAACACATGAAAATTTGTGAACGAAACTTTATAAAATGTGTTTCATTTAAATGCCGTCTTACTTAGTCTAACAACACTTCCTTGCTCTAAAAAAAATATATTCAGCGCATGTTCATTAGACAAATCTCAAACAGTCAAATGAAATTGGATGAACGAGAGTCTAAATAACTTGTTTAACAGTTAATTGCAATATTTTATGTCATATGACTCATCTGATGATTTAAATATTATAAAATATTTAAGGGTTGACAATTCTTCAACTACAACTACAGTTCCTAAATATTATAATATATGAAGCATGAATCTGTATTTTTCTGTTTGTTAAAAGCTTATTAACTATTTCCTTAAAAAGTATATCTTATACTTCAAGATTGTGGATCGACACCTCCAAGTCTTACTAACGGATTAATCACCATCTCTGGTGGCACCACATTCGGTTCCAGTGCGTCTGTCACCTGCAACGATGGATATGATCCAAATAAATCAATAATCTTCTGTAGGGCAGATGGTAATTGGGATGACTTAGCCACTTGTTCTCCTAAGGGTTTGTATGAATATTCTATTTGGAAGATCATTTTTCATTGTATGAATATAGATATAATATTTTTTAGTATTAATACGATCGAAATAATTCAATATTATCTTCAAATTTCGCTGTCGAAAATAGACAGTATATCTTAAAAACGACGCTTCATTCATAGATTACATTATAGAATTTGAGTTGTTGTAGATTAACTCATTTACATGAGTCTCAACTTAAAATACTGTCCTCCTTTGTCTATCCACACTTCATCGCTCTAGAAGATATTTGTTATTGATTTCCTTTAACCGCTACAAAACCTATCAAAGGAAATTTATGAACGAGACTTTATAAAACTTGTTTTACTGCTGATTGCAATATTTTATATCCTTTTACCCATCTTATTTTTCAAATATCAAAGAATTTGGTGTTTTTTTTTCTATTTTATACATTTAAAGAAAGCATTTTGTGCAAAATAAGAAATTTCTAACCTCAGCTTCAAGATTTATGATTTTTAGTTGATCTAACCCAGGATTATGCTCTCGCAAATTGTGTGGTGGTATACGCATAAAAATTACTATACAGTCATCAAATTTCCCATTTTTTTCTAATGAACTGATTTTTCATATACCTAAGGCAAATTTCAAATGGGAACATATTAAAAACATAAACTTCATTAAATGTATAATTATACATTTATATGGAAAATCTTCATGCTAAAATTTGCTATTTTTTTCTCCATTTATAGAATAGGAACACTACAATTCCATGTAAAGTAAATACTTTTTGTGCCAATTTCTCAAGAGAAGCTGTTCAAAAAGTATTGACATAATATATCGAACATAAAAATGAAAATTTTTATATAGGTTAACCATTAAAATATCAAGTTATAACAGTATGTATTAACCCCCCCCCCCCCCCCCCCATTTCCAAGCTCAGAAAAAACATGGAATATCAGGTATTGACAGCGTACTAAAAGTTCTTTTCAGGTACAATGTGAGCACATACTTAAATTAATAATCATGATTGTCATATTTAGTGCCATTTTCCATTCAGTTTCTTATGAAAAAAATCATTGTTAAGTGAAATAATGAGAAGATAATGACATTATTTCGAATAAAAAACACACATTTTATATGTTAAATTTTCTCAGACACACAATTCATCACTTTGTACAGAAAATAGACATATGTACAACTACAAATTATTTTTTCTTAATAAAGCTTTTCATATTTTAAGTTATTAATTCCATGATTTTAAGTATTAAAGGTCTAAGCATTCAATAAAAAATATCTGAAGAGTTTTTTACAAAAACAATGTGACCGAGTACGTTCAAACTTAGTACGAAAGAATCACTGTTACAAATTTCCGCTTTACAAATTGCAAATATGGGAACTTGTGTTTTTGTAGTTATGGTTCATTAAGATACCATTTGCTTTTCAAAAATTGTTTTTTGTTGGAAAACCTTTCGAAATACCAATTATCAAAATTATGCTTTTTGACAGATCAATGGAAAATTCCAAAAATGACGTCTCCGGAAGTAATTTCGGAAGGTTTTTTTTTCTTCTCTTTTCAAAAAGAAAAACGATATTTTTTCATTTGAATAGAGATAAATACCAATGAAAGCTATTGCATTTGACTTACAGTGATATACGATACCATGTACTGAACTTCTTAATGACACATTCCGAATCATGGCGTGTTATGACGAAGACTATCTGAAGTTGGGCGATCTTTGCCAACAATTTCGTAATTTGTCGAGCCCATTACGGTTCCTCTACCTTAAGATTGATTATATTATCATATTTGTTATATTTCAACTACCAGATAGCCCATTAATTTACCCCTTAATTGGTGTTCGGTGGTCGCGGATCCATCCCCAAAACACCTGACAAGGAAACATACAAATGTTATGAATACATTTTCATCAAACAAAATATTATTTGATGATTGGTTAATCCAATTTAAAAGATTAAGAATATTTGTTTTAAATACTGTGTGTAAATTAAGGAATTTTTTATTTTTTGATATTTAAAAAATTTGAACCATCTTTAAATAATAATTTTAATGATAATCATTATAATAACTAGAAGGTCGTTTGTTGAAAATACAAATGAAACGGCTTTCTTGCTTGTCTCAAAGGGAATAAATTTCATCATTTAAGAAATATATTACTTGCTGAAGCTTAATCGTTGAAGCATGAGCTTTTCATTTTAAATTGTCAAGATGTTTTGCGCAACTTAAACGACGGCTTTTTATTTTCCGATATAAAGTTCATTGATCCCATTGTCAATTTTATATTATTTTTTCAATAATGACTGCTTGATATCATTGTTGGCATAATCACGTGACTCAACATAACTTGGTTTAAGTGTGCATCATTTCAGTTGATAAAAAAATAAATTGTTTCGAATGTGCGAACAGGGTTTGTTTTTTCCAAGTTTTCAAGCAAACTTTCCATGAAACATGACTATCTTCCATGTTTGATGACGTAATCACTTGAAATTTTCAAGACGTATGAACGTTTTTTAAGTTTCAACATTTTTATAAAATTTAAAGTAAATTGCTCAAATTGGGGATATTATGATTCTTAAATATTTCTTGCTTCAACATGCATGTCGTAATTACCTCGTTAAAAAAGAAACATTTGCAGTATTCTTCACATAAATTTAAACTTTATCGAATCGATTCTGAAAATTCAATTAAGATTGCCTCAAAATTCATGATGCCAGAGCGATAGAAATCTTAAAACCACGTGACTTAAGAGAAAATCATTCAAAAATATTATGTAAATCTCTATATCGATGTACTTTCCGATGAAAATGCTTCTAAAGCAGCAGAAGACTTTGTAACATTTAAATATAATTTAAGGACCAAAGTTTGAAACTCGATTGACGTCGATGAAAATTAAAAGTAATTGAATTTATGAAGTTAAACTATTTTATTGCTGCAATTTGCATAAAGATTGAGTCAAAATTCATGATGCCAGAGCGTAAGAAATCTTTCAAAAAGATGCGTTTTGTCCTTTTTATGACGTCATTACCACATAACTTAAGAAAAAAGTCATTGAGGCAAAAGAAATTAGACCTCTGGACTGATATGCTGTCCATGCTTCTAACGCATTAGGTAGCCTTGTAACATTGAAAACATGTTTTAAGGACCAAAGCTCGAATCTCGGTTTTGCCTTCAAATCTTTTCGGGTTTGAATGTTTAGGTGCACATCAATATCCTAACATAATATTCTGTGAACATATCAGGACAATCTGACCAGAATTGAAGAATCTAGAGCACGAACAAACTTTGAGAGCTGACGTCAAATCTGACGTCATTGAAAATTGAAAACAGTTGACTTTGAAAATTTAAACTTTTTTGTCGATGCAGTTTAATTTCCATCTTGCTTGGACATTGGCAACATATTGAAAGTAACTCTTGAAGTATGTTGGAATAATAATGATAATAAGTACATATTGAAGGTCATTTGTTGAAATTACAAACGAAACGGCCTTCTACTCGCTATCTCCATGGAAATAAAATTTATCATTTAAGAAAGATGTTAATTGCTGATGCTTAATCATTGAAGCTGTGAGCTAATCACTTTAAGATTTCAAGACTTTTTGCGCATCTTATACTACGTATTTTTATATTCCAATTTAAAGTTTATTGATAAAGTTCATTTGTCGATTTGATATACATCAATCACGTGATTCAACATAACTTCACTGAAGTATGCACCATTTCAGTTGATAAAAAATCAGATAGCTTCAAGAGCGCAAACAGGTTTGTTTTTCAAGCAGACATTCCATGTGACATGAAAGTCTGCCATATTTGATGTCGTAATCATTTGGAATGTTCAAGATTTTATAAACGTTTTAAGTTTCGACTTGTTTGTCAAACTTAAGTTCGTTTGTCAAATTGGCAATTATATACGATAGTTTTTAATAATTCTTGTTTCAACATGCATGACGTCATAACCTTTTGACAAAAAAAAAACCCCATCTCATTCAATATGCTGTTTACTGTTTTCTTCTTCTTCTATTATTTTTTTTTCTCTTATATTTGTGTTAATTTCGATGTGTTGCCATGGCTCAGAACAATAAAAGTTTTATGGCATATATTTCAAACCATGATCTTTCGAATGCAACAATTTCATATTCATATGACGTCATATAACGTCAGATTTGACGTCAGGTCAAAATTTGTACGCGGTCTACAGCCATTATTTCTAGACCGATTTTCATCGAAAATTCACAGAATGTGTATGTTACGCTATAGTTGCGCATCCCGATGTTCGCTTCAAAATTCGAGAAGGCAAAGGTTCTTTGGCGAATCAAAGATTCGAACAATTGACGTCAAATTTCAAATACGCTTCTAGATGAGTTAGAAAGCTGATATTTGGAGAGATTATAAATCCCCAAGTGTGTTTTACATTCTTGAAGAATAACGTCATATGACATCATTAGGTCAAAAAGAATTTCTTATATTTAGGCGTTGATTTATATACATGTATGTTGGAAAGGTTCCAGGACCATTGAAATATAAAGACATATACATAAAACCATGAGCTTTCGAATGTAATGAATTTCATATTCATATAACGTCATATGATGTCACATTTGACGTCAGGACAAATAGTTTGTACGCGATCTACAGCCATTATTTCTAGACCTACTTTTTATCAAAATTTTACACAAAGTGTATTTTTCGTTTTAGTTGTGCATCTCGGTGTCCGTTCTTCAAGATTCATAAAGACAAAGGTTCTATGGCGAATCCATAATCGAACCAGTGACATTAAATTTCAAATAAGTAAAAAAACGCTTCCAGATGAGTTATAAAGCTGATACTTGGACTGAATATTAATCACTAAGACGTCTTTTCATTCTGTGAGAACGAACGTCAAAATGAAGTTAAATAATTTTCAGTTGTTGCAGATTAAGTCATTTACATGAATGTCAGTTTGAAATACTGTCCTCCTTTGTCTATCTTTATATAATATATGTTACTGATTTCCTATAAACACTACACAACCAAGCAAATGGACATTGATGAACGAGACTTTATAAAACTTTATAAAACTGCTGATTGCAATATTTTATATCCTTTGGCAAATCTTATGATTCAAATATCAAAGAATAGGTAAAGATTGACAATTCTTCATCTTTAACTTAAATGCATAAGTACAATCGAGACTGTCTTATGTGACCTTTCATCGGAGTTAACCAAAAAGGTCACATAAGACAGGGAGTCACATAACACAGTCCCTATATATATCCCCGTTTAAGAGAGTTATCAGGTCTATCATATATTCTTTGTAAAATGTGCAAGGTTGCACTTTTTTGTATGTAATAATTGCATGTG
>CM037788.1:42742095-42792095 GCA_021229015.1 Solen grandis | reverse complement strand
TCTGTTATCAGTTAAATGCATGTCATTGTTAAAATAAATAAAAAAATCAACTCCAACTTGTCTTATAAATAATATGATAGAGCAAAATATGATAGATCGAGTATTTAAAAAAAATGTTCAACTGCTGATTGTAATAGTTTTTATCTTATGACCGTCTTATGAATAAAATATTCTGAAATAAAAAGGATTGACATATTTTTAACTTTAATTGCAATTATTAAATATTATGACGAATTACATAAGGATAAGCATTTTCTTTTTCCGAAATCTGTTTTTAAATGTATATATCATATTTCAAGATTGTGGATCAACACTTCCCAGTCTTACGAACGGATTAATCACCATATTTGGAGGTACCACATTCGGTTCCAGTGCGTCTGTCACCTGCGAAGATGGATATAAACCAAATAAATCAACAATTAACTGTGAGGCAGATGGAAATTGGGATGACTCAGCCGTTTGTTCTCCTAAGAGTTTGTATGAATATTCTATCTAGAGAATATTTTTCCATTATATCAATATACATGACGCGTTTGTTTATCATAACCTGATCAAAAGAAATATATATTGTCTTTAAGTTTGATAAAAGCTATCGAAAATGTACAGTATTACTTAGAAACGAAGCATTTTGACAATTAATTAATGGATAATTTCAAATAATCTTGAGTTACTGTAGAGTAAAACAGGTACATAAGTTTGATTTTAAATACTGTCTTCTTTAGTCTATCCATACTTCTTATTTTTTGAAAGGAACATGCTTTTCATAAGACACAGTGCAACCAAACAAATGGAAGTAGATTAAATATTTTTTAAAAACTTGTTTTACTGCTGATTGCAATATTTTGTATCTTGTGACCAATGTTATGATTAAATATTATTAAAGGATAAAGGATTGGCATTTTTACCTTCATCTTCAATTCTTAGATATAAAGACTTATTACGCAATGATAATTGTTTTTCTATTCTTTAAACGCTTTTTATTGATATCCTGAAAATAGTATATATGAGGGTCATTCAATATAGAATGCACCCAACTGAAGAATTTCCGAAATAAATATTGATACGTTGTTACCGTACTGCATTCCTTCGAAATAATATACTTTGTGATCAGCGACAGACTTCAACCTCTTCGGCTGGCCATATATATATATTGGTGGGGGAGAAGGGGGTAATATACTACTCATAGTATTTCCTATTAATGGTTTTACCACTCTCGATCTGATTTTGCCGGCCTCGGGGAGCTTGGTGTTTGTTACTCGGCTGAATGTCTCTTCAGTTCAGGTTCATACGAACTCACTCACGTTGATGGCAACAATTCTTGATAAAAATCTTATCCGTCCGAATCAACCGTGAAAGTAGATGGTTGACTACCTCTAAACGGCGTTTCAATGTTATATTATCGCAGTTCTACCTATTTGATGGGCATATTGAACGCACCCCTTGCCATTCAAGAACTAATTCGTCCATCTTGTAACATGAGAATACCATAGAGCATATGTGCTGCAAGCTTCCTGTAATTTAATGCACTGTGACGATGCGCCGTCACGGGTATAAGTACAATCTCTGACAACTGCGTCAGGGAGCCGACTCTTTGGCTCAGTGGTTAGAGTATTGGACTATCACGCCGGCGGACCGTGTTCGATTCCGGGCCAGGCCGTGTTTGTTACATTTGGTGGCAGCGGTGGTATAATGTCAACTGCCATACCGGAGTTGCCTTACCCACGTGTTTCCCAGGCCAAGTCTCGGGTCGAGATTTCTCGGAGGGGGGAGTAATGTGACGATGCGTCGTCACGGGTATAAGTAAAATCTCTGACAACTGCGTCAGGGAGTCGACTCTTTGGCTCATTGGGCTATCACGCCGGCGGATCAGGTTCGATTCCGGGCCGAGCCGTGTTTGTTACAGCACTAAATATTTCCCCTGATGTTTATTTACGTCGTCATTCAATTTTTATGTAACTACGCTTGTCATTGGATGTGAGAGCAGCCACGACACTAACAGTGACGTCAGCCGATGGGTTAAGTTACGTGTTAATTGCATTTATATAAAAGTATCTACATGTCAAGTTTAAAATTGATTGGTTGTGTAGTTAAGAAAGGTAGTTTGCTTTAAATTTTAAATGGTATTATAGACGTATTAAGTTCCGTTAACCAAATAGTTATTAACTGATATTCTACCATTTTTTTCTTCAACTCGTATTTTTTAATTAAAGACTGTGGAGTACCAAGCATAGAAAACGGCGAATATACCTATACTACAACTACTTACTTGAGCTCGGCGCTGTTAATTTGTGACCCGGGTTTTGTCAGTGACACAAACACTGTAGTTTGCCAAGCTGATGGAATTTGGGACCCCGCGCAACCAACTTGTACAGAGACAGGTAAAAATCTTAAACTTTGAAATATACATGAAAAGGTTTCGCCTAATATATATATATATATATATATATATATATATATATATATAACGTATTTGTTTATTTAAGTGAATAACACGGATATTGAATTATCAATTTATTTTCCGACATCTGTATGTAAGTATTTAGGAATCAAAATTAAGAATAATTTAATTAGCAAGAAAGAAATCATGTTCATCGTTTCCAAATTTTGATATTTAAAACTAAACACAAAAATGTCGTTTACATCGAAACTTAAATTATTTTGAATTTTAACATTATCGTAAATATATCTTATAATGTGATAATTTAGGCGCCGATTTTCCCTTACAATTGATTTTCATTAATCAAATCTCACTTAAATTTATGTTAGATATACCTTCAGTAATCGCATTAAATTATATAGCTATTGGTCCATTGATTCTCAGACTTCGGGACACCGTGTACAGAAACAACTGACTGCAGTCCTTTGAAATCGGTTTGCAGTAACAATATTTGTTCTTGTCCCGAAAATTTCGTTGAAACCAGCTCTGGATGCAAACCAGGTGGATAATCATTCTGTCTATTTCTTTCTTATTATATGAATATCTGAATATCTTCGCTTTAAATAATATACATATTTCTTCCCAGAAGGGACACTTCTAATTATAGCTGGACTTCAATTTACATATATGTGTGTACAACAGAGCCTATCATTATGTTTGCCAATTTGCCAGCACACATAAGTTATAAGTATGTTTCAAAAGGTTATCTGTAGTGATCTGTAACTTTCTTTTTCTTAATTAGACACTTATGAATCTATTAATCATATGTATACATAATCTGATAAAAAGAAATACCATAAACCACAATTACTTACTGTATCTTATTTCGGACAACTTACACAAATTTATAACGGATATAAAAGAAGACAATTGAAAATGTTTTTAATATGTAGCCATGGTCTACACTGTTTGTTGATATATTTCATGGTGTCAAACATTAGATGTACTAGTATATTGTTTTTAGTTATTATGAGGAGCTTAAAAAAGGCACATTACCTATTTCTCATCTTCCGGGCCATCCATTGCAGTACAATTTAGCAACTTGTGTGCAAAATTTTCACCTCAAATTAATATTCAAAACAAACACTTTTCTTGCATTCTTCTTTTAAGAAAAAATATTCATTTAAGCTGCATTTAATATCATTCTAAGGTTATGATTCAGAATGGTGTTGAAATAAAGTTTTACATACTAAAGTTGAATGAATTTAAAGCTGTGTAGAAAAAAAAGTTTTAATGAAAAGATTTCTCAGTTTTATTCATGACTAATAAGAGACATGTTTATTGTTACGTTAAATACATGTATACGATGATTATTGAATATATATAGACCATGACTACATATTAAAAACATTTTCGTCTTCTTTTATATACGTTATAAATTTGTGTAAGTTGTCCGAAATTAGACACAGTAAGTAATTGTGGTTTATGGTATTTCTTTTTATCAGATTATGTATACATATGATTAATAGATTCATAAGTGTCTAATTAAGAAATATATATATATATATATATATATATATATATATATATATATATTCTGCAGAGCAGTGACACAACAAAACAAGACTAAATCTCAACTGACATATAGGTATTTGATCTTTATTTTTCAAAATCTAAGACGAATTTACAACTGACAGTCGTAAGAACAAATAGGATACACTATGAAATTGATGTTTTGTATTTTTACATATCTGCTTAAACGTTTATTTTATTGTTCTACAAAGACAAATTACTCACTTCAAAACTGAATTCAGTGTCATTTAATTTTTAAACTTGCTTAACTTCTTTAAAAATATCGAGGTATAATGAAACCAAAAGGCTCATATTGAATCCCCAAATTTTCAATAATGTATCGGAAAATCTACTACGTCCGAACATAGTCACTTTTGCTAATTATTTTTACACCGACATTCTAAAATACTTTTCTCAATACACAAATATGCTCAAAAGTGCTTTATAGCTATTTTAAGCCTCGCAATAGAAAATGCAAAATGACATTTACACAAAGTAAACAACACATTGAGTTAGAGGAAAACTAGATTGTTTGATTGATTGTTTTGAGTTTATCATCGCTGCGACAGTATTTCGGTCATATTGCGACGTCTAGCTAATTACAGGTGGAGGAAGACACCGAATGCACTGAGACGGCCGGGTAGAATCTCCGGCCTACCGCAAGCCAGCTGGAAGGCTTCCTCACATGAAAATCCGAATGACCCTACCGGGACTCGAACCCACGCGGTGAGGGGCTGACTGTTAATGTCAACGACTTTACACTTTCGTCCACGGAGTCCCAAATTAAACTAGAATAAGCATACAATAGATAAAAGTAAGTGTAATAAGTATGTAAAATAATAGTAGCAGCAACATTCTCTTGTTTGGAAGAGTAATAAAAACTAGCTATATCGTCAAACTAGGATTAATGATGATTCACATTATTAGGATATTTTTAATGTAACATTCTTTGAAAGAAAATTTCTGCATATGATATGTTAAGTTTTAAACAAAATATTTCTTAGATGTATCCATAAGTAATAAATGACACGTGTATTGTTATGTTAAATGTACGGTGATTATTAAAGCCAAACTAATTTTAAGAATTTTTTAGGTCTTGGTGCCCCGTGTGATGACAACGACGAGTGTTTTGACCAAAACTCTAGATGTTCTTCTCTTACATGTGTTTGCGATTCGGGGTATTCTGAAAAGGATGGCGAATGCTTAATAGGTATACCTTAACTTCACAGATTATTAAACGTGCATCTTATGAATTATAATACATTTTAGGATGCCGATATATATATATATATATATATATATATATATATATATATATATATAATAACAGGCCTTCTAAATTGTTTTCATTTAATCATCTACCGGTTTCACATATTAAGATCATCAGAATGAATTTTACTGAGCAGTACTGTCGTAATGACGTAACACCATTTTGTGTTCAAGGGACGCCAAGCTAAGCGACGTCAATATATATATATCATATATTGATCCAGTATAATTTGCAACATTCATATTTTGATTTCTTTATTTAAAAAAAAAACAACACAACGTCAGTATATTTACTGAAGGAGAAAGAAATTGAGCGGAAACAAATGAAGTATTTATTTAAGATCTTACCATCTGTTTTTGTTTTTAACAACATATCAATTGATCACATTTGAAACGGATATTTTTTCTTCATTTGCCTTATGTCTCCATATAAATTTATCAACAGAATTTATATACTTTCTAACCAATACAAATGTTTTCCTGCGTTTCTTCTTTTCTTGTCGAATATATTAGTTCACGAAACTTATTTAATACCTTAACACAGACTACAATTTATCTATTTTGACTGTAGTTGTTTATGTCGAAATAACTATTTGCTCATTATCTAAGTTAATTAAAGTCAGATTTTTACAGCTAAGGAAGAACTCGAGTAAATGGCATAACAATTTAAATAAATAATACACCATCAGTCAATTTGCAATTCTGATTTAATTTAAACAGTATTTATTTCAGTAATATGCAATTATATATTAAAAAGACACCAGATAGCTAAAGCTTTTGGATTAGAGATCAAGTTTCGTTGAAAAATAAATAAACTCCATGTCAACTTCTGATTTAATTACTGTCTGTTAACTTTGTTATTAATCAAGACTGTTGTATAACTGTCCTGCGTACACTTTCAGCTGTTATGGATTTGTTACCCTGCTTACATTTTATACGCTACGATACAAAAGTGTATAAACGCTAACTTAAGGGACTTTTAGCGGTAACTGAATACAGAGCTGTACTTTGTTCACTCAGAAAAAGAAGCACAACGTTTTTTATTCCAAGGAAGTGTTTGTATTTCAAGCATTACTGGGTTAACTGTGATGAATTCTCTATAACTTCAAAATATATAGTTTTCGTGCTATAAAGTATATAGGTTCGTTAGACAAATACTGGATAACCCCATCTCATACCTGTATTTACTCACACATTTTTTATTCTATCAAAGACTGCGGAGTACCAACCATAGAAAGCGGCGAATATACCTATAATACAACTACCTATTTAAGTTCGGCGCTGTTGACCTGTGACCCGGGTTTTATCAGTGACACAAACACTATAGTTTGTCAAGCTGGTGGCTTTTGGGACCCCGTGCAACCAACTTGTACAGAGACCGGTAAAAGCTCAAAATTTAACACATTCAAGATAAGGTTTCCATTAATACATATAATAACATGTATTTTTATTGATGTCAGTGGATAACACCAGTATTGATTTTTTCATGTTATTTTCCGACATCTGTTTGCAGTTTCTATGAATAATTTAGTATGATAATACTGAGCATAATGTTATATGTTACGCTTTTTTTTTCAAATTACAAAATATAGATAAAAGCCTTTTATGAAGTATTGATATAGCAATAGACAGGCCATTGAAACTGTGATTTATTATTTAAAATTTCTCTTTAAAGTATCAAAGATATTGCTTAAGTAATATACTTGGAGAGTTTGGATTAATTTCTTTCCAGAATTCGGGACACCTTGTAGAGAAACCATTGACTGCAGTCCTTTGAAATCAGTGTGCAGTAATGATGTTTGTTCTTGCCCAGTTAATTTCGTGGAAACCAGCTCTGGATGCAAGCCTGGTAAATAATCATTCTGTAAATTCCCATTTATATTTATTTCATTACACCTATAATGATATATATCGTTGTACCCAATGGAGTTACTACTAAATAAAGCTTAATATTTTCACCATGAACTGCAGATACGTGTTTGATTTTACTTCCAACACCTAAAACGATTTGACAACGGACACAGCAATTTCGTAGTCCTATAATTTGTAACAATAACGAATAGATCATTCTTTACATTGCAATTATTTGTATTAAGAGCACATGCCCTACACTCTCTTAGTTGGAAGTATTTCTTGTGTCAGTACCATATATCAATTTTGGTATTAGTTATTATGAGAAGCTTAAAACCAGGCACATTACCTATTTCTAATCTTCCGGGCATAAAAATGCGAATGAATCTAGCACCATGTGTGCGAAATTTTCAGCTCAAATGAGTATTCAGAATCTGTCCATTTTGTAAAACAAAAGCCTATTACTCATTTTAATTTGAATTCATGGTTATTTAAGTATTGAATTTTTGCTCAACTTCTTTAAATATATTGTTAATTATAATATCAAATGACTCAAATGGTAGCCACAAGTAGCATAAAAATGTATCGAAAATTCTTCTTTGAGCGAGCATGGTCAATTTTTGATAATTTTTACTACATTGTCTTTCTTTCAATATACAAACACGTTCAATAGTGCTTTACAACTAAACTCAACAACTTTTCTAATTGGTCACCCTTTGATTTTGATATTTTTCAATACTGGTGAATATATTGATGGTAAACCATCACAATTGAGTTACCATGAACATAACCTTGAGGTATACATGGATTTTGCCAACAAAAACATCGTAGGTAAACCAATACAGCGCTTAGTTCGTAATAAACAGTTCTTTAATTTAAATACATTAGATTTTCATACACTTATTTTCCTTGTGATATTTTGATGAAATTATCAGGTGACCAATTAGAAAAGTTGTTGAGTATACATTATAACACTATAGGAAAAAGCAAAATAACATATATACAAATTTGACATCAACTTGAGATTAAAATAAGATACAATAAGCATACAATAGATGAAAGTAAGTATTTTAAGTACATTATATGAAATAATTGTAGCAGCAACACTGCCTTGGCTGTGGCTGGAGGAGTTGCTGATACTATTTAACGAGGAGTAAAGACAGATCATATAAGTATATAAATAGAATAGTTTCATTGCAACATTCTTTAAAAAAAACTGTTTATTATATTCAGTTTAGTAACATAAGTTTAAGTAAGAAACTTCATAGTTTTAGTCGTATGTTATAACTGACATGTGTATTATCTGTTAAATTTATTATGAGCATTGAGGCCGTCCTATTTCAAATATTTTTTCAGGTCTAGGTGCCCCTTGTGAAAACAACGACGAATGTTTTGACTCAAACAGTAAATGTTCTTCTCTTACATGTGTTTGCGATTCGGGGTATTCTGAGGATAACGGTGAATGCTTAATAGGTATATCGTCACTCCATAGCGTATTAAATGAACATTTTATATGCTACGTTTTAGGATGCCGGTATTTTATTCAAACCATGTATTAGTAAGCATAATCGGATTTTGATATGTAAAACGTTTATGTATTAATCAACTGTGATTATCAATATAGATATTTTGATTTATTCATTCGTAATCACTGTTAACAACCACAATGTCAGTATATTAAATAAAGGGGAAAATGCAGGGGAACAAACATGTAATATTCATTAAAGATCTTACCATCTTGTTTTGATGTTGATCACATATCAATAGATACACCTCATTTGAAACGGATTAATTTTCTTAATATGCATTGTGTCTTTATATAAACTTATCCACAAAATTTAGGTACTTTCTAACAGACACAAAAGTGTACTCTGTATTACATCTTTTCTTGTCGTATATATTAGCTCAATAAACATATTTAAATCCGTTGATGCCCTTTATACAGATTCCATTTTACCTATTTTCACTATATTTATTTTATTCGCATTCATTATTTATTCATTATTTTAGTTGATTAAAGTCAAATTTCTACTACTCAGTAGCACTCGAGGAAATAACATGACAATTTAAATAAGTGATTCACTTCAAGTTAATTTTCATTTCTGATTTACTTGGTTGTTCGCGATAAAGAACAAGAGGGACATGATGGCCCTAAATCGCTCACCTGAGACCCACTGTTCTAAGGAAGCAATATTGGCAGAGGGTTACCAATAGAACATCTGTGCCAAAACATTTTAAAATCTGTTGTTTTGGATCAGAAGTCTTTTAAAGTTTTCACTATATACATTTAAGGCAAATTAGCCTCGCCCCTGGCGGCCATGTTTCTTTCTTTTTTAATGGATCGGAATAATTTTAGCAACTTTGGTAGATGGTTACCCAAGGAACATCTGTACTAAAACATTTTGAAAGCTGGCCAGTTGTTTAAAAGAAGATGATTTTTAAAGTTTTCATATTTTTTTCTTTCCGTTGCCACGGCAACCAGAGTTCTACATTAAGTTTATTTTAGTAACTTTTATGGAGGCTCACCCAAGGATCATCCCTGCCAAATTTAATCAAATACTGGCCAGCAGTTTCAGAGAAGATGTAGTTTAAAGATTTCACTATATACATATAAGGCAAATTAGCCCAACCCCTGGCGGCCATTTCTTTACGGATCGGAAAAAGTTAGCAATCTTGTTAGAGGGTTATCCAAGGAACATCTGTACCAAAACATTTTGAAATCTGGCCAGTAGTTCTGAAGTAATTTACATTATAACCTTATATAGTTTCGTTAGTAGAATAATGCATAAACCCATATTATACCAATATTGTAGATAAATTGGACCAACACGGCAACATGTGTTGAAGACGGTAGAAAGAATGCGTTATTATCGTTTAACAGCAAATGACTTTGTGTAGCTCTTCTGTCTTAAATTAAGTTACTATTTTTAGAAGTATAGTGAAATATATATTTATATATAAGACCAATGTATTATTTCATTTCAAATTACATACCAAACTCTACAGGTTTACGGAACTCTTATATGTTTTGAAGACTTTCAATTAAACCAATCAAACAATGCAACATATGACCTTCTTTTTTATTTTTTTTTTATTTTTATTTTTTTCGTATCTGAGGTGATCAAATACGGAAACGATCCTTCCATAAGAAAAAACAAATATTTTTGTGAAAGTATGTATTTGAAAATTCTAATCCATTTGCTAACACAAACATTTGAATCACTGCCATGGGTCAATGTCAAAATTTGAATGGAACACTAAAATCAAGAAATTTTCTAGATTTTCTGATTTGGATCTCAAACGAACAATGTTATATTTGTGTGTGTGTGTGAGAGAGAGAGTTTTTAGTTTTTGTTAATTCTTACATCTTAAGAAAAAAAAGAAATGTTTACCTTCCTTCCCAATACTGTATCTAGAATGTCCGATGATTGCTCTTCTAAATGGAAACGTTGGCCTGTCGGGAACAACCTTTGGCAACACGGCAAATTTTACCTGTGATAAAGGGTACAGTTTAGTAGGAAATCAAGTGCTATCATGCGAGGCTGATGGTTCATGGAGCGGCGAATATCCAGAGTGTTTAAAAGGTATGGTTTCAAAACAACTATTCAAGGTTTCATCTGTTCACTCAGAGAAATTCCTCGCCCGCATATTATTTTTCGTAATTTCATAGATATTGTGTTATACATTTTATTAAATTCAAATTATTTATTTCAAACAATTTATTGGATATTATGGTACAATATTTAAGATGTACAAACACAATTGATTGTTGAAATATTGGTAGTAGAAGAATCATCCTAAAAACTAAAGTCACACAAAATGAATTGTTTCAGATAAAAAATAATTTAAATTAAAAGCATAACCGAAATTCTGTGAAATTATAGAAAATCTAGGTGGACGTTTAGAAATCCTGAGTGTATGATATAGTGTATGATATATGAACATGGTGATTTGATTTCGAGGCATACACATGACCTAGGTTTCTAAATAAGATAGAACGTAAGCTTTTTATTTTAATTTATACAAGACAATGAGGTAAGCCAAAGTCGTGCGTAAGGCATTACATAATATGAAAAAAAATGAATGTATTGGAAAACAATATAAAAATTACGGAGGATATTTGGGAATATGTATAGAAAAGTTGGGACAGGAACGGGAGATTGAGATGCGTATTTTTTGCAGATGCCATGTACTCTTTGGAAAGCTTACTTGAAAATATAAAAAGCCACTTAATTGTTTTGATTTACATATTACTCTTGATCCTTATACTTTAATATTGTTAGATCCGTTAAATATGTCTCTCATGTGGTTTGATGGTTTTATTTCTTACATTGAAACAGTGTGTATTGAGCTCGCGAATTTGACAAATGGTGTTGTCACTTATTCCGGACCCAACTATGAAGGACGAACAGCCTCGTTTCAGTGTAACCTTGGGTTCCGGTTACAAGGTCCTCAAGAAATTATGTGCTTACCTACAGGGAGTTGGAGCGGCATTTTACCAACTTGCGTTCTCAGTAAGCCCCCCCTCTCTCTCCCTCTCTGGAGATCAGAAAAGATTTGTCACTAATTAGATGATTGAATCTTCGAAAGAAAAGGTTAAAACTTTTATGTGGATGAAATCGGCTCTCCATGATTATATGATTTAAGATTTTAACTGAAAATAAACTGAAAACTGAAAATAATTCAACGCAACGTTTAATGTACATATTAACCTGTTTCATCAACAGCATGTCAAGACCTAAGCAACCCTTCCAACGGAGATGTAAGGCTAACCGACAATGTGGCGACTTTCTCGTGTGACCCTGGTTACGTAGTGAGCGGAAATGCGGTCCTTGTCTGTACGTCCGGAGAGTGGGATGACGCCGCTCCAGTATGCATTACAATCGGTAAGCAGGCATATCTTTTGTAATTTTAACCTATGGGACTGTTTAATAAGTATAATTACATAGACTGTACATGATTAAGCATCTCAAGAACGGCAAATGATAATGCAAACATCAAAATCAACTTTGTTTTGTTTACAAAAAATGAAATTCTAGCGGATATAGTTTTTTTTTCTTCTTTTTTTTCATATAAATTGAATAACTGTCTTATACAATACTTTGATGTGAATCCGAATTGAATTGCGTTTTGGAGTGTTTATTTTTTCTTCTTCTTAATTATCCTTTTCGTGTTATTCAATTGAATTATTTTATAAAAGAAGAATAGAGTATAAGAACATAATGTATATTATGTTATGTGTTGAAATTAATATTGCAGGTTGCGCTAATGTTACTTTGAATTTGGATTTTGATGACGGATCATACACTATTGGTGCTGATCAAGTCGAGTTCACGTGTAACCCCGGCTTCACCTTGGCGGGCCCCGGCACGGTCACGTGTTCTGCCGGCAACTTCGACTTTCCGATACCAGCTTGCCGTAGAGGTAAGTACATAATACTACTAGGAATGAGAATTATATCTGGATGCCTGGAAGCATGACAAATATGTACAACTGTACATAATCCAACTTTATATGTGTTATACCATTTCACTGTGTAAATAGCTATAATTCAAAATCATCATTCAAAAATATATATATTTTGTTTTCTATGACACATGTAAAAGATGAAATAAAGGATGTATCAAATGAAATGATAGAGGAACTTTAACTACCTAATTATCACTCATATTTCTTTTAGTCTGCCAATCTCTCCTTGCACCAAACAATGGAAGGGTGAATGTGCCAAACAACGCATACGCCGGGCAAACAGCAACTATTCAATGTAATCCTGGTCATCTTTTGTTTGGAGCACCTCAGCTGACCTGTTTGGCCAATGGAACATGGGATGCTAGCGTACCAGAGTGTTTTTCAAGTAAGTCATTTCTTAGTACTTTTATACAGTTTATATAAGACATCACAGAGAATAGTCTTTGTCATGTTTTATTCAGGTTTGCTTTGTTTGCGTTTATTGCTTTTACGAAAGGTAATTCCTATATGATTTAAGAAGCAGAATATGTATGACAATGTATTTGATTTTTATTTTCGTGTCTTTTTATCTTTGTAAGGCAATAGTCTAATTTCGCTTAAGATTATGAACAATGGTTTCATTTGATAGTCACGTTTGTATTGATTAAAAAAGATAAAAATAATAATGATCTCAATGTTTTACCATTCTGAAACCCTCATTCTTTACATAATCTTATCACGAGTAATATTTCACTGACATTGATATATTTGTAAAAACAGAGAAATATTTATATCAGATTAATATTATCTCATTTTTCTTTCAAATTCGAAAACATTGCTTATTTTAATTCAAAATAAGTAACTTAGATATATATCGAATCCATATATTTAACAAATTTGACTTCTCCCGTGGTGCTTTTGTGTATTATACCTTTAAACTGTTCTTCAGTTTGAAAAGAGCTTTCGTTATGGGTATCATTAGTCCTTATTTGTTCTGGCAGCTGTTAAAACAGCTACTCAGCAAAAGGTGTTTCATTGTTGTTGTTTTATTTTTGTTCTTGTTGTTTGTTAATGTTTTCTGAAATTCCATTTTATTTGGGTCTCTTTATTTTATTTTTCAGGACCCCTGCCGGATGAATTTGAGGCAGAAACAAAGTTGGAGTTCGACGTAGAGTTATCCGGGCCTCTCAGTGATGAAGATATTAGATCTGTGTGTTCCTGCTTCCATACTGCTTGAAATAAAGACCTTATTGTCTTTTATTAAAAACAATAAAACTTTATTTATTTGTTCGGATATTCCAGGAATAGTTTATAAGATATCTTAAGAACAGAGAATGATCATTTTTTGCACTTTCATTATATATCTAAATATGCTTTCTATTTTTGACGCTTTCAGGCAGTTGAAGACGTCCTGCAAAATGGAAGAGAAAATACAATAGGAAATGTGATAATAAGTAACATCAAGTAAGTGTTCTTTTATTCCAATCCGAATCATCACACTCTCCTTTCATCATCGTTATTATTTAAGGCCCATTATATTTCTTGATGACACAATTTTCATAAAATATCAAGAAAATAAGAAATAACATTAAAATATTGTTGACTACCGAAAATGGTGCATAATGTGCATATATATGCTGAAAATAAAATTTAAACGCATTGAAAATGTTGATCAAGTTACTCAAGTTATTCAAGTAATTTGTATGAATGTCACATTTCTCTCATTGTTTATTCTTGCATTGGTGAGTATTCCCGAGACGGACCGTACCCGGAATTGATTTGAATTTGGAAAGCAGTCAACAAATCACAATTTGCTTATCTGTTACGTCATTGATTTATGTACCTACGATTCGTTAACGGAGAAATACGGAAGTTCTTTGAAAAACATAGGAACCTGACGAAGAAATGCGAAATATGCAAATGAGATATTTTGGGAATTCATTCTCATTGATGCATTGCGGTAATGTCGTCAGCGAGTATGTCTAAAATCTGTGACATATAATTTGCCTTTCTGTCCGAAGAATATACAATGCTTCTTGGAGGATAGTGGGCCTTTAGCAGTAGGTGTATGGTTAGTAGTGTATAGAATTACTTGCTTTTTGCCATAAAACTGACCCATAAGATTTATCAACAAGAATCGCTCACCTGATTATAAATGAGCAATATATGTTGGATTTTTTATATTGTCCTACTTTTTGACCCAACATGACCCACTTTCGAACTTGTACAAGATTTTATGGAAACAAACATTCTGACCAAGTTTCATGAAGATTGGACCAAAAATGTGGCCTTTAGAGTGTTAACAAGGTTTTTCTAAGATTTGACCTCATGACCTACATTTTGATCCCACATGACCCAAATTCTAACCTATCCAAGACTTTACGGAGACAAACATTCTATCCAAGATTCATGAAGATTGGGCAAAAAATGTGGCCTCTAGAGTGTTAACAAGGTTTTACTAAGATTTGACCTCATGACCTACTTTTTGACCCCACATGACCCACATTCGAACTTGTCCAAGATTTTATGGAGAGAAACATTCTGACCAAGTTTTAGGAAAGATTGGGCCAAATATGTGGCCTCTAGAGTGTTAAAAATGTTCTTCTAAGATTTAACCTCATGACCTACTTTTTGGCCCTCACATGACCCAATTTCGAACTTGTCCAAGATTTTATGGAGACAAACATTCTGATCAAGTTTTATGAAGATTGTCCCAAAAATGTGGCCTCTAGAGTGTTAACAAGCCGGACGAAGGGTGATCACAAAAGCTCACCTTGAGCACATTGTGCTCAGATGAGCTAAAAAAAAGAGGCATTGTTTCGGTATTATTGTTATTTTCATTATAAATTCAGAATAAATAAATTAACTGAGAAGGAAAAAGAGAGTTTCACAAATGAATTCTATCTAACTTGATGGTTCATGTGTTTGATCAGTGCTTTGCCCCTAAAACGGTAAGTAAAAGTTCATAACCCACCGAGGATTGATCTTAATGCGGAAAACATAAATAATTGTAAAATTTTCATATATTACAGAATAATCAATGCCGATGACGCGAAAAAGACCGTCTGTATTTTCCTGAATCGAACTGTCTTGAACGACAAAGATATAACGGCCATTGGGAGAGATATTAAGACCAATCTGGACAGGATCGATAATTCAATCTCCGTTAATGGGGTGGAGATGAGGGTCTTAAATAACCCAAACTTTTATGCCGACGCTATTGGACCAGGTATTTAAAAAAGATAGAATAACCTATTTGATGATTTCAGGTAAAGGTCGAATTTCAATTAGGATTAAAGAAATATGAAAACTGGATATATATATAACGCGAATTATGCTGCTTCTTTCTGATGCTGTTTTCCTTTAGCAACATATCCTTTTAACTGGGACCTCACATCTGATATAACTGTTAAAATGGTAAATCTTATTAATATTAATTATAAATTTGTTTATTTTCACTGCATACAAGAGTTGAATAACCCTTTATTAAACCTTCGGAAGCATTACTCGATAGTAAATTCTAATATTTGTTTAAACCTTTTTTGAAATATGTATTTATAAAAATAATATATATGTATTATAATTTTATTCGGAGGTCAATATATATTTTGATGATCATATGACACATTTTACGTTTATTGTTGCTTCTCTGAATGCATGTCAATATCTGAAGCAAAGCAACCAGAATATATTCATAAAATGGAATTTCGGGGGTTTTAAATAAGAAAAGTTGTTTTGTCTGAGCCAAAACGATACTTCATTTTTTTTTTTAAATAAAAGCAAAACTATTGTTTTTTATTAAAACTAGTTGATACGTCAAGTTGAATGAAAATCTAACAATTAATGGAATAAAAGAACCATCCAATGACAATAACTCATCTCCCTGAATTGGGATATTCTATATGCTGTCTGTCGTATGTTAACTGTAAAACGTATAACACTTCGAAAGAAATACTTCATATTTCTAAGGTGGTTATTTTATTTATAATTTTAATCAATAAAGCTTATCCACAATAATGTCCATCAAATCACAATATTTGTTGTAATATCATGGGGTTTCAGCATTTTTTTATGAACACGTCATCGAATAATTTACTTATTTACTAAGAAAGTTTGTGTGTGTTTTTTGTTGTTTGTTTTTTTTTTTTGGGGGGGGGGAGTTTCAATAATATTTTTCATTTAAAAATTTTATTGGTACAAGTATTAGGAAATAGTTGATTTAACAGTTATCATTACTCTTTCATTTGACCTATATATATTTGAGTACACAATGAGATCGCCTCTTTCTATTGCAGTTGCAGTCACGTCAACCTGTTTCTGGGTGAATTATACACAGAAATGTTTACGCGAAGAGATTTGTTTCGATAATAGTGACGAACACATATGCTAGTAAGTTTCTACTTTTTTCGGTCTATATAAGAATGGGCGATTTATGAAAACGACTACGTATATATGAAATGTCGGTGTTGGTGGTGTGTTGAGGACTGCCAGCGACAGTTCCTCTGTCATATGGCGACGTCCACCTTATTTCAGAACCTGTGTGCACAAATGCACCTGGGTAGATCACCCGGCCTACTGCAAGACAGCTTGCAATATCCAGATTGGGACTAGAACCAGCAGCGGTAAAAGCTAAGAGACTGTGACCCCTTTGCTACGGCTCTTTATACGTAAGAATGTATATACATGTATCCATAATGTTCCCATTTAGAAAAATCCATCGTTATTGTCCGGTGCAGAAATAATGTGAATGCATTATTTTTAAAGTATTTTTTTCTAACTAAACCAGATGGTCAATGGCCCTGTGGCGAACCCTGCAACATGATAAATAAAAAACATGTATGTATGTATGTATGTATGTATGTATGTATAATTAACCACTGTTTGTGACCCAGCTGTGAGGAGTACAAGTGTAGAGATGCGACCACGCCCACAATCTTAGCACTGACCGTGCCCCTAATCCCGGGAGTGATGGTCTTCCTGCTTATGCTGGAAGCCTGCAGGAACAACTGCTGCTGCCGAAGACCCCGGAAACACATAGTGTAAGTAGACCTTATAATTTCTCTTTGGTCCGTTATTCTTTGTTACTTGTTACACAAAATCGGCATCCAACGCCTTACTTTTACAACAAAGCAATTCCAAAATTTTCGTACCATTTTATGCCTATATGTTTCAAGAAAAAGAACTTTTTTTACAGGAAGAGCGAGCCTTCTTATGAATATTCGGATCCAGTTTATGTTTTCCCGGCAGTCCTACCAACATTTACGGCGCATGTCATGTAAGTGCTGGATTCAGTTTAATTTTAAATGAGCTTTATTCATTGCAGGCCCCATTGTAAATTCTTATATGCATGAATCCGAGACATTGACTTGCTTTGTGTTTAACTGCTTACGATATTCGCGTAAAGATACATGCTTGAGTGTAGTTAAAGATTTGTATACATGTTAGAAAGGACAGCAGTATTATATTGGTCATCATTAAAGCAAGCCTATAAGATTAACACATTTTCTTGATTACTCTAGCCATACAAACAGATTATTCGATGTTATCTACTTGAAAATTATGAATTTGTATACTCTAAATTTTGATATAAATCTAAAATTGTCTTCAAATATTCGTAAAAATGAACCAGCACTTATTGTTATAAGGCAAATTTAAAACACATAAAATGAAAAGGTATATGGCAATAACGGCCTGATTGAAGAGCACCCGTTATCTGATCATTGATGAAACCATGATTTGTTTTATCCCTGTAACGTTTGTCATTATTTGATAATCAGTTTAAATTTGAATCTTGCAGACCCCCAATTGAGGAAAGACCGGAGTTATTTGTGATCGAAGAAGTTAATGATATAGAATTAGACGAAGAAGACTTCTAAAACAGCGTGGTGCTTGTTGAAGAGGAATGATCCTTGTATTTGCAAATTACTCGATAATCAGATGTACTTGCGAGTTCATCTCACGAACCCTTAGTTCTACTAGAAGTGTCTTGTTATAGATATATAAATGATATCCCCAAATTTTAATATTTGTAATGTGTCAAGTCTCTAATAATGCTGGTTTCATATTGTTGCTTTTATTCTTAATCAAGATATTTTCCCATTAAATGTACAACTAACAACCCTAATGACGATCGCGACAGTTTCAAAAAGTACAAACCAACAGTATTTTTAACTTATGTTTATTCTTACGTTCAAAATTCAGATTTTTCTTATTTTTTTCAATGAATATTATTTAGGTAATAGGTCACAAGGCTTATTCTTTAAGAAAATACATTTTAAATTTATGGGTTGTGAATTTACTAAGGGGAAATTTAACTTAGGAGTAGATAAGTATTTATTTATAAAATATTTATAAGCATGTAGACATACTACCGAATCCCGTGTTCATTTCTCACAGGAAGGACGCTTAAATGTGCTACAGATTTTGTTCTTTTTAATCGTTTTAAACAGTGTTCTTTTTATAGCGTAACGACAGTCGTCGTGATAAATATGTACAGACAATTGCAGCATTTTTTATCCTGACACCGGTTCATAATTTGCGGTTGGTATCAGTACTGAAAATATTTTAGTAAAATTATAACCCGTTTCCGATTTTCAGTCATCTAGCGTTTTTATTTAAACGAACACTGTTATATTTGCATTACCGGTGATAATGTAACATTTACTAGTGTGTGATTATAGAAACTGTTGCTATCGACTTTAATTGCAAATAAGGGATTTATATTTTATATACTGAAGTAAAATGGAAGATGTAAGAATATCGTCGCAAACACACCATATGTTTAAGGAATTAACACATATAGAATTACAAAAATATATGATCTTGGAACGTATGTGTAAGAGGCTAATTTAAAATTGTTTCAAATAAATGTAAGATAGACTAGCTGTTAGCCAATTAAATGCAGTTTATAAATGCTTTTCGGTGGATTATAAAAATTATCAATAAATTAGAAATAGTAACATTCATTGTTTCAAACAGTGCATATTTTATTTATTGTTTTTCGGTCGATCATAGGGTAATATCAGTGATTTAAAACTGGTAGTTTTACTGTTAAAAACAGAGAACATTACCATTTTCATAATTTTCACTCTGGAACTTGAACCCGACCCTACGTTATAAAATGATCGGAGCGTCATTTGTGCTGGATTTTACGCAAGAAATGACGTCTTAAAAAAAACGTCGCGCACGCGAGGTAATCCGCCAATTTTGACGTCTTTTTTAATAACACATCTATTTTTTGGCCTTTAAAGCATTAAATAAAGAGAAAAACTGTTTGTTTTGGTGAAATATCGGTGTATAATTTCATTGATGAAAATTAAAGATGCATTTTCACTCGTTGCATCGCCACTCGTGAAAATATCACTTTTTATGTTCACTTAGTGAAATTATTCATCGATCTTACACCCTAAAAAAACAATTTTTTGAATATGTATTTTTTTTTTCTTCTATTTTTCATTGTTTTGTATCGGAACTACTTTTTTCCCTTTATAGAGCCCCCCAAAAATGGTAGAAAGCATAGAATAAAAGGAGAAAGTGTTAGTTTCAGTGGTATATCATTTTAATTCATCTCGAGAGAAGGATTTTTAACCGATATTTTTACTCGTGGCTCGATGAATTAAAAGTGATTTTCCACTTGAACCAACATTTATCCTCTATATCGTGTTTTCCCGATACCCAAAGATGAAGCGACATCGCATATGTTTTTCCCTGCACTGTCATATGCTGGGGAATATTTACGAGAAGGTATAAAATTCAGGTGTTCAAATAGATCGAATATCTATACGTGTTTTGCTTTATACAGAACATTCTATAATCAGACGCAGAAGAAAAAGGAAAGGAATGAATTAATAAACGTGTATTATATCGCTCAAATTGGGACGAACATGTTCTTACAGACAAAACAAAGATAACGATATTGAAAATATTGATGTTCCAACATGGATATAGTAAGTGTGTCTCGAGTTATTCTAAATTATTGACGTATCATTTATGCTTGCAATTATATTTCTTGAATATTGGGCATTGATAACAATGAATTCATTATTTATTATTACTTATTGGAAGAGGCGGACTTCCTAGTAGTTGTTCATAGAACTTTTGTTAATGGTTACTCTTTGGATTAGTTATAGATTTACCGATAAAATTCGGCTATACTGTTTTGGTTGGGGCAACAGTGCATTTTAAATCATAATAAAAAATCATAAAATCATAACTTAAAGGTGTATATGATTGATTTATGGACCCCCGTTTTTATGTTAACTTTCCCTCTCTTTCATTTCTTGATTTGCAAAAATGCTGTTTTTCTGGAGTTTATCATTGCTGCTTCGACAGTGTTCAGTTATTATGATTGCATTACAAGTGGAGGAAGACGGCAATGAAGCAACCCGGTAGAGTCGGCGACTGATTGAAAGCCATCCGGGATTCGAACTCGCGGCGGTGAGGGGCGTAAAAATTGCGAAGCTAAGTTAAAGAAAAGACTCAGCCTTGTAATTTAAACTACTGCTGTTTTGTATATGTCGATGATAAAGTACTCAAATTGTCAAAAGGATGAATATATATGAACCTCAATATATCTGATATGTTTGTTTTCCATTACTATTAACAATAAAAGTTGAACGTATTTTGGTCCATAGAGTTTTGATGTTTTTTTCTTTTCTACCGATCAAAGCAGAGAGAAATCGCACATCAACTCAAGTTAAGACATTCAATGTCTTCTTCTTTTTTTTAAATTTAAATCTTGACAAATATTAATGAGCAAGAGAGAGAGAGGGGATCCTTTTTCTGAAAGAAATCTTTCAGAACAGACACAATACCAATAAATATAAAAAAAAGAATACTGAGAGGGAGAGAGAGATAGAGAGAGGTTGGGATGTAAATGCTACTTTAACTATTAATGTTGCTATTTATGTACCTCAAGAATTCCCTTCGTTGAGTCTAAGCTTGTTTTGATTTGAGTTTCTCATAACACTTCTTCCTGTTTCTATCATAGCTATTTGTAATACCCCCCCCCCCCTCTCTCTCTCTCTCTCTCTCTCGAAATAGCCAAAATCATCATTCCAGTTCAAAGTTCTTAACTTAAATTTGCAGCCTCGGTTTACACTGAATTAATTCAGGTACACATACATAATTTTATCTGTATATACAACCAACAACACAGTCTACTTCCCCAAAGGTATTAGGTGCTGAACTGAATTCATATTTTGAATAGATAATGACACCCGTGCAAATCTGTAATTGCATACATTTAACAACCATTATATCACGTAGTCTACAGATGCAAATATAACAAAAAAATAGGCGTTTTTTTTAACGTTAACTCAGCTGATCCATTTTATTTCCAAGTGATCTGCGTTTCGTTTGTGTGTATAATTTAACATATGTTACATCTAATTCCTATTACTCTATCCATTTGAAGAACTGAAAACATTATCCCTTCGTAGTAAACACAATGGCATAAAAAGGTAAAAAGTGTACTCACCCTAACTGGAACCTTTTTCTCCCAATTTGTACCTCCCAGGCGTCACTTTATCACTTAGAGATCGAGAAATGTGACCACAGGCAGAGTCTGGACCACGAGCCCCCGGCGGGCCCCTCAACCAATGATTTCTTTTTGGGGGATCTCCCTGAGCAGCAGAGAGGGTGAATGTACCAGTTAGATGGGCCCGGGAGACGGCCCACCATCCTCTACGGCACGGGGCCCAGCACACTAAGGCCGCCGCCCCGTAGTAATTCAGGCTCCCAGGGACGACCCGGGGTCGGTATGATAATTGCGTAAAACCGTATTATTTTTTTTTAAAAATATCTCTACCGCCGCGGCTCCGTAGTGATTATGTAAGCCCCAGTACATGTTTTACATAGCATAAGGAAGTAAATATTTTTCCACCAGGCGAACCCACCATATAATCGCCTGGTTTGATAGTAGACAGCAGTACACTATCGACAGATAGTTAAAATGTGCCTTTGGCGTAGTCTGCTTTATCTCGTCACACTACTTCACCGTGACAAGTTTTTATGACCGTTACAAGATTTTATGACCTTGACATTTTTTCCTTAGCGTGACAGGATTATCATTGTGTAAACACAGTGGAAATTATCGTCTGCTACACGGGCCGTCGAGGCTGATCCAAAAGACGTAAGAAAAGCAAAAAAATCTCTAAAAATATATTTTATTGTTGTGTAAATCACCCACGCGTTTATGAGTGCTGTAGCAATCTCGTAAGATGCAAAGAGAAGTAACTCCCGTAACGTATTAAACTAAGATATGTCTTATTTATCTTTCTTTAAATTGTTTTTTTTTTTTAGCTCTGAGAGTAGTATACACAAAAGTGGTTCTGGCTCACTTTTGTATTGAATGACCTTTTTGGTGTTTTGGACCTCCTAAGCGTCACTTTATTTGGCCTCTGAGAGATCTCAAAGATCCAATCTAACCCTCTAGCACAGTCTGTGGTTCTGGCTCACCTTGCCACACCACAGCTCAGGTTAACACGATAGGGCCCGCCCCACCTCCGGGCCCCCAACAAATGAATTATTTCTTGAAAATAAATAATCTTTACTATTATATTTTCTCAGAGGTTAATTACTTTGAATCCAGAGTTAGATATCTTTTGCTTAATTTTTATAAATTTTTTTCTAGACATGTTTATATGTTACAAGAAGGCGTCTGTCTCCATTTTCTATATTTCGGACCGAATTTTTTACGTCCTCGAGCTCATTCTGAACATTTTTTAGGTTTGATCTTCTTAGAGCTCGGTATAGAGCTGGGAGACCTTCATAGAGAGTCAGATAGTAAGAACGACTGCTACGACTGGAAAACTGATTTTGATTAAATCTGCTATTGTTGGTGGGCACATTCTGTGTATAAAGGAGGGGGTCAGAATCTCTAATATACACACTGCTTAAGATCCATTTGATTCGGGTTTCTAAGAGCCCGGCATAGAGCTGGGAGAGCTATTTAGCGAGCCAGATCGTAAGAACGACTTCTGTGCCTGGAAGACTGATGTTGATCCAAATTATATTCTATCTTTGAGATATTTCCATCTGTCAAAGCCTTGCTTATAATATCCGAGATGGTATTCAGCTTCGCACGGGCTATTGTTTCGATGCGGTGGTGCTTGTCATATTTTGCAGTAAGCCGACGCTGGGCCATCTTATCAATGACGCAGAGACCGGCGCAGCCCAGAAACCCGGCTTCTAGGGCTATCGCAATCGGAACCGCTACGACTTTGCTAAGAGCCCGACTACCCTGATACCAGGCCCCGCACCGGCGGTCACCAAACGGTGTCAACGCCATCTACAACGTTTAAAACGCGTTTATATTTTTTACAAAGGCTGGCTCTTTTTCGGCCTCACGTGTCAAGTCAGTCTGTATGATGGTTATCTCCTGCAGGCAGTAAGCATGTCTATCACTGGACAAGCTCGTATAAAGAGATGGAGCTGTCGGATCTACTCCGTCCTTCAATTTTATGTATCTATATTCTGCACATGTGTAGTTCAATTAGAAGGGCAACCACTCCGGAAGCCTTGTGCGGTCGATCAGGATGAAGCGTCTGAAAGTTAATAATATCGCCTTTATTAACTTCTATCAAGTTTGGAAAGTCTTGTTAGCGGAATAAGAGAGTTCGTACATAATTACCCCGTTCACATAAATATCATTAATAGTAAAGCCTACGGCTACCTCATGTTTCGATGATTTCTTACGTTCGGCTGCGGACAGTGACATGGCGAGGATTCTTCCTCTTTTCATCATTACGTAGCCCACTTTACTATGACTCTCGCCATCCGAGTTTGACCCGAATGACCATTCAAATTCCCCGGTCGCCAAAGGTCCGCGCTCCTCCGAAATGATAGTTATTACAGGTTTGAGGATTTCACCGATTTTTTGTGTCAACGTAGGTGATAATATCTTTCTTAACGCGTTCCCATCCGTCGAGGAATCCGGACTGCGCCAACCTGGCCGAAATGGCGTCTGTTTGTTCTTTGATGGCCCCGAGGTTTATGATCCGACCCCCTCCAAGTCTACATGGCCATCCTCTGTCTTTTTTAGATACCGAGACAGACAGGGGGTGGGGGGGGCGACCGCGAAGCAACGGCCCGTGTAGCGTCAGCAGAGGATATCCGCCGAATATGCTCATTTGCTGTTGGGTCTCTGCCGACGACCACCTGAACGCCAAAGATTCCTCGAATCCACCAGCCTGTATCGGTTCCACATCTACTTCACGACAAGGCGTCTTTTAGAAGAGCTAAAAGTTCTTCCGGGCGACGATTCCCACGTATGGTACAGCAACTCCTACGACGGCCGAGTAGAGAGTTTGGCGTATCGCCCTCCACGGACTGGCGCCAAAAATGAGTGAAATGCGAAATGGAAAGCAGTCCACAAATCACAATTTCCTTATCTGTTACGTCATTGATTTATGTACCTACGATTCGTTAACGGAGAAATACGGAAGTCCTTTGAAAATATCAAGAAACGATGCGAAATATGCAAATGAGATATTTTTGGAATTCATTCTCAATGATGCATTGCGGTAGTGTCGCCAACGAGTATGTCTAAAATTTGTGACATGTAATTTGCCTTTCTGTCCGAAGAATATACAATGCTTTTGGTGGGATAGTGGGTCTTTAGTAGTAGGTGTATGGTTAGTAGTGTATAGAATTACTTGCTTTTTGTCCTACAACTGACCCATAAGATTATCAACAAGGGGTCCATGATGGCCCTGAATTGTTCACCTGATTATAAATGAGCAACATATGTTGGAATTTTTATACTGACCTACTTTTTGACCCAACATGACCCACTTTCGAACTTGTCCAAGATTTTATGGAAAAAGACATTCTGGCCAAGTTTTAAGATTCGTGAAATAAACTGAGGGACGACACAAATTATTGACCCGCCCTCGTATATGATACTGAAGATAACTTCACTTTTTCGTAATCTTAATTTTAAAATTGATAGATCATCCGCTATAACCTATCTCCGCTGTCACCTTGACAAAGACACTGTGACTGCTTTAATCTGAATCGGTCAAAGCTTTTAATTAGCGTCAAATTAATGAACCGATAGTGATTTTTATGGATTTAAGTCGTCGCATTTATCTTGCATATTATAGAAAAAAATAACAAACGAGGATCAAATCAAATTTAATTTTAGAAACGAACTTTGAACTGCGTAAACAAGAAAAGTCCTAACATTTTTTCATTATTATTTTATGGACGGCTTAAGCGTGCTCTCTCTCTCTCTCTCTCTCTCTCTCTTACAGCCTATATGATTTACATAAAAACATGTATATGTATTTGAATCAAAATGAACCAGATTTAACACAACAAATGTACAATAACAGATTTGTCAGTGTTAATATAATCTAAGAAAATATAACCCAAACATACTAATCTAAATAGATCCCAAAATATAAATGTTATACTTTATTACTGTATTGTGCCAAGGAAATAATAACCTTATCAATTTCTTTAATTTTCATACTTGTGATTTTTTTTCAATTTTTAATGGTATATAACAAAAATAGTCCCCCAGCTGAATCAAAACTTGCAACCTGGCCTTGCAGCCAAAAATATTTTCAGGGAGCTCTCTCTCTCTTTCTCTCTCTCTCTCTTTCTCTCTCTCTCTCTCTCTCTCTCTCTCTCTATATATATATATATATATATATATATATATATATATATATTGCTTTAGGGGACTGTGGGTTTGAACCCCGGCAACCAACCATGGTTTTGTACGCGAGAATTATTCTTACGGAGGATGGGAGTCTAGTACTGATCTCTCCCAAGAAAGATGGTTAGGTAACTGCCCGCCTGATGCAACAATCACTCAGCAGAGTTGTCGTTCGGCCTTCATTAAACTTGAGCATCTCAGCTCAATGACAAGAGGGTCGTAGGTCAAGTATCGAACCAAAAGCAAAAGGTTAAAAAAAAAAAAAACTATCCCCCCTCCTAGACACCCCTTAGATTGCATCTCCGTCATCCTAGAAACATTTTTGGGAGGAGAGCCCCCCCCCCCCCCCCCCCCCCTGCACTGACATCACAGTCATATTTGAGCTGTAAAATTCTGGATCCGGGCCTGTCTGCTTACCTATAAAATAATACCTTTATTTGTATTTGAAATACATGTAAAGTTCGATTATTACATAATTACACTGAAATTCAATGATGAATGAGAGACATTCAGTTCGCGTTGGATAGCTATTTAAAACTTCCCCGGTGGCCGAGTAGTTTAAGCGTCCGCCTCGGGAGCAGAAGGTCGCGTGTTCCATCCCCGTCTGCGTCATACCAAAGTCTTTAAAAGGGTACAGGTATAGCTGCCTTGCTTAGCGCTCAGCATATACGGTTAGTTCCGGGACTAGTTGATCCGATGTCAAGATAAAGTGACTTGGTGTGGTATCATGCCACATGTCTACGGCGTGTTACTGCAGTGTGACAGCACTATATTTGTCTGAAGTAGACATATCCTCCAAATGACTGAAATACCGTCGGTAGGTCGCTAGCTAAACCCTATCATGAAACAAAAATAATTAAATTAGAAATCGTATTAATTACGGGATTGATAGCTAGAACGATAACATACCTGATAATATTCAAAATGCTTGAATAGAAAATAGACTAACTTAGCTAGACTAAATAAATACAATTCTATTCCACCATACACTTGTTCTGTGAGTGGATACAAAGAAATATATCTGAAACGACGCAATAAGTTATGAATTACTTAAGGTAAGTCGCGCATGAACGACAAGCCACATATTGCTGTCTTGGGTACAGAGGACAGATTTGAAACCACAAACCGTTAAACTGTGACTAAACATTGTTGCACTGATGATAATATGAAAAAGCAAGAGGGTCATAGAGGCCCTGGATCGCTCATTACCTTATTTTGAAATCTGGCCAGTAGTTTTGAAGAGATGATTTTTAAAGTTTTCATATTTTTTTCTTTCCGTTGCCATGACAACCACAGGTCTACATGGATCAGTTTATTTTAGCAACTATCATCCCTGCCAAATTTAATCAAATTCTGCCCAGCAGTTTCAGAGGAGATGTCGTTTAAAGATTTCACTATATATAGTTTAGGTAAATTAGCCCCGCCCCTGGCGGACATGATTTTATTTACGGATCGGAATAATTTCAGCAATCTTATTACAGGGTATCCAAAGGAACATCTGTACTAAAACATTTTGAAATCTGGCCAGTAATTTTGAAGATGATTTTTAAAATTTTCATATTTTTTTCTTTCCGTTGCCATGGCAACCAGAGTTCTACATGGAACCCAAGGATAAACCCTGCCAAGCGTAATGAAATTATGTCCAGTGGTTTCCCAGAAGATGTTTAAAGCAAATTGTTGACGACGGACGACGCACGAAGACGGACGCCGGGTGATCACAAAACCTAACCTTGAGCACATTGTGCTCAGGTGAGCTTAAAAAGGTACAAACCAACAGTATTTATCAAGTTTAAACTTATTTTTCGGCGTAGCTGTATAAAATCGATTTCGATGTTTATTTTTAGACCAAAATCCCCCCTGCAAATCTGCAGAAGTGGACTCGCCCACTTTAACCTGTTGATCATGTAGTATGCGGAGGAGGTGGAAGTTAACCCATATATTATAATTAACACATACTTTCCTATCAATTAGGGGGTCTTACTTTATCAATACGGATCTAACCAACAAACATTATGAATCTTACATATACAATAACATACCTTTGACCCCTTTTTGTAATAAGTAAACTTAACCATGTCAGTGTGTACAGAATGTATATAAATAGACTGCATGATCACTATTTTAAGAATACATCTGGGTTCCCGGAAATACAGTCTATTATTAGATTGTAGGAGTTCAGTTTGTTTTCCATTTTACGCCGAATATCTTTTTTTAAAGATATTTCTTGTTTCTAATGTTCAAACATTCAGATTTTATTTCAATAAATATTTTTCGTGTAATTATCTGTTAAATAAAAACTTCAAAAGAATAGGTCAGCAAGCTTATTTTCTTTTTAGAATAGGCAATGTAAGTTTACGGGCTGGGAATTTACTAAGGGAAAGTCTTACTTTGAAGTAGATAAATATTTATTCATATAAACATTTATAGGCATGTAGACCTTCTACCGAAAATCCCGTATACATTTCAGGCAAGACTATTGCTAATGCGCTGCAGTTTCCTATTAATCTCTTTTAAATGCGTCATGATACATATGTACAGTAGACAATTAGGACGATATCTTTTCTAACAACGGCTCAAATTTGCGGTTGGTTAGTTGTAGCCGAACTGAAAACTTTGCAGTTGAAATTTTTGACGAAACTTATTGTGTCTTGACTTTTCCATCATCTAGCGGTTTTTAAAACAAGAGGGCCATGATGGCCCTGGATCGCTCACCTGAATATAGGGTTACCTAAGGAAAATCAATCTGTATTAAAACATTTTAAATCTGGCCAGTAGTTTTTAAGGAGATGATCCCGGCAAAGTTCTATCAAATTCTGTCCAGCAGTTTCAGAGGTGATGTCCTTTAAAGATTTCACAATATACATATAAGGCAAATTAGCCCGCCTCTGGCGGCCATGTTTTTTCATGGATCGGAATAATTTCAGCAACGTTTAGGAAGCTTCAACCAAGGATCATTCCTGCCAAATTTAATCAAATTCTGTCCAGCGGTTTCAGAGGAGATGTCGTTTAAAGATTTCACTATATACATATTAGGCAAATTAGCCAAGCCCCTAGCAGCCATGTTTTTTTACGGAATGGAATAATTTTAGCAAATTTTGTGAAACTTACCCAAGGATATCCCTGCGAATTTAAATTAAATTCTGTCCAGCGTTTTCCGAGATGTCATTTAGAGATTTCACTGTACATATATAAGGCAAATTAGAACCGCCCATGGCGGCCATGTTTTGTTTTTTTTTTACGGATCGGAATAATTTTAGCAACTTTTGTTAAGCTTCACCCAAGGATTTAATCAAATTCTGTCAAGCAATTTCAGAGGAAATGTCGTTTAAAGGTTTCAATATATACATATAAGGTAAATTAGCCCCGCCCCTGGCGGCCATGTTTTTTTTCCCGATCGGAATAAATTTAGCAATCTTGGTAGAGAGTTACCCAAGGAACATCTGTACTAAAATATTTTGAAATCTGGCCAATAGATTTGAAGGAGATGATTTTTAAAGTTTTCATATTTTTTATGTCCGTTGCCATGGTAACCAGAGTTCGACATGGATCAAGTTTATTTTAGCAACTTTTGTGAAGGTTTAACCAAGGAACATCCCTGCCAAATTTAATCAAATTCTGCTCAGCGGTTACAGAGGAGATGTCGTTTAAAGTAAATTGTTGACGACGGACGACGACGAATTCAGGATAACAAAAAAAAAAAAAAAAAAAAAAAAAAAAATAAATGTTATACATGTACTTGCATACCGGTGATAGTGTAAAATTACCCGTGTGTGATAATAGAAATAGTCGCGATCATCTTTAAGCGTCGGTTATAGTCATTGCCAGGAAATGAGCCAAATTATTGACTATAACATGTAACTGAAATAAATTTTACCAGAAGACATGGCAACAACACACCAAGTGTTATAGATTTAGTAAAACCAAGTTCACAAGTTACACAGTGCAATCGTTTGCACTAACATCCCCTACATTTCCCCACTCGAAAGGGCCAATACTTGTACAGGCTCGGTATGTGGTTACCATCTTACGTTGGTATATATGTTTTATTGACTTTTTGGATTACTGAAATACAGTTTCGTTGCAATAAGTTAATGGTGAGATATGAATTACCGTCCATTTACATTTAATACATAATCTTATATGGTAAGTGCGTTTCAGTGATTACATATAGCGTTGAGGTGATTGAAGCGTTTCGGTGAACGGTGAATAACATATCGCACCCGCTAAATGGTAAAGGTATAAAGTCAACGAGACCGTAACTGAATGCCCGATTAAATACACGAAACGCAAGAACCGAAAAGATAGTTTGGCGATATAAATTGGATACACGCTTCTGACGACAAAGATCAAATAAAGAAAGAGGCCTTAGTGAGTTTCATGCATCTTAAAAACTTGTTTTTGTCAAATTAATCATTAGTATTCCCCCAATCTTTAATAACATCACTGTTCAGAGTCATTCAAATGCGCAATTGTTGAGGTAATGAGTTCGGAGTCATCCGAATACAAAATTGCTGACGTATTAAGATAATTTAATATATCACCTTTGAGATGCTGCCTTTGCCATAGTTCAATGAATTAGAAAAATCTTAGTAAGAGTTGTAGGGCATCAGGTAACAAAAGGCATTGAGAAGGCAGTAGGTAGGAGCAGCTAGCAATGAACAGTAGACTATCGTTTATGGAATTCCATCCGCAATACCTATATCTCACATCCAAAAATGTAAAACAAACTACTCGTACAAATTTGTTTCAAGATTTTGAGTTCATTTGTGTTATTTATTAGTACAAGTTTAAACCTACCGAAAGTTTCTTCCAGGGCATTCCTACACGATGAAGTATGAAGAGAAAGCTGCATATGGAAGGTATAACATTTGAGTACGAAGATGACAAACTGTATTGATTTACTATGGTTGCACATTTCTCCAAGTCAAAACTTTCTTTAGTTCCTTTTTTTTTCTTTAAATCACGGTAGCAAAGGAAATGAAGCAAGAAATTCAAGGACTTTTTAGGGCTAAGTTCAGTTTAGGATAGCATCGTATTATTTAAACTTACGCTCACCTGCTAGACTGACACCCAATATTTGCCACTGATTCGCTGTATACTTAACACCATAGGTGGCCGACACGTTTTGGGGTGGTACATGTATAGACATATATATACACTAACAAGGTTTCCGTCTCCAAACACGGAGAATCGCCATATGACTCCAAATGAAGGCCTCCCATAGACAGCAAATTCCGATAAATCAATAAAACCAATAAGTATCACAGAGCTTATACATGCCTCTACCAAGAAACACTCACCTTAGATGACTCAGTTAAACCAATTGTCCACAAATGACAATCGTCTCTGACCGATGTCGTCTTTTCTGGTTAGTCCATCACGAAGTCGCAACAAGCATTCCCCGGAATTTTCACTACTAAACCAGTTCATAACGACGGTATCCGTGAAAGATTTCGATGCGAATCGTTTAAAACACATGTAAATGACTATCACTCTAAGTCTGGTGCACAAATATTGTCTTAATCCGCTACACAAACGTTAAATCGTTTTCCTGTTTAAATTCGAAACCAAAAGTAGACATAATTACGTCACTAATTGACCAAAAATCAGCTTGTTACGCGCTTTTTCATTGGTCGAAGAATGGTTCCCGATGTCCTACGCCTTTCGGCTGAGGTAAGTGTATGAAGCCGGTGAACGTTTGTCAAAGACAAGTGTTTTGCGGCGCCAATACAATTTAAGCGCAATTTTCTCACATTTGTCATTTTATGATATATTTTAAAAAAGAAAACCATTAATTAGAAAAATGCTTGTCACCTGGTAAGATATTCCAAATAATTGAACACGTTAAATTATAAATTTGTAAGCAAAGCCTATATATTAACTCTTTTTTTTTATAATTGTTCTCCAGATCGGAATGTCTTTATAATTTAATAAATATGAAATACTTAAATTCACTTTATATCGTTTTTAAACTTTTTATAAAGTATCATAACTTTCTCTCTCTCTCTATCTCTCTTGCAATTTAATAAACATGCAGGCCCGTAGAAACTGTTTGTTTTTTTTTGGTATCTCGTGCTACATGCCTGTACCATGGCATTGCAGAATGGCAGCACTATAATTTTCCTCAAGTTGACATCTCGTCCAAATAATTGTAGTACAGTCAATAGTATATTAAATCCAATAAAAAAGAAAACACAATCAGCTTCACCATTTTTATGCATTTTCAAAACATTACAACAATATATTTATGGTCATAATGATAAAATTTTAAAATCTATGAACTTATTTTTATTATGACTTACAATGGCTCATTTGGAGAACTCCCCCCTTTATATATTCATGGAAAAATGTAATAAGATATATAGTATTTACATTCCAGAAGCCATAATTAACTAAGCCAAACTAGCACAAAATTTCTATACGGATTGATCAGGTAAAAAATAGGTAACTAATTCACATCTTATATAAACACTATCTTTATTCATTGGGTGAATTGTGTAAAAAAAATGTAGAATTCAAGATCAAATATGGTAAAATTTTCCTCAAACTCTGGGGTAACATTTTTAGCCTTTATCAAATAATCACCAATGGTTGTGTTGAAAAGACATGGTAAGCCTCCAAGTGAGCAGGTGGGCCATCATGCCAACTTTTATTTTTTTACCTAAGTCTCCACTTTTGTAGAATGTGCAAAAAAAAACTTCATATTTTTTACAGTTTAATATATATTAATTTTTAGAATTGTTTAAGATCTTCATACAGATCATTTTTTGCAACTGCTGCAAAACCAATGTGACCCTTCTTTAATAAACTTTTTCCAGAGCCGAGTATTCCTTAATCCAGCACAATTTCGGTGAAACCAACTATCACAAGATTCACACTAAATCCATTCTTCATCTTTTTCTGATAAACATTTTTGGCATATGTCATTGTCAACTACCATTGGTATCTTGCCAGAATCAGTTGAGGGACCTAGTTGTGGATCCTTTGAATTAACTTGCTGTGACTTACTAGATGTGTCATTAGACTGGCCAAATCCTGGATCAATGAATGGGTCTAACCCTGGCTTTGAATTAGCTTCTGAAACAGTTTTCTGTTTTGACAAACTTTGCTTTGAAACCTTAATTTGCTTACGATGGGCCATCGTTTTTTCAACACGAAGAGATGATTTAAAGTCTCTACGGAACTGTGCTAGAAAAACCATAAGGAATTTTTCAACTATTTCTTTGAAGATACAGTAAGTCTGTGATGAAACAATAACCATATTCTCAAGAATACTACCAATATCCTGATTTTCATCAAAGGTCTCAACTCCTGTACTCGAACTACAATTCACAACAACAGAAACAAACAGAGGATATAAAGTTTCATTTTGCATTACAATTTTAAGACATGCACCATACATTGATTTACCATATGTCATGAGATTTTCAAACACAAAAACAGACAAACTCTCTTCTGTTAATTTCAAAAAAAAAAAAAGATTATCTTGTTAAACCCCTTAAATGGTACTGTCTTCTTTCAACATCAATAAGGGATTCAGGTTCATTTGTTGTGGCTTTTAAATAATTTTCTTCTTCTTTTAACAAATTTAGAAGTGCCACAGAGCACTTAGCTTCCCTGTATGTTTCTTGACCTGATTTGGTTTTAGAATACATATTGCAGTTTTGAATTCTGGTGTACTTCTTCCTTAATGTTGCAAGACAATAACCTGCAACATATCGAACACGTGCTCTTGAAGCAGTTGTCAAATGGCGTTTTGGAATATTTCCCTTGGTTATCTTCAGTATGTCAACTTTTTGTTTCAAATAAAATAGTCTTACTGATTCAACAATATTGTAACAAACAATTCGATGAATATCTGAAAAGCTACCCTCTTCTCCAAACAAGTTGATACAAATTAAAGCATATTCTACACTGGTTGTGAACTCGTGAGACAACTTATAATACTGTGCTAAACAGGCCTCTGGTACTCCTGTACTGGATTTTTTGTTTCCAGTTAACTTTACAACAAATTCTGCAAACTTAAGAAATATTTTCTTCACAAATATTATCAATTTTGTTTGCTCTAGGTGTTCTAAAATTGCATTAATATGTGTATGGTTTTCAGTAACTTCTTTTTTAAATTTCATACCTTCAATTATTGATGCAATGCTAAATTGTTCAGGAATTTCAAATTCTATTTCCTCAGCTTCCATACATGTTAAAGAACTTATTATACTGTCAAAATCATCATCAAAATATTCTCTCGCATCAGCATCTTCATTTTCTTCTTGTTCAACAGGACATTGATTCTCCTTTTTTTCACAATGTTCAGCCTCCTTGTCTCCCTTCCTGTTCTTGTGATCAGGGTTGTCTTCACAGTATGAACTGAAATAAATAGGTTAAATGAATTTTGTTTCATTCATATATTTGATTGGTTCAACAGCCCACCAACAGTTAATCAGTTATTTGGGTACTGCCTTGTTATGGCATAGTGCTGCCACACTGAAGTATTATTCTGTAGGCAGTCACATATGATATCATTCTTATAACAGGCTGACCATTCTTTGCATTTTCCTTATAATAAGGAAAATGCATAGAATTTTCAGCCTGCTTTATGGATGATATCATATGTGACTTTTTGTTTATGGAGATTCATGCAAGGGAGCTTTACCATTAACTTGTTTTTACAATTTTTGTATGTCCCAGCCAGAGATAAAACCAATGACTTCCTGCCTTTTAGGCCAATGTTCTAACCACATGGTCACTTAAGATAAAATTATTTACTTACCAGTCTATAAATAGCATTAAATGTTATCTAGATAATTCAAAATTTTAACCCTTTCCCTCATATAGGCTCATTTTGACATCCTCATTTGGTACATGTACCACATAAAGCCTGATCTGCAGGACATAGATAAGCTATACCAAATTGTATGGTCAAAAACTAATTTCCAGAACAATGAAGAGCAGTGAACAGCATAAAGCCTGATCAGCCTGCGAGTTACTTGCAGGCTGATCTGGTTTTATGCTGTTCTCATAGGTAATTTTTTGGTATTCTGTACAGGGAATGGGTAAAATGAATTTAATAAATGATATATATGTTATACATGCATAGATAGTGGCTGCTTTTCAAATGGCAAAGAAAATCACATTTTATGATGACAAAATTTGGGACTTAAGTATCTGTGGTAAATGTGTTAACCTTGAAAGTGTTCATGTTCTAAATAAGTATAACTTTGAAAAAGATAGTGTTGAAACAGTTTGCCAAATAGTTGAAAAGTTACACATCTGTGAAGGTGTAGTTATGAAGAAAAACATAATGGTAAGTCGCTTCCATATTTTGGAACAGTTTCAGAAAAAGAGCACCACACAGTCAGTCAGAGTTGTTCGTTCTGTTTCATGTAATGAACTAGTTTCATTTGGAGCTCAATCAATGACATGCAAAACATGTCGAACAATGACTTTTTCATCCGTGAGCAACAAAGCAGAAAACATGATGATTGCTAATGAAGAAAACCAAGAAAAAGAAAATGCTGAAAGAATTCATCATCTTTTAAAACATGCAAATCCTGAACTTGTTAATTTATTCATAGAACAGTCAAAAAATATTTCCAGAGATCCAAAGGGCAGAAGATGGTCAAAATCTTTCATTGGGACTTGTTTACAACTGTATAACAGAAGCCCTCAGAGCTATGATATTCTTGTTTCCTCTAAAGTGGTAATACTGCCATCAGCCTCTACATTGATAATGTATAAAAATAAATTAAAACAAGAGCCTGGTTTTGACCACAACATGTTTGAATGGATGCTTGATGAGGCAAAGAGGAGGAACATTCCTGAGAGTGGGATGATTGGTGGCTTGATTTTTGATGAAATGTCAATTCAAAGTGATGTTCAAATTCACAAAAATGGTGATGCAGTTGAGATAGCTGGTTTCACAGATCTTGGTGAAGAAGGGGATTTATGCAACAATCTGAGAAAAGGAACTTCTGAAAAACAGCTAGGAACTCATGTATTACAGCTACTTTTCCTTGGTATTACGGGATTCCGCTTTCCAATTGCCCACTTTATCACACATAATGTACAAGCTTCTGAACTCTATAGTTTATTCTGGAAAGCTGTTCAATTTCTATGGACCTACGGGTTTAAAGTTTTGTATACATGTATGGACGGTGCATCATGCAACAGGTCTTTCATGCATATATGTGTTGGAGACAACAGTTACAAAAACTATAAATTTCTCTCTCTTAATCCTTGTATATCCCAACCTGTTATATTCATAATGGATGTCTCCCACGTCATTAAGAAAATTCGAAACAACATGATTAAAAGTGGTATTAATAACAACTGTACCCGACTCTTAACTCTTCCTAGTGGATACACCATACAGTGGCAAATGTATATTGACTGTTTTAAATGGGATCAACAGAATAGCCTTCAACTCCATCGAAAACTAACCAAAGAACACATTTTCCCTGATTCACAGTTAAAGATGAGAAACTACCTTGCTGAAGATGTTCTCAGTAATGAAATGCTGCATGTAATGAATCAGTACAAAAACAGTCTTGGGGATAAAGGAGTACTACTAAATGGGGTCATAGAACTTTTAGAACAAACTTCTCAAATAATAGCCATATTTAGGGACATGAGACCAATAAAAAATGACAATGACCCTCGTTTATCTACATTGATCAATGTAAAAAACTGGTTTCTGGAATGGGAAAGATATGTGTATGAAAGTGGAAAAAGCAAGAAAGAAATGACCAAGCAGTTGATGTCAGCACAGTGTCATGAAGACATTCAATATGTATTCAAGGCTTCAAGAAAATATCAAGAGACATCTACATTACACCTGGATTGGTCAATTCCGATGTAATTGAAAATATATTCAATCAACAGAGGTCCACCTATAATGGTGCGAACACTAATCCTAATGCATTGCAGTATAGAAAATCAATTAACAGTATACTGGTAGGACAAAATACTGTATCCAGGAAATCGAATGTTGGAACACCCATCTCTAGTGCCATTCCATTTATAGCAGAGATAAAAGCTCCTGCAAGGAAAGCCAAACGGGAAAGGACACAGAGCAATGATTTAAGGATAAAAGTCATCAGACTGTAATAGGTAATGTTTTTACATTTATGTTCCAGTAGTTGAAAAATGTGTTTCCTGGTAATAACCTTTGTTACACACAGATTAACTCTTTCCCTTACAGATGATTAAGAAAAAGACCTGTGTGAACAGCATAAAGCATGCTGTTCACTGATCCTCAGTGGTCAAGAAATTTTGTAATTAAAATTGGTTAGTTTTAAGTGTGGCTCTCTGCAGATCAAGCTTTATATGGTACATACTGAAGGCGTCAAATAGTAATAAAGTGGGACAAATGTGGCTCAGTGATTGTAGGAAATGATTTAATCCCAGTCTTGCTAGTCTATACTTTCATGTGAGCCAGTTAGTATGTTGGCTTGTTATAGGTTGGTGGTTCCATCCAGGTTGCTCAGTACTATTGGAGACTTACCTCCACATGCATGTATGAATGTGGATGTCACTATAAGATGGAAATATTTTTTATGTAATTTTATGTAAACTTAAGTATTTTATATGATGTCACACCTTGTAGAAGCTCTGCAACATGTCATATCTGTAGATGTTTCCATTGAGGGCTCGTTCATAAACTCCATTACAGATTGCGGTGGGCGAATGATATATCTGGGATGGAAGTTTATCACCCTAAGGCCAGAAGAAGTGGTTGCCCTCGACATAGCTACTGCAAGTTGACCAGCCTTGAATATATCCCTGCAGTCAACTTCAACACTGAAATAATTAAATGGGAAACAAAGGAATTAATATATCTATAATTGTTCTGTGATATGACAATAATATCTATAATTATTCTGTGATATGACTGTTTAATTAGATAATCATTCTGGTCACATACATTATTCCTTTGAGGAGGCCTATCAACAATATATTATTAGGCCAGCTTAAAGCATTTTGTTCATATTTTATTCATAAATATGTCCCTAAGCAATTTTCAGACTTAATGTAGCCTTCTAAGTGTCATGCTTGAATAAAAATATTACAACCGCATGATTTGTATTGAAACCTTATCAGTACTCAAATTTGAATATAAAATATTGTAAGCATAAACATTGTGAATGAATCACTTGAAAAAGAAATAGTTTAATGCAGAACTTATTACATGTATCTGGATTGCAAATGATGTATTTGTTACTGATGTCATATGTTAATAAAATGTGAAATAATAAATAATATTTGTATACCTATCCAAGGTCATCCCCTGTGCCTTATGGATTGTCATGCCAAATGCAAGTTTGATCGGAAACTGTGTGCGCCGAGCTATGTCTTTATTCTCTCTTGGGTCAAATACTGAAAGTATATATAATACATTTATTTTGAATAATATGCAGAAAAAATGACAAAGGTAATACTTTCAACACAATGAGAACTCATTTAAACCTTTACCAAAATTAAAATAATAAGTGTGAACTGTTAAAAAAAATAATACACATTACACATACACAATAATTCTCTTATTTATATCCTGATATTTTTTCTTTGTATCCTGATCCTTATAATGAGTTGAGTATGACCCAAGCATACAAGTTATCATTAATAATAAATTACTTTGGAAAAAATCATGGATTTTACTACAAAGAGAGAGGATAAAGAAAAAGCATTTTCATTCTTTATATATTCATGGGATGAAACAAGCCTTCAGTTACGTTTCTTTACAAAATAATTAAAACAATATTTATCTTCTTTTTTTTTTGCCTTTCCTTTCCCATGGGAAATTGTCACATACAAAATAAGCAAACAAACAAATAAATAATCTGAATTTAAACCTTATACATTACTTTCTCATTTCGTCCCACTAAATGAGCTGCTCAGCGCAACATGCTAGCTTTTGCACTGGTTGTCACACCTATGGGATGTCATCGAACCGAAAGAACCATATCACAAATTACGGGTATAAATATGTAGACTACTGTATCATTCATTAAAATATTCACCAACTTACCAGTAAACTTGACTTTCTCCAGCTGCATGGTCCTCTGGACAGAAGGGAATGTTACAACTGGTCCAGCGTCACTGATGCTTATGACTTTCCCTTGCAATCCATTGACTAATGAGTCGGACAAGTTTTTCAAAAGTATGACAGGTGCATTAACCTTAAGCCACAGCATATGGGGTGCCAGAATCCTGCTAAGATTTTTTTCATCACCCTCATCTTTTGCTTTGCATTCAAACAAGTCTCCGTGCATGTTCAAAATACATTCACGATTATACACATCTACTTCATTATTATTTGAAAATAGCTTGACACTGACTTTGTCATTCTTTAAAGGCCTTGACAAGTTCTTTAAATAGCTTAAGGTTTCATTAGAAGCAACACCTGTGGACACTTCTCTAATAACATCAATAAATGTTTTCTCTGACTGTCTTACAACCTCTTCTAACGAGATTCGATGAGGGAAAAGCTTTGAAAAAATATGGCTTTCAAAACAATATTTTCCACTGTCATTACATAAGGCATTTGGAACAGGTGGTAATTGTAAAAAATCACCAATAAGAATAACCTGAATACCTCCAAAAGGTTTATTCCCGTCTTTTATTTTACACACCTCGTGTAAAGATTCTAAAAAACATACACTCATCATCGAACATTCATCAATGAATAATACGTTCGCGCTGGTAATTCTGTCTTTGGCGTCCTGATAATGAACATTATGTTCAACGACGTTCCTTGTTTCTGAAGAGTCAAATCGACCATAACCTATTCCAGCCCATTTATGAATTGTCATGGCTTTGTCGTATACACAGCACGCTATTCCTGTTGTTGCAGTGACAGAAACGTTTAAATTGCGTTTTTCCAACATACTCACGGCTGTTTTTACTAAAAAAGACTTCCCTGTTCCGGCTGCACCCTTAATGACTAAATTATGTCCTTCCATAACACAGTCGACCGCCGATTGTTGCAGAAAATTAAGCTTCAACATCTTGTTAAACTGTTTTGATATTCATTACACAAACTTCATTACACACGTTTAATCGCTTGTTACCGGATTCAATAACTCGGTCAACGTGAAGCTGGGGACAAGAAGCAGCCAATGAGAATGCGTCTAACAACAGAAAAAAATGTGTACTTTTGGTTTCGAATTTAAACAAGAAAACGATTTAACGTTTGTGTAGCGGATTAAGACAATATTTGTGCACCAGACTTAGAGTGATAGTCATTTACATGTGTTTTAAACGATTCGCATCGAAATCTTTCACGGATACCGTCGTTATGAACTGGTTTAGTAGTGAAAATTCCGGGGAATGCTTGTTGCGACTTCGTGATGGACTAACCAGAAAAGACGACATCGGTCAGAGACGATTGTCATTTGTGGACAATTGGTTTAACTGAGTCATCTAAGGTGAGTGTTTCTTGGTAGAGGCATGTATAAGCTCTGTGATACTTATTGGTTTTATTGATTTATCGGAATTTGCTGTCTATGGGAGGCCTTCATTTGGAGTCATATGGCGATTCTCCGTGTTTGGAGACGGAAACCTTGTTAGTGTATATATATGTCTATACCACCCCAAAACGTGTCGGCCACCTATGCTTAACACAAAACCAGCACGTCATCAAAAAACTAAAATGGCGAATAAGCGGCGGACTTTGATATCACCGTCACGTGACTTCCGACTGGACGCCGTCTCATCATAAGAATCATTAAGCACGCATAATACTCATCAGGTGCTAATCTTATATCCGGCAGGTAGCGAGGAACGACTACAGATGAAACAAGTTTTAGCCTACCAAATGTTCCTTCCAGTGCATTTCTTAACTTGGAAGTATAGAGTGAACGCTTATTTAGGTTTAACTAAAGGACTCGTGGCGCTACCAAAATTTTCTGACGAAAAACAAGATGTAAATAAGTTTACATTATTTGGGAAATAAAGAATACTTTCATAATTTATATCAATGACATAACTTAACATGTTAAAACACATCTATGCATACCGCATTTGAAAGATTCATTTTTTTTAATTTAGCTCTTGGCCCTCTTTTTGTTAAATTTGGAGCCGATTTTGGCCCCCAGTCCCCCTCTAAATCATACACTCTTCCCCCTAGTCAGTGAAAACTTCCCCCATGAAAAAAAAAACACACAAAAAAACCTCTAGATTTGTTTTCGTAGAAAATTGATGTCTCCCCCCATCCCCTTCCCCTCACACACACTATACATTAAGGCACACCGTGACATATGTAAGTAGTTAAAGTTGAATGGCTGACTATATTGTTAAAGCTCCATACAGAGTTATGGACCTTGTTTGTGACACTTCATCTCATCTATTTCTTTCCATAACTGGAACATAAGTAGGGCGGTCAAGAAATTGTGAAAAAAGGGAACAACTCAAAAAATACTGAGGCCAGAGTTATGAACCTTGTGCATGACACTTTCTCTCATCAATTTCTTTCCATAAATGGAATTGAATTTTAATAGCATGAGTCGAACTGGAGTTATCTTAAGGACAAAGGACAAGAAATGGTATAAAAGCGGAAAAACTCCAACAAGAAATATTGGAAATGGCTAATGATCTAGTATACTGCTATTCTTGTCCGTAATATCTATGAAGCTTCAAGGTTATATTCCCATTTTGCATGGGTAATGCAACGGACAAAACTTAATTGAAAATGAAATTAAACAATAGGCAATTACTCAAAAAATATGATTTGCAGAATAAAGCTTCTTATAAACTGCAATTTTCCTTTGTGAGGTCTATTCACCTATGAAGTTTCAAGGTTTCAATAGTGCACGAGAAATGTAGACAAACATCCTGACCAAATTTCATGAAGATTGGGCTAAAATTGTTAACTCTAGGGTGTTCACAAGGATTTTGTAAGATTTAACCTAGTGACCTAGTTTTTGACCCAGCATGGCCTAATTTCAAACTCTTCCGTAAAAGCATAAAGACGAGCATCCTGAAAAAGTTTCATGAAGATTGTAGCCAAAAATGTGGCCTCTAGCATGTTCACAGGTTTTTTTATTTATTTGACCTGGTGACCAAGTTTTTGATCCCATATGACTCATCCGAAATATAATGTAGACAAACATCCAGACCAAATTTTATGAAGATTGAGCTGAAACTGGGGCCTCTAGAGTGTTCAAAAGGTTTTTCTAAGATTTGACCTGGTGAGCTAGTTTTTGACCCAATGTGACCCATTTCAAACTCATCCAAGATATCATGTAGACAATTATCCTGACCAAATATAATTAAGATTGGGCAAAAACTGTGGCCTCTACGATTTGACCTGGTGACCTAGAAGTCTGAGTAACACATGGTACTGAGTGGGCAGGTGCTAGTCTTTTATCTGGCAAGTAGCGAGGAACGACTATAGGAATGTGTCAATATGACACGGATGCCCCCGCCATTTTGTTTATTAGATGATATTTTTGTCAGCGAATATGATGAAAAACTGGAAAGATGGTTTTAAGATCAAATGAGCGCTGGGACCCAAAATTAAACCAAGTGATGTGACCTTGACTTTCAAGCTAGCAACCTAGTACTTGTTTGAAAAAACAATGTTTTGTCATAAGGAACACTTGTGTCAATGTTTTTCAACACAGTTACAGCTGGTACAAGATTTTAGGGTGCACTGAGTGCTGTGACCTTGAAGGTAACAACTTGGTTCTTATTTCTGTTATATGATTATCCTAGATATCATTTGTGCCAAGTTATTTCAAAACATAACCATCCACAACAAAGTTACAACTGGGACAAGCTTTAATGTCAACTGAGTGCTGTGACATTGACCGTCAAGCTAGCTACCTGGTTTTTGTTTGCGACACATCATCTTATCCTAGGGATCACTTTGCCAAGTTCTTTCAAAACCGACTTTACATAAGAAAGTTACAGCTTAGATAAGAATTTAAGGTCAAAGTGCCGTGACCTTGACCTTCAAGCTAGTAACCTGTTCTTGTTCACGACACATCATTTTGTCCTAAGGATCACTTGTGCTAAATTGTTTCAAAACATGACTACACATAACAAAGATACAGCTGGGACAATATTAAAAGGTCTACTGAGTGCTGTGATATTAACCTTCAAGCTAGCTACCTGGTTTTTGTTTGCGACACATCATCTTATCCTAGGGATCACTTTTGCCAAGTTCTTTCAAAACCTGGTTCTTGTTTGCAACACATTGTCTTGTCCTAAGGATCACTTGTGCCAAATTGTTTCAAAACACGACTATTCATAACAAAGATACAGCTGGAACAAGTTTAAACAGTAAACTCAGTTCTGTGACCTTTGTTGTTGTTGTATTGGGGTTTACCGTCGCTGCGATAGTATATCAATATAGCGACGTCCAGCTAATTACAGGTGGAGGAAGACCCCGAGTACACAGAGGTACCCGGGTAGAACCACCGACCTACCGCAAGCCAGCTGGAAGGCCTGTGACCTTTACCTTCAAACTAAGGATCACTTGTGCCAAGTTATTTGAAACGATCAATCGATCATGACCCATCTACAGATGCATGGTCACTCTATACAACCATTTGTAATTGTAGAAAAAAAAATGATTGGTTTCCTTACCACAGGCAATAATTCTGTCACAGACTGTATTGAAACTATATTTAAACTTCAAGTTCACCAACCAAAGTTCAATTTACGAAAACAGCTTTTCCCATGTGATGTGACCTACACTTGCTGAGTTTATATTGTCAGGAAACAAGGACTTCACCAACATTACCGACGGAGAGTAGATTTTTTTAAATTTCTACTGATAATTGAACAAGCTACTTTAAACCATTAAGTTTTTCATATTCATATTATTTCAACATTATCCAAAAAGGGGGTCCTTTCTGTTGACATCACTATTGGGAATTTGCGATATTCCTGAAACGCAGCAATTTGTCAGGAAAAGGGAGAATCAAACTTAAGAGCCTATGTTCTCTATGATATTGTTTGTTTGTTTGTTTATTGGGTTTAACGTCCCACCAATAGTATTTCAGTAATTTGAAGACAATGTCTACTTAAGACAGATATAGTGCTGCCACACTGCTGCATTACACCGTAGACATGTGGCATGATAACACACCCAGTCACATTATCCTGACACTGGGCCAGCAAGTCCTGGAACCACCCTTATATGCTGAGCTTGTAAGGGAGCTATTGTATCATTACCATTTTCTTTACCCTGTGATAATTGCCGCGGGCGGGGATCCAACCCACAACCTCCGAATACAGAGGCAGACACTTAGGCTAACCACTGGCCACCGTCAAAGATATTGATCGAAATTCGTACCCATACTCAAAACCAGTCTTAAGTATGTTTGTAATGCTCAACCTAGTTCATTCATCGTGTCTTTTAATCAGATTCTCATCTAAATCAAGTTTTGTACTCCATTACGCTTGCGACAGTATTTGTTAACACTCATTATTCAATCTTAAGCTTCAGCTTGATATTTTAAGGAGATTTTTTCTGCAAGAACACCACATAAATTGTTGTGTATTGTTTGTATCTCTCGAGATATGCCTGATATCATACGTGTACTTGGTATTTTTCAAGAACACCGGACAACTGCTGAGACACCTGAGTTAAAGTGATCCATCCATCATGGTCCATCAAGGGATTGTGGCGATTTTATATTAAATGCAAGCCTTAATAGACTTTGTGTAAAGGGGTCCATACATTGTAACTCCGTGTCAATGGATGCTTGCATCTGTACTGAAGTTTTCTTAAGCATTTGAAGGACAATGATTATAATTAAATAATGACTGGATTACCTTAAATGTGATGTTAATAATCAGATAACAAATATTACAATTATATTGGACCTATGTTCACATGTAATTGCATACTGATCTATGCATGTACACAGGCCATTCTCAAATATGTCCAAATTTCAGGTTTGGATTTGACAAAATAAAACATGACTTCTAACTCAAACTTTATTGCTTAGTTGTTTTGCTTACTGCCTTGGTAATCAAAAGCAACAAAATGTGATGCAATCAACTTAAAAAAAAATACACAATTATTTTTACCAGGGGTGACTAAAATGTCCATCCTTTCATCATAAATGAAAGGATAACAAGAACTATCATTGCAGATGACAAATAACCTCAGATACTGCCTTCACAGTAACTTATACAGTATTGCAGACAAAAAATATTCAATAAATATAAAAATATCAATTACTGTAAAATCATTAATTTTCATTGGCATTAAATTTGGTTGATTATGTACCTAGGGGAATTTCGAGGGTACATTTATTTGTGGATCAATTTCTAGAAAACGTGAGGCCTATATAAGAGACAAGTTTTCGTGGAGATTAATATTCGCAGATAAAACCCACTTCAAAATCAATGAAAATGAATGATTACACAGTACTCAATTAAATTTAAGCTGATATTTACATGCCAGGGAAATATGCAACAAGCATTGTACTTATAAATGCTTTGAAAATGTATTCAAATCTGACCAGTGGTAGCTCAAGACATATGAAAAGAGGGGACATAACTCAATGTACAAGAATTGTCCGTAAGACAGCACTCGACTATTCGAAATGTTTGTTTGTAATCAAATGAAATATATCTATAATCTAAGTCAATACCTTAAATGATTTCTGAGAAAGCTGTATAGTAGCTTACACGCAAAACTTTAACCATGTTTTTAATATAAAAGGGAGCAATAATTTGTAATATATTCCATTAAGAGTTATCTACTTTGAATGTAAGATACCCCTGAACATGTTTAAGATAATTCAAATCAATCCCATATCTGGTTACGGAGATATCAGCAGCAAAGTGCCTTGTATGCAAAACTTTAACCAACATTTCTAAGTTAAAAGGGGGCCATAATTTGTACTAAATTCAGTCAAGTGTGTACAACCTTGTGTGTTTGATGCCCCTGAACATAAACATTCAAGTCAATACCTGAATGGTCACTGAGATATAACTTTAACAGAGTTCATTCTAGGATTGCCAAAGAAGGGGCAAGTGACCCATGTCATCTCTTAAAAGGGGCCACCTGTATTTGTATTAGGTCATACTCTAGCTTATGGCATTTTTCAATGCTTTGTCCTGCTCTATAAAAAAGCTAGACTTGACAGCAGCACTTATTAATTCATTTATATCAACTAGAAATGTGTCCAGAGAACACAAATGCCCCAACCCGTCGCATTTTCCAAAACAAAGGCCAACACCCAGGTGCGCAAGTCATGTCCCATAGCTTTATTTGTTATTTTACACTGCTGCCCAAGCAGTGGAATCAGTGTTCCCCAGAGAAAAGTGAAAGCTTATCTAAGTGAAATCTGGCCAAATTAAAATGCCCAGATGAACAAGTGTATTCCCTGAATAATATGTCCATGAAGCTTCAGTTTGTAATATAAATATTTTTGGAGTTGTGAGCTCCATAAAATTAAAACTATTTTTCCTAAACAAAGGCCCATAGTTCTGTCAATGTAAACGGTGATCCGATAAAAATACCTAGGTGCACAAGTCCATGTCCTGAATAATATATCCATGAAGTTTCAAATCTGCAGTACAAATACTTTCAGAGTAAATATGTGCATCACAAGCATAAAATTCCATTTTTTTTTTTTTAAAAAAAGCCCAAAACTCTGTCAACTTCAATGATGGTTCGATAAAAATACTCATGTGCACATGTTCATGTCCTGAATAATATATCACCCTGGCTGTGAAAATGTTTGGGCCAACACATTCGAAAAATATTTGTGCCCCCCCCCCCCCCCCCCCCCATTTTTTGTGGGGGCATAACAAACACAGTCGGGATTACGCTTGGGCAATCAATGTGGTGTACTTGGGATATTACAATCTCGGGAACGCATGGTTCTGGATGGGTTTGGTTGTTCAGTATTTTCAATATTCTTCGATTTTATTTTGAAGAAATCGGCTATACACGTCTGCTTGTGTTTTGACATTTTACATCAGTCATTTGTGTGATTTGTGAGACGAAAAGCCGACCAATGAAAGCGTACCTTAAAATATTGCAGACTGCTCAGATTTACAAATCTATTAAAAGTATAAAGAATTTATAGAAATAACTTCCTGGATGCACATGCTCATATTTACGGTAAATAAATAAACCGTTAGCGTTCTGGGTATCTTAGAAAGCGCCTACGGCAAAAATTATCACCACAGGGGCGTGTGCATATTTTTGAGGGGGCCAGTCAAATATCAAGTCGGCCTTTGGCGCAAAAATACAGCCTAGAATGAACGCTGCTTTAACCTAATTTTCTAAGTTCAAAAGGGGCCATAATTTGTATTAAATTTAGTCAGAGTCATTTACGTTGGTTGTCTGATGCCCCTGAACATATTAATAAACATTTAAGTCAATACCATGAATAGTTACTAAGATACCAGATTGATAGTAACTTGCATGCAAAACTTTACCCCAAAAGCTGCACAAAACACCTACACAAAGGTTGACTGCAACAGGTCTAATATTCTTTGAATAGTCAAGCTTAAAATGAAACAAACATGACATGCCTACAATATGAGCAAGTAGGCTTGGTATTTATAATTGTTTTCAATTGCAATGAAAATCTGACCAATAGTGTGGATAAAACATCTTCAAGTAATATAACAAAGGGCCCGAACTCATATAAAACCAAACTGTTTATGACAAGCCAACAAGTTGCGCAAACAGACCTGATACTTTTCAATATTGTAATTTAAAATAAAATCTGACCAATGGTAGCCAGCAAGTGGTGTGGACAAAATATATCCTATTCATAAAACAAAGGGCCATAACTCATTTAAAATCAAGCTAGTCATTACCTGCCAACAATATAAACAACTAAACTGGGTACTTATTAATCATCTCTGAGCAGGTGAGCTAAAAATGGGACCAGATACAGTTATGGTTCTTAGTCACTGCATAGTCACCATCAATGGTCATAAAAGTTTATCATTTTTGTAAAATGGTATTGTTGTCTGACCATTGTGAAAATGAAAATCTGGGCACCAGAATAGAACCATCTCTATCAAATCAAGGTTGTTGTTTTTTTAGATTCTACAGACACTGCCAACTCATACAAGTATGTATTGACTACCATGTGATGATCTCTTACATACATTGGTAAAGAAGTCTTGGCTGTACAAGTAAATGAACTTGAATGAGTTATTTCATACCTTTGTGGGTTTCTCCAATAAAAAGTTATCATTTCATTACAACCATAAAATGGAAATGTTTATAGTGTGGCATACTGTAAAATAATTAATTTTCATTGACATTACCATGATATGTACCCAAGGGAATTCCGTTGATAACATATATTTGTGTATGTTCTAGAAAATGTTGGGTCTATATAAGAGACAGGTTTTTGTGGGGATTAATATTTGTGAATAAAACTCAACACGAAATCGACAAAAAATAGTGTCCCATGAAAATAAATGATTTCACGATAATATGAACCTTGTTTTCAATATTCTACAACCAATCACTCTAAAACTGTAGAAGTAGATAACATTCATATGTTTATTTTCGTTTGGGCAAGGCCCTAAGTTTTGTTCTGAAGGATGAATAATTTTGTATATTAATTACAAATTACAAATTACAAATCATAGTGTAAGGATATTTACTTTTTTGTGCATGTTTAAAACCCCCAAAACGAAGCTCATTTTCATAAATTTTAAAAACATTGTTTTTCTTTCTCTTAACATATTTGATATGGTATTATTTTACACCTGTACAAAAGTGTGGATAGTTCAATGCGTACCAAAGCAAAATTACAGCTGCAATGTTTAGTGTCCTCTCCTCCGGTCTTGCAGGCTTCAAAATTGTTTCAAAAATGGAATAAAGTCCATATCCCATGCCTTCATACAACAAATCAGCTTCAGAATGATAAAGAAATAGATTCACATCTTGTTTTGATACCGCAACAAAAGGCACACGCCCTAGTTTCTGAACATATGAAAACACAATAGTTTCTAGATTTTACCAGGAGAGATAATCAATCGGTGAGGACAAAAGAAGGCTTAGTGCTTATATAAATATATGCACTTAGCTAAGTCTTGCTCCCACCTATCATAATGCTCTGATGAAATATTTTTTGCAAACAAAAAAATGTTTGATTTCTTAGGCACCTACCTATTTATTTTCAACCTACCCCCATCCCTCCCCATTCCGGTGTTGTTGTTTTGTTTGTTTGTTTGTTTGTTGTTGTTTTGTTGTTTTTTTTGTTTTTTGCCCCAGTCTTTTTGTGAACTTTTGCATTTATAAAGTTAGAGACATCCATTGAATAATAGCAATATTAGATAAAACCTTAACATTTCTTGGGTCATGGACACAGACACCAACACTGGGATGACTGCAATAGTTGTTCCTATTCTTCGAATACTAGTCGAGCTAAAAATATATTTTTAAACTTTTAATCCTTTTTGTGTCTTTTTTTCAGCACCAATCAATATGGACATATATAGTTTAATATAAAAAAAAAAAAAAATTAAAACTTCCTTTTTAAAAATTTTTGAGATTCTTAAAATCCCAGAATCTTAATCACCCAGTTTAAAAATTACATTTAAATTTATTTGTTTGTTTGTTATTTGTTTTGTTTGGGTTCAATGTCCCACCGACAGTATTTCAATCATTTGGAGACTATGTCTATTTAGACAAATGTAGTGCAGTCACACTGAAGAATCACACTGGAGACATGATTTTGATATGATACCACACCCACATCCAGAAACGAGGCAAACCTGGCCTTGAACTTCACTTATATTGGTAAGCTGAGAACCATTAAGCATTGGAGCTTTACCAGTACCATTTTTAGTTGTGTGTGACGTAAAGTACCTATA
>CM037788.1:42691995-42741995 GCA_021229015.1 Solen grandis | reverse complement strand
AATATGTTTGGTGAAAGTCAAACCTGGTCATTTGGACAAGCAACTATGAAATGTGACATTTACAAACCTTCATCCACCTTGACAATAGTTCATAATCAGCAAATGATTTCAGAACATTTAAAATGGTTCTCTAAACAGCCATAGTTCACATAGATCCTTTAAAATGACAGAAACAACGAAGGCAAGCCATGGAGTCTGTGGCGTTCTTATGTAAGGCAACATGAATTCAGTTCTAATAAAAATCACAACTGGAATATTTTCTGGATCTAAATCTTTTAGTAGTTACAAACTTTAATCATTTACCGAGATATTCTTTTCTTTTCTTTAATCCCAAAGTATAATCTGCAATTTATCCATAATAACTTTATAACTGGTAAGATGAGATCAGGGATGAACCTGAATTTTAAATATTTAGTGAAACATTCAGATTGTACTATTATTTCTGTTCAAATATTGGTGTGATGAAGATCACAATGACCACACCCACATGGTGCTACTACCACTGCTGCTGCTGTTGATGATGATACATGAGGAATTGTCCCAATGTCTGTATGAGATGATAGATGCATCCCTAAGTCCTATACACGGAGGCTCTGTCTTGCCTTGTCCAGGATCTCCTTCTTTATCTTAGGATAGTTTGGGTGGCTATTCAACACCTGGAAAACAAATTATGGTTGAATTTGATATATAGATCCATATTCAGCAAAAGTAGGAATGTCCCCCATGTTCAATCAAAGATTTTGGAAATATTTATTATTAAAACCTATGAAGAAAATGAAGTTATCTATTTCTGAATATGTATCAGTTCAGAGAGTTTTGCTGGTGATTTTTTTTTATAATTAAGATTAGAGAAGACAGAAGTGTTCAAAATATTTAAAAAAGTGTTTGTTATGTGTTTAATTGATACCTGTTGTTTTTTGTTTGTGTGTGTGTGTTTGCAGTTTGGTGTAAGAATATTATGACATGGGCTATGTGTCTAGAATGTATGAGCAAAATGTGAAAAAATATTTTGTAGTCAGACTTCAGATATTTAGAAATTGCAGTAGAACCAAAAACTTAACTTTACTAATTTTATGACATTTTTATATATTGAAAACATTCAACCATAGTTTGATTCTTTATGAATGTGTTGGAACACATCTTTTAAAAATTTTGTTTGTTTGTGTGTGCGTGTAAAAAATAGATATATAATTGGGGAAAAAAATATATATATTTCTTGACTTGACTATTTGAGTTTACCGTCGCTTGGACAGTATTTCAGTCATATAACGACGTCCAGCTAATTACAAGTGGAGGAAGACCCCGAATGCACAGAGGCAGTCGGGTAGAACCACCGACCTACCGCAAGCCAGCTGGAAGGCTTCCTCACATGAAAATCCAAATGACCTTGCCAGGATTCGAACCCACACGGTGAGGGGTTGAGGATGTGTTAAAGTCAGCGACTTTACCCTCTTGGCCATGGAGGCCCCTATATATTTCTTGACAGAAACAAACTGAGAAAAAAAAACTTTTCTCCATTTGGCTTGGACGTGATCAAAGAAAGTCTAAATCAAACATCTTCTAAGTTGCTAAATATGCTTAAGGCCAAGACTGAAAATTTGTTTTAAGTAAAAATATACAAAATTTTGTATGCATATATGTACCAGTATATGTGTTTGACTTGGAATTGAATCAAAAGTGTGTTTTTTTCTTGTTTGTTTGTTGTTGTTGTTGTTGTTTTCCACAGTATGGGAGCCATACTGTAACCACTTTATATTCACTACATTATACTGCAGCTACGGTTCAAACCTTTATTCATCAATACAAGAGGAAGATGACATAGAAAAAGTCAGTAGACCCTGGACGTGCATACTTACATGGTGACAGATATCTATTGCATCTACCATTCTGCGAGCCTTCATGTAGTTGAATGCCAGCTTATAACCTGCAAAACACAAGAGAAAACATTTCAATTTAAACATATTCAATTCAAATTACAGGTTTCAATCCAGAAGTAAACTAAAACTATCAAAACTGGCGATTAATACCCCTACATCCCACCTCGTCTTCACATAATGAGTGTCAGATAGGACGTGAGGTAATGGGACAGGACGTGATGTGACGATAAGCATAATTTCAATATAGCCTCAGGTGTACAGTAATGTAATGGGCTCAATCTACTTTTCCCTCATTTATACTTTTTGTATGTATGTGTGAGGTGGTATACAATAAAGAAGTGTGTACAGTGTAGGAGCTATACTACGAAATAATCACTTTTTTTAACCTATGCAGATTCAATGAAACCTGTATTGTAAAGCCCTTTTGAAATAGTTTGGGAGAGAGTTATAGCTAATTCTTTTATCCCTTGATAAATGTTATATGTGTATATTGTCAAATGTTGCATGAAAAATAAACAAATAATTTGCCCACTCCAGGTATAGATTAAACAGTAAGATATCTACTGCAAAAGAAGTTGAGAGGTAATAAAAGTACAATAAGCAAAAAGAAAATATGAAATCTGAATGTTTAAGTGCCTAGTAAAATAACCATTTGGATCATAAAACTTGAGAAGCTCTAATGTTGCCATCCCTGACTGGATCTAGACATTGCAATCAAATACCTATAAATCATTGCCAGCAAATAGCTGCAGGGTCTGTGAAAGGCTTTGACAACCTGTTGATTCTCTCTAACAGTAAAGAAATTAGCCTTGTACTCTGAAATGCCAGTGGCTATGAAACCATGCTGGAAATGGAAGATTAAATATTTTTCAATCAATATTATGTCAGTATATATCTCCTATGCAATATAACTCCCCACATTGGATGGCTACTAAGAAAATGCATGAACCTGCAGACAAGACTTTTTAGTCCAATATCCTGGATATCACCATCGGAAACCAGAGGGTATTCTCATATTGCTGTGAAGTACTTCAGACTCATCAATCAATCAGTTTAATTTTCAATCACTTGCGACTTTAACAAAAAATAATCAAGTCAATTCTCAAGTTAATTAGATTGTTCAACCATGTGTGCAACTCAGGCATGCGTGGTGTTCAATACTTCAACTAAAGTCAATCACCTCATAATCAGGCTATTATCAATTTATCTTCTCGGAAGAAGACAACCTAACGATCATTAATCCAACTCTTAATAGCAGAAAGAAAAGCAGCTTTCTAAAATAAAAGACTTGACTATTTGAGTTTACCGTCGCTTTGACAGTTTTTCAGTCATATAGTGACGTCCAGCTTATAATAGGTGGAGGAGGACCCCAAATGCACTGAGGCATCCGAGTAGAACCACCGACCTACCGTAAGTCAGCTGGAAGGCTTCCTCACATGAAAATCTGAATGACCCTGCTGGAATTAGAACTTAAGCAGTGAAGATAAAATAAAATTGTCTTAATAAAACAGTGTAATGATAGCACTACTATCTTAACCCTTCATCTCCTCTGTTTGCTCATACAATATTGTAGCTCAGATTCTAAAGTCTGCCTCGCAAAAAAACAACAACAATATTATGTCATAATCCCTTTCAAGTTCAAAAAATCAATGTTTAAGTTACAAACTTGTACATAGATATTCATGAGCAAAATGGTTAAAGATGCTGGACATGGACAATAATATGTTACCATGCGTAGCAGACATGGATATACGATAACTCACAGTTAATGGGTAAAAGCCAACCTCTAGGGACAATCCAGACTTTTATTTAATAGCCGGTTATTAGTAAGAAGCCATTGTCAGACATGGAACCATTTGTATGATGGCCAGAATGCTGACTTGGCACCATAAAAACTGGTCACTGGTCAAGTTTAGCTAGCATTTAAATTCAACTAGAGCTATCACTGAAGGTGATTAATACCCCCGCAAAATACTTTAATGTAGGAGAAGCCAGACTTCAGGCAGAGCATAGATAAGAACCTGTATACATAGTATATTGGTTGTGATAGTAATAAGTAAGTAAAGTTTTTATTTAAAGTTGATCGAGAGTCAATAATGGTTGTTTGTCACAGTAGTTTAAAAATATAAGGTTACAGTTCTTGGACACTGCACTTCTCCTAGTCGCCATCTGTTTACATTTTAAGTTTCAAGTATATACCATGTATAATATTCGAGTTATGTTCAGGACAAGAAAAACAAGGAAAAGTAACAAAGGGCAATAACTCGTAATTACTCAGATAGAGTTATGGTTCTTCACTGCACTTCCTCTTATCCAACCAGTAGTTTACAAGTTATACTCTGGACAAGGAAAATTAACTAAGGGCAATAACTCTGTAATTCCTATAGATAGAGTTATGGTTCTTGTGCACTGCACTTCCTCATATTGTGGTTGACCATTGTATGAAATTGTTTTGAAATCCAACCAGTAGTTTACAAGTTATACTCTGGACAAGGAAAAGTAACAAAGGGCAATAATCGTAATTCTAAGTAAGTTATTGGTTCTTGTGCACTGCACTTCCTCTCATTGTGCTTGACCATTGTATGAATTGTTTTGAAATCCAATCAGACTTTACAAGTTATACACCGACAAGAAAAAATACAAAGGGCAATAACTCTGTAATTACTCTAGATAGAGTTATGTCTATGTGCACTGCACTTCTCTCATTGTGCTTGACCATGTATGAAATTGTTTTGAAATCCAATACAGTACTTACAAGTTATACTCCGGACAATGAAAAATACAAAGGCAATAACTCTGTAATTACTCAGATAGAGTTAATTTCTTGTGCACTGCACTTCCTCATATTGTGGTTGACCATGTATGAAATTGTTTGAAATCAAACTTGTACTTTTCAAGTTATGCCCGGACAAGAAAAGTAAAAAAGGCAATAAACTTGTAATAAGTCATGAGATGAGTTATGGTTCTTGTGCACTGCACTTCCATCTCCATGTGCTTGACATGCATGAAATTGTTTTGAATTCCAACTTGGGTTTTCAAGTTATGCCCGACAAGGAAAATTGCAACGGACCGCTGGAACCGACCGACCGCCGAACCAACCGACCGACCGACCACCGGGTGACTTCTATATACCCCCCAAAACTTTGTTTCGGGGGTATAATAATTTCCTTCAACCAAAATTGATACATAAGTAACTTGGGGTAAGAATTCAGTTATTCAAAAAAAAATTCCACCTATAGCTTGCTGAGACTTGATTACTATATGATTTTGGTTCACTATGTCTCACTACATTATGGCAGACAAACCACTACCCTTATGTGATGAGCACAAAGCAAGGAACCAGTACCAGTACACATTGTCTTATTTTTTTAGATTTTGATATGTCTCCTTCTAAGATAGAACCTGGGGCCTCCGTGGCCGAGAGGGTAAAATCGCTGGCTTTAACACTCACTAAGCCCCTCACCAAGTGGGTTCAAATCCCGGCAGGGTAATTTGGATTTTCATGTGAGGAAGCCTTCCAGCTGGCTTGCGGTAGATCAGTGGTTCTACCCGGATGCCTCAGTGCATTTGGGGTCTTCCTCCACCTGTAATTAGCTGGATGTCGCTATATGACTGAAATACTGTAAACTCAACTAGTCAAGTTTAAGACAGAACCTTAAGCTTCCCATCTCTCAGGAAAATCACTTGGCAACAGAGACCCAATTTTGTTTGGAACACTTTTTTTTATTAAAGAAGGCTGTATTTATGGCTTTTACCAGTTGAAATTTGAACTTTAAAAATCTTTCAGTTTCTCCCTGGTAATAACTAAATATCTTAAAATATTGTTGTTTCATCAAAAATGTTTTTCCATTATAAACAGAAGTATAATCTTTCATCACTTCTTATATAATAGAAAAAGATTTCTAGTAAGATAAAGACATTAATTTTGATGTAGATATTTCTTGCTGACATTAACCCTTACCCTGCTGGAACCGTAAGTGCTAACCTTTGCCACCAGAAAAGAGACTGGCCTAGCTCTTTACTGTTGGCTGACAAACTACAAGTTTTCCTCTTGTTATCCCTAAAATTGATAATGGATAGTTCCAAAAAAGATGCTAAGTCCATTTGAGAAATTCAGCAGGTTAAGGGTTAATATATAGGCTACAAATGGTCCTAATTTTATTTTTCATCAGAGTACAGTATAAAGAGGAATCTATAAATCGATGATGCTGGGTTTATATTGAGAATGGTTTAACCCTTTCCCTCATATAGACTCATTTTGACCCTTTCCCTCATATAGACTCATTTTGACGCACTCAATAGGTACCACATAAAGCCTGATCTGCAGAAAACCACAGTTAAACCTTACCAAATTTAATTATAAAATCCTCATTTCCAGACCACTGAGGAGCAGCGAACAGCATAATACCTGATCAGCCTGCGAGTTACTCGCAGGCTGATCTGGTTTTATGCTGTTCGCATAGGTCTTTTCATGGTGTCCTCTATGAGGGAAAGGGTTAAAAAGATTGATCAACAGCTGAGATTCTCCATATCCTGTCAAGAATTATGAAATACAACCAGTTGAACATCTTGAAGCCTTATTCACTCTATAATATGAACGATGCTATAATGATTTATAAGCTCAAACAAATATATGGTCATTACATTTTATTTTGAGTTCATTTATAATACTTGACTCTAAGCTTGGTATTGAACTTTGAATATTTACTATTTTTCAAGAACTTCGAGTCTAGTCATCCGTGTATTTCTTACCTGAATATCCTAACCCAGGGGCCCATTTCACTGAACTAAGCTTTAGATAAGAGTAATATTCATACGTAAAGTAGTATCATTCGTGTAATTTTTCAATACAAGAAGTGATACATTTGCATAATGCCATGAAATGAGTCAACTTGCACAAATAAGAACTGAATAGACACTATGAAAGGCAACTTTCTTACAACTATGATCAAAATTGTTCATAAAAGGTAATCAAGTGACTTATTTTGTTCCTTAGGATAGAATCAAGAACTTTCAATTTTCTTGAACTGTGATCTCTAATGGACCTAACCCTTTCATCATACTGCCTCAATTTTGACATGAAGACAAACAGAGCAGACCCAGATCAGACAGCTCCTATAGCTAGATTTACATAGTCATCTGGCAGAGAAAAATAAATTATTTCATAAAACATTCAAAGATCAATCATTTAATATTCATCAAACATAAATTTGTACATGAATATCATGAGATAAAGGGTTAAAAACAAAGGTAAAGACACCAGATCCTTTTTCAAAAAGTCAAACAACAGCATTTGGTAATTACATAAGAATTTATTATATGATATGTATATCACAACCACACTTCTTTTTTTTTTTTTGCAGTGACTTCCTTTGGATTTTTTTTTTTTTTTTTTGCAGAGAGCTTTAGCTTATACAAAATTAAAAAAAAAAAAAATTTTGGGAAAATTTAAAACCAGTAGTGAATTTATTATACTCGTGAAAAAAATATTTTTAGACAAAAAAGACATAATTTTAGGTTATATTTAGATCTTCTCTTCTGCCCAAAGTAAATATCTGGGAAATTACTCTATGAAATATATCTGTATGTAAACATTTCCAATCTCTTATAAGTGTCAAGAAATGCTATCTCTAGATATCTATATATTAATTCCTACTGGTACCCTATTCTTTAAAACAATTTGCTGGAAATATTTTACTGTTTTAATGGATTTCTAGACCAGGGACAATAAATATTTATCTTTAAATAAGCCCTAAACCTAAACTTAATTATAGTGATATGCAGGCAAATATGTCTATAGGGTATCAATTATATATATATCTCCCAGTTTTAGTTTCGTTAAAGAGAAGTCCAAGAGACAGGCATCTTTAAATGAATAAATAAATCAATATCTATATCTTGAGAAGACCCTGATCAGACTGCTCCTGTAAGGTGTCTGGGTATCTTCAATTTTTCAATGCATCAAACTGCCTCTTTATAAGGTAACTATTAGACTAATTAGGTTTTCGCATCGCTTGCGAAAACCTATTGTTCTTCTTCTGTTTTTTTTTTTTTTTTTTATTATTATTATTTTTCTAACCTTTTTTTGTGAACGGCATATCACCATGATAGAAAAAAGTCACATTTCTGATTTTTTTACCACTTTTGTCCTAAGATCTGAATTTGATCCTCACGTTGAGAAATTTTTCATTTTTGTCTTAGTTTTGCCGCTAGGTGGCGTTTTGTAAAAATGACTAAGGGCTAATAACTCTGTTATTTAAGGTCCGATTCAAATGCGGTTTTTTGTATTGTGTTCCTTGTCAGAAACTTAATAAAATATGATACGTTTTAATTATTTGCGTATATAAAACTTTCGTGCTACAGGAGGTTGAAAGTTCAAATCTCGAAAAAACGATGAAATAAAGGTAGGTCTACGAAAAAAGTCCCCATTTTTTTCAGAGATGAGATAGGAGAATTTTGTTTGTGGCATATGATTCGCAAGACACATACGCACAAAATATATGGTGTGGCGATTTTGAGAAATGCATGGTTTGTCAACAGTATGCGGTCAAACTTTACCAATATTTTCGAAAAATCAACATTTTAAAAGCATGACTTTTACGGATATTTGCAGCTCCTGACTTTATTTTTTATTCAATCTTCATCATTTTTTCACTGTTAATGCATTTTTATAAAAAAAATAAAATCATAGAAAAAAAATCACCCATAATATGCAAAGGTCAAGGTCATATACCAATTATTATTATTTATATCGGCATAAAATAGCTCCAAATCTAAAAATATTTTATAGAAAGTATATGAACAAAAGTTTTAGTCTGTGAAGAGATCTTTCCATTGGTGTTTAGTTTTTGAAGATCGGACTTCATTTGATCAAATGACCACAGTCCAAATTTTGATCCTTTTATCCAACAATTGTATATCCATATGTTCCCTCTTTTTTGCTGCTCCTGACTTTAATTTTTGTTTAATCTTCATCATTATTTCACTCTTTATGCATTTTTATAAAACAAATAAAATCATAGAAAAAAATTCAAGCATAATATGCAAAGGTCAAGGTCATATACCAATTATTATTATTATTATCGGCATAAAATAGCTCCAAATCTAAAAATATTTTATAGAAAGTATATGAACAAAAGTTTTAGGTTGTGAAGAGATCTTTCCATTGGTGTTTAGTTTTTGAAGATCGGACTTCATTTGATCAAATGACCACAGTCCAAAGTTTGATCCTCTTATCAAACAATAGTATATCTGCCGTATGTTTCCTCTTTTTTGCTGCTCCTGACTTTATTTTTTTGTTCAATCTTCATCATTATTTCACTGTTTATGCATTTTTATTATACAAATAAAATCATAGAAAAAAAATTCAAGCATTGTATGCAAAGGTCAAGGTCATATACCAATAATTGTTATTTTTATTGGCATAAAATAGCTCCAAATCTAAAAATATTTTATAGAAAGTATATGAACAAAAGTTTTAGTCTGTGAAGAGATCTTTCCATTGGTGTTTAGTTTTTGAAGATCGGACTTCATTTGATCAAATGACCACAGTCCAAATTTTGATCCTTTTATCCAACAATTGTATATCCATATGTTCCCTCTTTTTTGCTGCTCCTGACTTTAATTTTTGTTTAATCTTCATCATTATTTCACTCTTTATGCATTTTTATAAAACAAATAAAATCATAGAAAAAAATTCAAGCATAATATGCAAAGGTCAAGGTCATATACCAATTATTATTATTATTATCGGCATAAAATAGCTCTAAATCTAAAAATATTTTATAGAAAGTATATGAACAAAAGTTTTAGGTTGTGAAGAGATCTTTCCATTGGTGTTTAGTTTTTGAAGATCGGACTTCATTTGATCAAATGACCACAGTCCACAGTTTGATCCTCTTATCAATCAATTGTATATCCACATGTTTCCTCTTTTTTGCTGCTCCTGACTTTATTTTTTGTTCAATCTTCATCATTATTTCACTTTTTATGCATTTTTATAAAACAAATAAAATCATAGAAAAAAAAACAAGCATAATATGCAAAGGTCAAGGTCATATACCAATTATTATTATTTTTATCGGCATAAAATAGCTCCAAATCTAAAAATATTTTATAGAAAGTATATGAACAAAAGTTTTAGTCTGTGAAGAGATCTTTCCATTGGTGTTTAGTTTTTGAAGATCGAGGTTGAATTGGTTGAGTTATGACAGAAAGGCGAAAAGTGTACTTTTAACGAAATTGAAACGCTGTAGTTTCATGAACTTTGAGTCAAAAATTATGATTTCTTCAGCAAGCATTAACACACTGAAAAGTGAAGTGATGTATACTGCAAGGAATACTTGTTTGGTCACGTGATTATGATTTCATACATATTTAAGCAGAAATTATTAAAAAATTCATATAAAATCGACAAGTTGATGTTTGAAGGTGAAATTTGCAAGAATGCCGTAGACTACAATGTGCAAAAAGTCCTGAAAATTTCAAGTGATTCCGTCAACAAACATGGCAGATATTCATGTTTTTCGGATAAGGGCTTGTATACGAAAATCTAGCAATTTGAAGTAAGGGAAGAAGGCGGTTATTGGGTTGGTTACCCACGATCCGGACGTTCCTACGCAGGAAAGAGTGCCCGTGTTGAAAGGTGAATTGCGATGCGTATTTGAGAGAATGAGGTGCATTTTAGGATGCAATGGTGTACACCAGGACCGATAAGCACATTGCCTTAGTTATAACGGCTTTCTTCAAACTTTTATTAGGGGCTTTCAGCCTCAAGTAGAATTATTAGGTTTTCGCATCGCAGTGCGAAAACCTATTGTTCTTCTTCTGTTTCTTTTTTTAGGTTTTCGCATCGCTGTGCGAAAACCTATTGTTCTCGTTCTGTTTCTTTTTTTTTTTTTTTTTTTTTTGGGGGGGGTTTTCGCATCGCAGTGCGAAAACCCTTTGTTCGTTCTGTTTTTTTTTTTTTTTTTTTAGGTTTTCGCACCTCGCAGTGCGAAAACCTATTGTTCTTCTTCTGTTTTTTTTTTTTTATTATTATTTTTCTAACCTTTTTTTGTGAACGGCATATCACCATGATAGAAAAAAGTCACATTTCTGATTTTTTTACCACTTTTGTCCTATAATCTGAATTTGATCCTAACGTTGAGAAAATTTTCATTTTTTTCTTAGTTTTGCCGCTAGGTGGCGTTTTGTAAAAATGACTAAGGGCTAATAACTCTGTTATTTGAGGTCCGATTCAAATGCGGTTTTTCGCATTGTGTTCCTTGTCAGAAACTTAATAAAATATGATACGTTTCAATTATTTGCGTATATAAAACTTTCGTGCTACAGGAGGTTGAAAGTTCGAATCTCGAAAAAACGATGATATAAAGGTAGGTCTACGAAAAAAGTCCCCATTTTTTTTAGAGATGAGATAGGAGAATTTTGTTTGTTGCATGTGATTCGCAAGACATATACGCACAAAATATATGGTGTGGCGATTTTGAGAAATGCATGGTTTGTCCACAGTATGCGGTCAAACTTAACCAATATTTTCGAAAAATCAACATTTTCAAAGCATGACTTTTACGGTTATTTGCAGCTCCTGACTTTATTTTTATTCAATCTTCATCATTATTTTTTTTTTTTAAAAAAAAAATTCATAGAAAAAATATCAAGCATAATATGCAAAGGTCAAGGTCATATACCAATTATTCTTATTTTTATCGGCATAAAATAGCTCCAAATCTAAAAATATTTTATAGAAAGTATATGAACAAAAGTTTTAGTCTGTGAAGAGATCTTACCATTAATATTTAGTTTTTGAGGATTGGACTTCATTTGATCAAATGACCACAGTCCAAAGTTTGATCCTCTTATCAAACAATTGTATATCCATATGTTTCCTCTTTTTTGCTGCTCCTGACTTTATTTTTTGTTCAATCTTCATCATTATTTCACTTTTTATGCATTTTTATAAAACGGATAAATTCATAGAAACGAAAATCAAGCATAATATGCAAAGGTCAAGGTCATATACAAGTTATTGTTATTTTTATCGGCATAAAATAGCTCCAAATCTAAAAATATTTTATAGAAAGTATATGAACAAAAGTTTTAGTCTGTGAAGAGATCTTTCCATTGGTGTTTAGTTTTTGAAGATCGGACTTCATTTGATCAAATGACCACAGTCCAAAGTTTGATCCTCTTATCAAAAATTGTATATCCATATGTTTCCTCTTTTTTGCTGCTCCTGACTTTATTTTTTGTTCAATCTTCATCATTATTTCACTGTTTATGCATTTTTATAAAACAAATAAAATCATAGAAAAAAGCAAGCATAATATGTCAAGGTCATATACCAATTATTGTCATTTTTATTTGCACAAAAAAGCCCCAAATCTTAAACGATCTAATATGATACGTTTCAATTTCTGTTGCTTAAAAAAGTGATTGAATTGCGAAAACCGATGATATCGCAATTCTGATTGCGATTCTAGTATTAAACTATTCACTATCTTTTTTCAAACAAAAATTGATCTTAAGCAATGCTACTTTTCCCATTTAATATAATCATTACTGCATCTCATATCTTTGAGAATTAAATTAAGTTTCCTTTAACTAGAATAAACAATAATGGTAATTAATACCTCACACACCACTTTTCATGTAATAAAGAGACGGGATATGATTCCTATAATTTTATTTAGTCCCCAATTCTGTGAAGCTGAGATATAAACATTCTGAGCCTGAACACTTTTGATTCAGCTGCATCATCTATATCTAGATTAACCCTTTCCCTCATAGAGGACACTATGAAAAGACCTATGCGAACAGCATAAAACCAGATCAGCCTGCGAGTAACTCGCAGGCTGATCAGGTTTTATGCTGTTCGCTGCTCCTCAGTGGTCTGGAAATGAGGATTTTGTAATTAAATTTGGTAAGGTTTAACTGTGGTTTTCTGCAGATCAGGCTTTATGTGGTACCTACTGAGTGCGTCAAAATGAGTCTATAGGAGGGAAAGGGTTAAAATATACTTCATGATAAAGACTAACTGCATCATTTTGTCAAAATCAAGTTAATATTTCCTGTTACTAAGCCAGATTTTCTTGTATCTGTCCCATGGTGGTCACTTGTTTGTCAGAAATTAGACTATGCCAAGAAGCTAGAGACCTGTGGAGATAGTCTGAACCTATGGGAGGCCAGCTGTTTTATGTTCAAGGGTTTGTTAATCTTGAAGATTCTCAGAGAAACCCATAAAAACGCAACCATCAGAATTAAAACTCTGCTACAACTTCTGGGCTTCTGCTGACCTCTGTGTCAGTGATTTGTATATCAACAAGAGTGTTCTCTGGGATACATGTGTCACCTGCTGAAGCGTAATGGAAAAAGTGTGATGAACAGACAGACAGATGACAGAAAAGTGATCCCTGTGTCATCTCTGCTTACAGCAGGTGACACAAAAGGTCTTTATTTCAGTCTCAGACTCAAACTAGAACTATCACTGAAGGTGATTAATACCCCTGCAAGTCACCTTGTGTGTATGTAATGTGAGTGTAGGATGTGATGTGACTAGCAGGATTTCTATACAGCCCCTACTTTTTTGAAACAAGGGGTACAAGAAAATGCACATTTTCAAAGTGGCATTTCAAGCAATCTTAAGATATAACAGTAACTTGTAGTGAATTTTTACACACATGAATGAAACAAGAGTGTTCTCTGGAACATGTGTCACCAGCTGAAGCGTGACAGAAAAAGTGTGATGGACAGACAGACAGAAAAGTGATCCCTATGTGTCACCTCTGCTTACAGCAGGTGACACAAAAATACTCATCTTTTTTAACAATTCACTATGGAAGTAGAATTCTGAATCTGAGTGTAAAATAAAGACTTGGTAGAAAGATGAATTGAAGCCTTAAACTGCATAAATAACCATCCAGACTGAACTAATACTACCCTCTCAACTCGTATAGACGTTGATTCAGGTCCAACAGCTATGTGTCTCTTCACCTAGATTTGATTGTTGGATTGAACATCATATGTAAACATGTCTGGCCATTGTCAAGACCATTATCTTGGAATAAACTCTCCTACAGAAAGGGAACTATGCTTCTCCATGAGGCTAAACCGATCTTTTATCATGTGTAGCGTCCATGTGTAACTATATTTTGGTGTTTGTGAAAATAAACAAAAACATTTTTTTTTTCTGTGTGCTCTATACCAACCAAGAAGACTTGATGTTGCAACAAGATCTGTCAGGGGAGACAGCGCACTTGACTATTCTCAGTGCTTTATAGTATTAAAAAAAAAAAAAGCCAGCTGAATCTTTCAAGGGCCATTAAAAGATAGGTATGCTCTTTTCTACTCATTGCATTTATGTTCCTGAACAAATATACAAAGCATCAAAACATGACTTTGAAATATTTATAGGTGTATTTTTATATGGTCACAAAGGGGAATAATTCCTCTAAAATCCATGCTAGAGTTATGGGCCTTGGTCAGTGAGCTACAATTATGACCCTAAATACATTTATAAAGATTCAAGTGAATACCTTTGGTTGGTTGTGGAGATTGAATTTGCACTCATAATTTTGACCAAGAATTTCTTAGTTCACAAAGGGAATAATTCAGTTAAAATCCATGCTACCGTTATCGGTCTTAAACAATGGCCTAGAATTATGACCCTGAAGACATTTGTAAAGTTTCAAGTGAATACCTTAAGTGGTTGTGGAAATATCAGAAGATAGAAAAACTTGCACGCAAAACCTTAACCTTGAATTTTACGCCGACGCCAGGGTTAATAAGATAGCTCTCACTATTCGTCGAATAGTCAAGCTAATAAATGACACCAAAGCAATACCCACTACTGCTACATTTAAGTTTTCCAGTTTGTGACAGTATATGAGTTATAATGAAGAAAGTAAATATAGCAATGAGAAATCCTTATTTAGTCAATCATATTGGCACTCTAGTTGTAAATATAACATGTTATTGTTGTTTTTCTATACCATTTTATTTTGTTATTTTTTTAGCTTGGTTTTACAAAATAGGATTAATACTAAACATAAAAATAAAACAGCATGGCCTAGACAGCTTTTTTTTCCGAGTTACTTGCTGGTACTCAGTAGGGCAGTAGTGTTACTGACTTTACAAATGTCAGATCAATGTGTCTGGATGGTTCCAAACAAGAAACACATTTGGATGTTACAAGTTTATGAATTAGTAAAGAGACAACTCAACTGTAACCTGTACCCTGTAAAATGCTGGTTTCCTACTTATAAGAATAACTGCTTGCAGAAAATATATCAATGAACCTTTTCAATTCAGAAGTGAAAATTTTAACCAAGTCTTTACTCATTAACTAAAAGGTTCATTTTACATTCTTCTCAAAAAAAAAGCCTTTAGAATTGGAAACAATGCTAATTTTGTTACTCAGTAATGTCAATTTAATTTTGCAGAAGTCTTTTCTACTTTGATATTTCCTAAATATCTTAATATGATGGTCTGTACCTAAAAATATACCTCCTCTATTTATTTGATAAATACACAGTATGGTGTGAAAACTTCATACTTGTAAAAAGAAAGCAGTCATAAAATCTTACAAAATTTAAGAATTAGATCTATCATTCACAAGAATACATACCCCCACCCCACCCCCCTGCACAACAGCATTATAACTGTATAAAACTAGAACTATCACTAAAGTTGTTTAACCCGTTCCCTCATAGAGGATACCATGAAAAGACCTATGCGAACAGCATAAAACCAGATCAGCCTGCGAGTAACTCGCAGGCTGATCTGGTTTTATGCTGTTCGCTGCTCCTCGGTGGTCTGGTAATGAGGATTTTAAAATTAAATTTGGTAAGGTTTGAGTTTGGCTTTCTGCAGATCAGGCTTTATGTGGTACCTATTGAGTGTGTCAAAATGAGTCTATATGAGGGAAAGGGTTAATACCCCAGCATTCTGCCTTGTCTTTATATACTGTAAGTATAGGACAGGAGGTACAATATTGTCATGTGATTCCTTTAGAGTACCCACTTCTGTGAATTGGAGATACATTAAGTAAGTCTTCCACTGTCCAGTGAAAGACAGACTAACCAACTAACCAGTGGATGGAAGGAACATAGCAATACCAATATCATTGTTCGAAAACCCACGGTATAAATTCCGTTATCCCTTCTGTATATACTGTGGGGTCCCAATCCTTGGACACACACACTGACTCAGCTTAAATATTTACAAAACAAGAATGTTGAAATTTGTTCTACCATATTGAAGTTTTTAAGCAACACTTAACACTAAGTATCAATGGTGGAATTTAATCCTGAGCATCTTAAGCTTATGAAGCCTAGGGTAGTCACAACAGAAGGGACTTACCTATAACTGGATTGTTCTTGTTGCCATATTTCCAGGCATTCTCGTAGTTAATGGCAGCATCCTTGTACGACTGTTCCTTCTCCATGATGAAGCCCGAGTATTCATATGCCTTACAACACGACTGTAAAACAACATAATAGTAAATGAGAACAGACTGTGGAAGATTTCAAAGGTCAAATTGAAATAGAAGGAGATGGAACGGTCAGCCCTAAAAATGTATTCCGAAATCAGGGATATAATGAAAATAGGAAGAACAACAATGTTTATTAGAATACTTGTGTCACCTGCTGAAGCATGACAGTAAAGTGTGACAGACATATGGAAAAAGGGGAATAATAAAAGAATACTGATGCAATAGTTATGAGCCTTGTGCATGACAAAATTCATCTTATCAAGAAATGTCCATCAATGAAATTTCCTTTCAATAGCATGAGTAGAGCAGGAATTATTGTTGAATAACATGAGTGTTCTTTGGAACACGTGTGTGATGGACAGACAGACAGACAGACAGACCTCTGCTTACAGCAGGTGACACAAAAACTGGACAGATGCGTTTAAGATCTAGAGCAGCAAATAAATTCCCCTACCTTATTGTGCTGCAAGCATCGCTTCAGTAACTCCGTTGCCATGTCATACTTCCCAGACTGAAAATAAACATGCATAAAATTGCTCCTTCAAAATTCAATATCTTTTGTGACAAATATTTTATTGCACAATTTATCATCATTTTTATTTACAGATGATAATACAATTCAATGATAAAATTGAAAACTCAAATACAAATCAAAGGGTTGAAGAAAACTTAAAGATGAATTTTAGGAAGGAACCAACCTCATTTTTCATGACTAAATAATTAATAAGATCTTATACTTAAAATGCCTCACCTTGGAAAAAATGTTGAATATTTTATTTCTTGTTTTTAAAACGAACTTAGATAACAAGAAATGGAATAAGTGTATTTCAGAATAAGATTGGTGCATGTTTTATGTCATACTTAAATTGTATCATTAAAGAAACATCATCAACATTATCGATATTTGATCCATGAGATGTTTTTAAGGTCCATGAGTATATTTCTGTTAAATTTGCATTACATACATTTAACATGTATCCTAATCTACAGAGTATTCACTTCAAAGTTAACATGAACACTTGCAGCTCAAACTCAAGCATTCAAATATATATACAATTGGAAAAAAAAAAAAAAAAATTCCAAACCCCTTATTACTATATAATACATTATATAAGAAATGGATTTTGGATATAAAATGAGCCAAACACCTTTTTTTCAGACCCATTCAAGTGAACTCATTCATTATTTATTTTACAAATAATACACTTACAAGCAAAAGCATTTCAAAGTGAAGTTACAAGATCAATTATTTGTTCATTGCCACAAACTTTATTTGAAATTCGGTGGTTGATTTTTCCCTACATTTGAGAAGTCTATATACTAATATAATACCTGAATATAAATATCTGCCAGGAGCAGCCAGGCCTTCTCTAGGTCCTCTGCATCCTGAAACAGTCATGTGACATATGTAGCAGACATCCAACATAAGTCATGTGACATGTGTATCAGACATCCAACGTAAGTCATGTGACATATGTATCAGACATCCAACATAAGTCATGAAACATGAATATCAGGCATCCAACAATAAGTCATATGACATGAATATCAGATATGCAACATAAATCACATGACATGAATATCAGACATCCAACTAAAGTCATGAGACATGAATATCAGATATCCAACTTAAGTCATGAGACATGAATATCAGATATCCAACATAAGTCATGTGACATGAATATCAGACATCCAACATAATTCATGATATGAATATCAGATTTCCAACTAAAGTCATGAGACATGAATATCTGATATCCAACATAAGTCATGTGACATGAATATCAGACATCCAACATAATTCATGTGACACAAATATCAGACATCCAACATAATTCACATGAACATTCACAACCAATCACATTACAAAGATTATACAGATGTTTTACAACACTTAGATATAATTTTCAGATATCTAAATCTAGGACCCATAAAAGTTTTTAAAATCTCAGAACTCGTTTAGATATCGACCATCAGTCAGATGGTGCAAATATAGCTAACTTTGCCCTCTGGCTTATATCTGTCTTGGAAACACTGTTTAATTCAGGAGGTTGATACTCTAAGTGAATTTTCAGTCATCTACTTTAAGTTAAAAGAATATCTAAGTTTAGAATTTTTCTCTCATTTTTGTGCACTTTTACATGGTAAATTAAACTAAAATATACTGTGGAATCAAATCTGTACTGAGGTTTGTAAGGGGTGAACTTAATGAAATCAGTGACATTGATGCTGACATTCAGTGATAACTGAAGTAACGATGACCAGAACTCTGACAGAACCCACAAGAAACATCAAGCTGCCTTTAATGACACTAGAGAAATGCTCAATGTTTCACAACAGTATTATTACTTGTACATGGTTTGTCATGGTACAGGACAGGTAAAGACATGAATTGTTCCAGTTAATTGAACAACACAGACACCTAATTATACGATTTTATTGTAAGACTATATTATTTCAGTTATGGTCATAGAAAAATTAATATTTTCACTACTTACTTCAACCCTGGTAAAATTACTGTTACTATTAAAATTTGATAGTGCAATATATAGACAATAAAATAGAAATGGAAGCCAGAGTAATTGAGAACTTCTTTCTTGAATACCTTAAGTTATTTATTTCCTGCATTTGGGTATGAAAAATATGGGAAAATCCCAGTTATCAGCTTGGCGCATGGAATATTATGCATAAGAGTTTGTTAAAGTACAGAACAAACATTAGCCTTTCAATAAATTGTAAAAGTAATATTTCATGAGATAATTAATGATAACACAAAGAACAGCAAATAGATATTCACATCTTCCACCTACAGTGTTATATTTTTATTTCTATCTTCTTTTTTCAGTTGTGGCCAGAGCAGGGAACTGGTCACTATGAATGTGATGGGTACCAACCTGCATGGTCCAGCTGCTCTTGGCAACCCTCTTCAACTGGTTCCTGGCTCGAGGAGTCTGTTTCAGGACCATGTAGGCAGCTGCCATACCGTACAGGGCACCAACATTTTCTCGTGCCTGAAATAGAAACATAAGCATTATATGACCATGAATACATCTGCCATTCAAACAATATTTTCTTTGGCTGTGGCTGAATTCTAACTGTTTTTTTATAACAAAGTAAGTCCTCTACAACTAGCAATCAAATTTAGGTTAATGCTTGCCCTCCATTGTTTAATATTCCAGTATAAAGCCTCATTTCAAGGTTTTTTTTATTCATTCATCTATATTTTACATAATTTTATTTATTCAGTCTTTTTTCATATGAGTTATTATACAATCTCTAAAACAAAAACAAAGTAGCTGTTCCCTAATTCTTAAAATTGATCTATTGATTATTGAAACAGGCACCCTGCTCTTGAATACTGAAATACCATCTCAGTCTCAAATTTGTTTTCAATACTCAAATCCTTAATGATACAAATGTGAATCCGAGTATGAAAATCAAAATATTTAAGTACCATTTTTATTTTTGAGAACAAGGAGCCAAGATTTAAACAAGAGGCCCATGATGGCCCTAAATCGCTCACCTGAGATAAATAGGTTGACCCAAGGAACATCTGTACCAATTTATTTTAAAATCTGGCCAGTAGTTTTGAAGAAGATGATTTTTAAAGTTTTCTTTTTTTTTCTTTTTGTTGCCATGGCAACCAGAGTTCTATATGGATCAAGTTTATTTTAGGAACTTTTGTGAATATTGACCCAAGGATCATTCCTGCCAAGTTTAATCAAATTCTGTCCAGTGGTTTCAGAGGAAATGTTGATTAAAGTTTTCCCTATATACATAAAAGGCAAATAAGCCCCGCAACTGGTGGCCATGTTTTTTACGGATCGGAATAATTTTAGCAACTTTGGTAGAGGTTGACCCAAGGAACATCTGTACCAATTTATTTTAAAATCTGGCCAGTAGTTTTGAAGAAGATGATTTTTATTAAAGTTTTCATTTTTTTTTTTCTTTTTGTTGCCATGGCAACCAGAGTTCTATATGGATCAAGTTTATTTTAGCAACTTTTGTGAAGGTTGACCCAAGGATCATCCCTGCCAATTTTAATCAAATTCTGTCTAGTGGTTTCAGAGGAGATGTTGTTTAAAGGTTTCTCTATATACATATAAGGCAAATAAGCCCCGCCCCTGGCGGCCATGTTTTTTTACTGATCGGAATAATTTTAGCAACTTTGGTAGAGGTTGACCCAAGGAACATCTGTACCAATTTATTTTAAAATCTGGCCAGTAGTTTTGAAGAAGATGATTTTTATTAAAGTTTTCATATTTTTTTTCTTTTTATTGCCATGGCAACCAGAGTTCTACATGGATCAAGTTTATTTTAGCAACTTTTGTGAAGGTTGACCCAAGGATCATCCCTGCCAAGTTTAATCAAATTCTGTCCAGTGGTTTCAGAGGAGATGTTGTTTAAAGATTTCTCTATATACATATAAGGCAAATAAGCCCTGCCCCTGGCGGCCATGTTTTTTGACGGATTGGAATAATTTTAGCAACTTTGGTAGAGGTTGACCCAAGGAACATCTGTACCAATTTATTTTGAAATCTGGTCAGTAGTTTTGAAGAAGATGATTTTTAAAGTTTTCATTTTTATTTTTTTTTGTTGCCATGGCAACCAGAGTTCTACATAGATCAAGTTTATTTTAGCAACTTTTGTGAAGGTTGACCCAAGGATCATCCCTGCCAAGTTTAATCAAATTCTGTCCAGTGGTTTCAGAGGAGAAGTTGTTTAAAGGTTTCTCTATATACATATAAGGCAAATAAGCCCTGCCCCTGGCGACCATGTTTTTTTACGGATCGGAATAATTTTAGCAACTTTGGTAGAGGTTGACCCAAGGAACATCTGTACCAAATTATTTTGAAATCTGGCCAGTAGTTTTGAAGGAGATGATTTTTAAAGTTTTCAAATTATTTTTCTTTTTGTAGCCATGGCAACCAGAGTTCTTCATGGATCAACTTTATTTTAGCAACTTTCGTAGAGCCTCACCCAAGGAACATTCCTGCCAAGTTTCATTAAATTCTGTCCAGCGGTTTCAGAGGAGATGTCGTTTAAAGCAAATTGTTGACGACGGACGACGCACGACGCACGACGAGGGACGCCGGACGAAGTGCGATCACAAAAGCTCACCTTGAGCACTTTGTGCTCAGGTGAGCTAAAAAAAAAAAAATCAACTTTTACTCAATAAATCATACTTTTATTCATACTTATGAAAATGATATTGACTTCACATGGAGGGGTGAGAGGGAAACTTGGCTAAGTGCATATAAATATATTCTGATATATATATATTCATTTAGCCTAGTTTACCCTCACCCCTCCATTAATTTATTATTCATGGTTTGTAAGAAAGATTCTGACAAAATCTGTTGCAAGTGATTTGTTTCATCTTGACATATGGTGTAAATAAAGTTCTGACTCCCAACTGAATTCTATTTCAATTAGACTGAAAACCTTTAAAAGTAATAAATGAATCTGGATACAAAATAAATCTTATCAGTGGTATAAATCAGATATAAAATGTCTAAATATTCTGGTTTTAAATGTCAATGAAAATCCAGAAGTTCAATTAAACTTTGAGTAATTGCTACCTAAACAATTAAACTGTATAACTCAATTAGCTGTAGCTATATAGGAGAGAAATGGATAACTTAAGTTTAAACATACCAGTACATGTATTTATGAAACGTCAATTGGGAAACCAGTTATTTTAAACTTATGTGTTGGGAAACAAGTTCTTTCAACTTATGTGTTAGGAAACAAGTTCTTTCAACTTATGTGTTGGTAAACTGCAATTTCTTCCAACTTACCTGTTGGGAAACAAGATATAAGTTGGTAAACAATTTCTTTCAACTTACGTGTTGGGAAACAATTTCTTTCAACTTATGTGTTGGGAAGCAAGTTCTTTCAACTTATGTGTTGGGAAACAAGTTCTTTCAATTTATGTGTTGGGAAACAAGTTCTTTCAACTTATGTGTTGGGAAACAAGTTCTTTCAATTTATGTGTTGGGAAACAAGTTCTTTCAATTATGTGTTGGGAAACAAGTTCTATCAACTTATGTGTTGGGAAACAAGTTCTTTCAATTTATGTGTACGGAAACAAGTTCTTTCAATTTATGTGTTGGGAAGCAAGTTCTATCAACTCATGTGTTGGGAAACAAGTTCTATCAACTTATGTGTTGGGAAACAAGTTCTTTCAATTTATGTGTTGGGAAACAAGTTCTTTCAACTTATGTGTTGGGAAACAAGTTCTTTCAATTTATGTGTTGGGAAACAAGTTCTTTCAACTTACGTGTTGTAAAACAAGTTCTTTCAATTTATGTGTTGGGAAGCAAGTTCTTTCAATTTATGTGTTGGGAAACAAGTTCTATCAACTTATGTGTTGGGAAACAAGTTCTTTCAATTTATGTGTTGGGAAGCAAGTTCTTTCAACTTATGTGTTGGGAAACAAGTTCTTTCAATTTATGTGTTGGGAAAACAAGTTCTATCAACTTATGTGTTGGGAAACAAGTTCTATCAACTTATGTGTTGGGAAACAAGTTCTTTCAATTTATGTGTTGGAAAACAAGTTCTATCAACTTATGTGTTGGGAAACAAGTTCTTTCAATTTATGTGTTGGGAAACAAGTTCTATCAACTTATGTGTTGGGAAACAAGTTCTTTCAATTTATGTGTTGGGAAACAAGTTCTTTCAATTTATGTGTTGGGAAACAAGTTCTTTCAATTTATGTGTTGGGAAGCAAGTTCTTTCAACTTATGCGTTGGGAAACAAGTTCTTTCAATTTATGTGTTGGGAAACAAGTTCTTTCAATTTATGTGTTGGGAAGCAAGTTCTTCAATTTATGTGTTGGGAAGCAAGTTCTTTCAATTTATGTGTTGGGAAACAAGTTCTATCAACTTATGTGTTGGGAAACAAGTTCTTTCAATTATGTGTTGGGAAAAAGTTCTTTCAATTTATGTGTTGGGAAGCAAGTTCTTTCAATTTATGTGTTGGGAAACAAGTTCTATCAACTTATGTGTTGGGAAACAAGTTCTTTCAATTTATGTGTTGGGAAACAAGTTCTTTCAATTTATGTGTTGGGAAGCAAGTTCTTTCAATTATGTGTTGGGAAACAAGTTCTATCAACTCATGTGTTGGGAAACAAGTTCTTTCAATTTATGTGTTGGGAAACAAGTTCTTTCAACTTATGAGCAGGGAAACAAATTAGTTCTTTCAACTTATGAGCAGGGAAACAAGTTCTTTCAACTTACATGTTGGGAAACAAGTTCTTTCAACTTATGTGTTGGGAAACAAGTTCTTTCAACTTATGAGCAGGGAAACAAATTAGTTCTTTCAACTTATGAGCAGGGAAACAAGTTCTTTCAACTTACATGTTGGGAAACAAGTTCTTTCAACTTGTGTGTTGGGAAACAAGTTCTTTCAACTTTCATGTTGGGAAACAAGTTCTTTTAACTTACATGTTGGGAAGCAAGTTCTTTTAACTTATGAGCAGGGAAACAAATTCTTTCAACTTGTGTGTTGGGAAACAATTTAGTTCTTTCAACTTTCATGTTGGGAAACAAGTTCTTTCAACTTTCATGTTGGGAAACAAGTTCTTTTAACTTATGAGCAGGGAAACAAATTCTTTCAACTTGTGTGTTGGGAAACAATTTAGTTCTTTCAACTTACGTGTTGTAAAACAAGTTCTTTCAACTTTCGTGTTGGGAAACAAGTTCTTTTAACTTATGAGCAGGGAAACAAATTCTTTCAACTTGTGTGTTGGGAAACAAGTTCTTTCAACTTATATCAAAATTCCTCTCAATGGCTCCTGGGTTGCAACCTGGGAAGGCCATGAAAAATCCTTGCCCCTAACTGGATTACCAATATCCTTCAGATCCACAGAGTCATGAGAAAAGGATATATAAGTGATGAGTGAATCTTGAGGGCTTGGTGCAACACTGTATTAACTGCATCTTTATTTATGTTTTGGTTACAACAGTTTTGCACCAAGCCCTCACAATTCATTCATATGATACAACTGTGTAAGTTATAGGTTGCTTAAATATAGGAGATTACACTTAAGGCGATACTTAAAGATAGAAGATTGAACAGAATCTGATTTGGATGATTAGTCATACCATGCAGGATCATCTTCAGGAGGTAATTTAAAATGGAGCATGACAAACAGAAAGAGTACAGGGGAGCTAGCAACATTTCTGGAACTACCGTCTGGTATTTTACATTACATGATGATAGAAATGTATTTATTATCATTGAAAATGGTTCTTTTCCAGAGAATAAAGGACAACCAATGCATAGTTTTGTATATACAGTAAAAGTGTGGTAGTCAAGGCATGATTAAAGTGCATTTTGCCTGATACCAGATAAATTCGAAGTCCTAAGAAAGACAGAAAAAGAGGGTAAATATTCATGCATTTTTTAGCCTTGTGATTATCAAGGCATTTAATTTCCCAATAGTTCCTAGGATGATCGCAATTTCAGTGAATACATTAAAATCATGACTTTATTTGTGTTATTCAAATGCAATTTTGTCTTTAGCACAAATAATTAGGCCATACTGCAGTATTCCCCCCCCCCCCCCCCACCAATCCTGACCTCCTCGACCTTCACTATGAGTGTGGGTCGTCCCGTGACATGACACAACATGGGTCCTATATACCCTCACCTTCTGTCAAGTTGGGGATGTATCAACAGAATCAAGATAAACTAGCTTTTGCAAAATTTTTTTCCCAAAGTGATACATTTAGCTATCAGAATTAAGACCAGCAATGTGAAGCATTCCTGTTACAAACCACATTCAATTCTGGTTATTTTAAGATTCAGCCCTAAAATATAACTTTTATTGATTTAATCCAAGCAGTTGACATTTCTTGGTATTTCCAAATCAGATTTGCCGGTTAACTTAATAGGGTTAACTGAAGTTCACAGACATTAATGTTCCCCATTAGAGCACACAAAGGAAACTTTACTTCCTTTTGACAAATTTTAATTCCTCTCATTTTCAGATGTTCATAATTGCTAGAGATTTTTTTTTTCATAATAAAGAAAACCACTGTTGTCTGTAGATTTTCCATCACGACATGCTGCAGGATATCTGAATTGAAATGGTGCAGACTGCCAGCAGTTTTTTTGTTTATAGTACAATATAATATTAAAATCCCTAGATCTCATGAATATTCATGTACAAATTTACAACTTGAACATTAATTTACTGAACTTTAAATGGGATATGAAACAATATATTTTTGGCCTGAGCTACAATTTTGTAGAACAAACGGCCTTGAAATTAAGGGTTAATTAAAAAATTGGATTTTTGAAAAAAATTTTTTCATTTGATATGTCCTTACAACATTTCCATATTCCTAGTATGGAATGTCATTATTATATTTTCAATAGTTCATGTATGAAATCAAACTATTAAACTTTAATGGCACTTATCTAATTCAACACTTTATCCCATTAAGTACATATATACCTAAACTGTTTAACCCTTTCCCTCAATAGGTACCACATAAAGCCTGATCTGCAGAAAACCACAGTTAAACCTTACCAAATTTAAGTACAAAGTCCTCATTTCCAGACCACTGAGGAACAGCGAACAGCATAAAACCTGATCAGCCTGCGAGTTACTCACAGGCTGATCTGGTTTTATGTTGTTCGCAAAGGTCTTTTCATGGTTTCCTCTATGAGGGAAAGGGTTAAGAAACCCTACAGCACAACATTTTACCTCTTGAACATTTATGTGCAAATTTATGACAAGATGAGTAACACTTTATTGAAATTTAAAAGGTATATGAAAAACTTTTCGTTGAAGAGAAAACTGTGTTGATTCTGAGCTACAATAATGTATTAGCAAAATGAGAAGACTCCTGGAGAGAGCTGTTTGATCAGGGCCTTCTCCTTTACCTAAGGTGTCAAAACACATCTATATGATATAAAGGGTTCACGTGGAAAGGGTAATATATATAACAAAATTGAAAATATTAACTCAGAGACAGAGAAGATATTACTGATACAAATTTCAAAACTGAGATTCCTTTTAACAAAGAAAATGTTCAAGCACTAAATGATGTTCTTTGTAACCTTCTTTTCTGACTTTTGTTTATGTGGAATGGGTAATACATATTACAAAATTGAAATATTAACTCTGAGAAGACATTACTGATAAAATTTAAAACTGAGATTTACTTAAGCAAGAAAATGTTCAACCGCAGAATAATATTCTTTTTAACCTTCTTTTCTGACTTTTGTTAATAGACTATTCAATCTTACACAAGTGATCAATACACAATCTGTTCGAAAGAAACACAAAACGTGACAAAGTGTGAGACAACCTCAGACAAACACTGACACAGTCAAAAGATTAACCTTCAAGCATTTCCCTAGTTTTACTGGGGATCAGTGCACAGATGTCTTTTGTTCTGATAATTCTTTTAACTTCACAAAGAATTAGCAAAAACTACAATTTATTTCAAGACCTGTTCTTGCTGAACCCCTAATTAGTCCAAGATGTGTAGGAAATGACATTTATACATCACAAAAGGGTAAAGAAAATGCCACGAGTCACATGTGATAAAAACACCCTAGTCCTGCTTTCATTTATGAGAAAATTGAGAACAATTTTTTGGGGAAAAATAGAATTATGATTAAAGATGATTAATACAAGGGGGGACAGGATGTGACTTACAAGTGAGATTCCTATATAGGTCCTACTTATAAGAATATGGGATATAATCTTTATAAATGTTCTCATTTTCAAACAACCCCAAAGGCACATACATATGACAATAAAGTTATTTTACGGACAAAACAACACTATACCCAACACTTTCAATTTACATGTATTAAAAACATAGTTAGTTTTAAACTTAATTTTATATGTCAATTGGAAAACAAAATCTTAAAACTTTTACTAATTTTTCTATGATCCTTGATTGAGCCAGGACTAGGTGCTGAAAGAATTATGCGTCATAAATGGGGTTTGAACCCACAACCTACAGATTAACAGACATGTACACTACTGCTGGACCACATTGCCAACCAAAAATGTAACATCCAAATTTAATGAAGTCTATCATTTATCATGTATTCATAAGTATATTTCTATGTATTCATAAAATATCTTTTATGTATTCATAAGTATATTCTTTATGTATTCATAAGTATATCTTTTATGTATTCATAAGTATATTCTTTATGTATTCATAAGTATATTTTTTATGTATTCATAAGTATATTTTTTATGTATTCATAAGTATATCTTTTATGTATGCATAAGTATATCTTTTATGTATTCATAAGTATATCTTTTATGTATTCATAAGTATATTCTTTATGTATTCATAAGTATATTCTTTTATGTATTCATAAGTATATTCTTTATGTATTCATAAGGGATAACCAGGAGAACATTTGTTCCAACATCTGAGTATCAAATATTTGCACCCTAACACATACCCTGCCACTCTAATGCCAATTTAATTAAACAAAAACACCCCAAATACTTTATTAAGACGGCTGTTGGTGGCAGTTGCACTCTCAAGCCTAAATGAAGTATCTTACAGAGTATTGCTATTAAAAATATTTCAGTTTCATTACTCTTATTTTTATCAAATCTATATATTAAACACAACATAGGGATGATCCGATGTTCTGAGTAACTGAATGTCAAAATTGCTACTTGTTGCCATCTCTAGTAATTGTTTTTTATTTTTATTTTAAATTTCCCTATAAAACACAAATTATTTTTTCTTTTTTTCTTTCTTTCTTTTCAATTTATCTATAAAATACAAAATAAAGCATACACAAATGAGAAAAGGTTAATCAACAACTTCAAAACATAACATTTACTGATCCTTTTTATAAAGTCCTACATAAACACAAATAACAGCGTGAAAGTTGACTGCTTCATAACTACATGTAATTTGCTATTAACCCTTTCCCTCATATAGACTCATTTTGACGCCCTCAATAGGTATCACATAAAGCCTGATCTGCAGAAATCCAGTTAAACCTTACCAAATTTATTTACAAAATCCTCATTTCCAGACCACTGAGGAGCAGCGAACAGCATAAAACCTGATCAGCCTGCAAGTTACTCACAGGCTGATCCGGTTTTATGCTGTTCGCATAGGTCTTTTCATGGTGTCCTCTATGAGGGAAGGGTTAAAAATATATAGAATCATATTAACCATTTCAGAACTTTGGAAAAACAAAATTCTTCATTACCACTTATTTTATATTTAAAGGCCCATTATATTTCATTATGATTCAATTTTCATGAATAAGAAAACATAAAATAACATGGACATATTCTAGACCTCCACAAATGGTACATAATGTGCAAATATCTGCTGTAAAATATCAGTAAACACATGGAAAATGTTAATCAAATTATGCAGTTTAGTATTTTGGATGGATGTTAAAATACTCTCATTGTTTACATTTTGCATTTGCGTGTATTCCCGAAGACGGTCAGTAATCAAAATAATTTTATTTAAAAAACTATTGCCGAATCACAATCTGCCTATTTGTTAATTTCATACGTAAGGTCTATGGAAAACAACAGAATATTGACAAAGATATGCTGAATAAACAATTAAGTTATTTTTGTAAACACTTGAATGATCTTAAGTAAAAGATTCTTTCTTATTCATGAATTGTAATAATGTTTTCATCGATGAGTATGTACAGATTGCATTTCATAACAAATATATAGCACACACTTTGCTTGTCAGTCCGAAGAATATATGCTGCTTTTGGAAGAAAAATGGGCCTTTAAGGAAGTTTCATTATAACACAACAGTCAAAGAAAAAAAAATTGTAAGAGGATTCATGTCAAATGATCATTATCTGTTTAATGCTAAATAGAAACCAATTTCTTAGACACTGTTCTGTGCAAGAGTAACACAACATTGTGAAAAGACCATATTTCACCAATCTGGGAAAAAATAAAACAAATTTCAATAATTTGGGAAAAATTTGAGAGACTGAAAAGATTAATGTATTTTGATTTTATATGCAAGATTCATAGAGCCATTTCCTAGTAAAGTTCCTAAATTTCTTAAATAAAACATGTCTTAGATTCTGCATCAAGTTAGGAGACTTTCCACATCGAATTTGGGGAAAATAAACTTTTTTTTTCTCATGCATTTCTGGACTGACATTAGAAAAAAAACAAATCTGGTAAAAATTTTGTGTTACTTTTCCTTATAGTATGATGGCGTCAAAGGGACATGGAATACTTTTTTATATGTAGTGTGCGAACACAGTAACTATTGCGTGTGAACACGATAACGTATACATGCAAATGTTGTAGTTATCATGTGCGTACACTATAGTTATTGTGTGTGCATGTGATATAAACAATATCTTCCATGTCCCCTTAATGCCACCTTACATTAGTGTATACAAACATGTTAATCTGTATGAATACACAAACAGGTGATCATAAACACTGAGAGGCAAGCCTCCTTGATAGACAACATGCATAATACTAATACATTGGCATACTGCTACCTTGCTTTTGTCCTTCTGAAATCCATAAATAAACTTGTCTCTTTTAAGAGGGATTCAAAAATGAAATTAAAGGATAATTGTCAAACAGAAAACCTTTCCAGTCTTTACTAATTAGATTTTCGATTTGACTGACAAGCTATCCAATAGCTAAACAAGGACAAGAGGTAGTCAATGGTTGACCTGATTTACACAAAAAATAAATGGGTTTTTTTTATGATTCTACTAGTGAGCAATTGACTTTGCAATAAATGTGAAAGACAATGACATTAATTTTCACAGTTAAAAACTGGAAAGGTGCATAAGACAGAAATTCAAAAAAATCATAGTGAAAAAGTAGTATCTTAAAGAAAATAAAGCAAAGAGGGGGTGGTAATTATGAATAGAAATAAGTGTTAAATAGAAAGCCACTTTAAAAATGAATTAATCATAGGAATGATATGGGAAAAATATTTTTTTAAGGTTAGGAGAGGAAAAATTGTAAAATAAAAATAGGGGCATGAAACTAAAACCAAATGAAAATAGTATAATGTAACTGGGAAAACCACTTAAACTAAAATAATATAAAGAATCTTTATCCAAAACCCCAAACTCCATACTTGATTTTATTGCATTTAAAATATAGTAAAAAAAACAAAAAAACAAGTCTAATGGTAAAAATGGGCCTTTTATTCTAGAAGATCTGAACAAGAATGTTCTTTGGAACACTTGTGTCACCTGCTGAAGTGTAACAGAAAAAGTGTGACGGACAGACAGATGACGGAAAAGTGATCCATATGTGTCATCCCTGCTTACAGCAGGTGACACAATTATCAAAAAATTGTTTGGGGATTTCTGTTGCAACAACAGTGTCTCAGTCGTACAGTGGCATCCAGCTAATCACAGATACAGAAAAGCTCTGAAATGCAAAGAGGCCTCAGGGTAGAACCATCAACCCACTGTAAGCCATCTGAAAACTGTCCAAGTGACCAGCCTGAGATTCAAACTTATAGCAGTGAGAGACTAAGAAATTGCAAATGAGCAACCTTTAATAGAAGTCACTGGTAGCAATCATTCAAACCCAGCTGGTTGCTCTCAGACTGACATGGCCCCCTGTTCTAAAAAAAACAAAAAACTTAAACTTGATTTTTGGCTTAAGCTCAAATATCATACTGAAATCTCTAATGAAGCTTATAGTCATAACTGAGTCCCAGCTTGAAAATCATACTTATGGTTTTTTTTAAGTATTTTTTTTTCTGAACCCAGTGTTATTAGTTACTGACAATGTATGTGAGGTAGGGGTTTACAGGTGAAGTGCCTAAGGCCCCACCACCAGGAGCCCTGCCAGCCAATCCCCACCCTATCCATGTGATACAGTTCCCCATCTTACCTCATCAGACGCCATCTCCATGAAGTTATTCAGGGCCTTCTCCACATTCTGTTTCTGTTTGGTGGCTATCAGAGCCATGTTCTGCAGGAACTTGGGGCGCATATCTCCAGGCTTAGGTTTCAGCTCCTGTATAAACAACACCATCCATCATAAGTAAACAGTTTTTATCAGCATCTGAACTAACTCATGTTTAGATATATTTGTTAATTGGATTAAACATCACACTAACAGTATTTTAATCATTTGGAGACGATGTCTACTTGAAACAGATATAGTGCTGTCACACTGCAGTATCGTGCCATAGACATGTTGCATGATACCACACACAGTCACATTATCTTGACCCCGGGCCAACAAGTCCTGGAACTACCCTTATATGCTGAGAGCCAAGGAAGGGAGCTATACCAGTACCATCTTTTATGACTTTGGTATGTCACTGCCAGAATTTCCACATCCCACCCTGTCTCCCTGTAACGTGAGAGAAGGACGGGACGTGGCCTGATGGAATGGGACAGGACAGGACGGGATGACCATAATTCCTATATAGTTCTCATTTCTGTGAAACAAGTGCGTAATATTTTAAGGGGAAATTTTATTCAGAGAAACTGACAAAGTATACTCCTGATAATCGGGAAAGAAACTCCATGGGCTCACCTTCAGCAGTTTCTCTGCTGTCCTCACTGCCATCTGTTCACTGTCCGTCTTGTCCCTGTCCTGGTTAGTGCTGTAACACAAGTGTTCACAACATACAAGTCTGATCATGTACTACAAAGTTGAACATGCTACAAAATTATCACGAAATCTATAAATCTTAATAATTTCGAGGGGCTAAAGCAAAACTAGGCTAAGTTCTCATATAGATATATACACTAAGCCTAGTTTTGCTCTCACCCCTCATTATTATGTTTGGGATATGCCAATCACAATTGATAATTTATAGTCTGGCTGAAGATGGGCTTGAAACTTGAGGTAGAGCAAGCAAGACCAGGTCATTTGAAGTAGAGGGAGCATCAGTGCAGTGGAAGGCATGGGCAGAGATAGATTAAAAGGGCCATTGTTGAAACCAGGGCTATCGCAGGACATCCTGGAAAGAGTGGACTAAATGATGATATTGATAATGATCAGAGAGAGAGAGAGTTATTTCTTTTCAGGACAGTTATTTTATTTTATCATAAGTCATCAAACTAATACAAAAAGCTCTCTGAAATAAATTTTTGTAGAAATGTGTAACAATAAGTATGGGATGGTAGGATGGAGGCATGACATGACTGGATAGGACGAGTGTGTTTCCTATATAGCCCCCACTTCTGAGAAAAGTGGGGTTATTACAATCTCATAATTAGTGGCCACTGCTTTCACCGTGAGGTTTAAGACTCATACCTGGCACCTCCCTCCACACTCTCAAACACCTCCCCACCAATGTCTCGCTGTCCGGATTCAGGCAGATCTCCACCATAGAGTAGGTGGCCAACATCCCCCAGTCGGAGTCCTTCCGGGCCATGTTAAACAGCTTCAGAGCTGATGTTGGGTTCCCTGTGTACCTGGAGAAGAATATTCCTCACACTTAACTATTATCATGAGCGAGCAATGTAAACTAGAGCTATCACTTAACCCTTTCCCTCATATAGACTCATTTTGACGCACTCAATAGGTACCACATAAAGCCTGATCTGCAGAAAACCACAGTTAAACCTTACCAAATTTAATTACAAAATCCTCATTTCCAGACCACTGAGGAGCAGCGAACAGCATAAAACCTGATCAGCCTGCGAGTTACTTGCAGGCTGATCTGGTTTTATGCTGTTCGCATAGGTCTTTTCATGGTTTCCTCTATGAGGGAAAAGGTTAAGGTGATTAATATCCCAGCATCTGATCTTGTGTTCATGTAAAATGCTTGTAGGACAGGACATGACTTGATGAGACAGCGTATGATGTGATGTGAGAAGACATGATTTCTATATACATGTAGCTCCAACTTCTGTGATGCAGGCATACAACAGGAACAGGAATAATCACTCATGGAGAACTCTTTCAGCATGTGAACTCTTTTTTTCTGTTTTTCAAAAACTGACCCATATCTGAGTGACCAAAAAAAACAACAACTGAATTTGTCATCATGCAAACATTTTATGCACCAAATTTGGGCATACTACTCCAAACAGAACCCAATTCTCTTTATTTTGGTAACAAAAACCTTGATTGTAAACAGAGTGACAATAAAAGGTATCCCACTTTATACCTCATGGAAACAACATTCTATCATGGGGAAATTTGGAAAATTATCAAGGTGTTGAGAACTTAATTTCATGTTCATACAGTCTCCATTGTACATGCAACCACCCAAAACCCCTAGTAATGCTGAGAATTAGAAGAAACAAATCCATGCTTTGCCTATGTTGAATGATGAACAACTGCTTCCTCCATAAACTGTCATTCTCTGACATGTTTCCTTCCCTATTATGACAATATTCATCTTCAAATGGAATTCCTTCTTTTAAACAGTTCTTCTCTTAAAAGGCTAAAGGCCATGCAATTTGTGTTCAGACATTGATTTACTCTTGGCTGTTAAAAGTTTTTCACCAGATGCCTAAACTATTTTTGCCATTTTTTCATCATACAAAAGTAAGTACTCTAGTATTTTGTTCCTCAAATTATTCTTACTAAAAGCTCATATTCATTGCAAAAGAACAGAGACTTTACTATTATTGTTGTTTAAGAATTAAACATCTCTGTGACAGAACTTCAGTTAAATAACAATAACCAGCAAATTACAGATGAATGTTTGTTTGTTGGATTTAACGTCCCACTGACAGTATTTCAGTCATTTGGAGACAATGTCTACTTGAAACAGATATAGTGCTGCCACAATGCAGTATCACGACAAAGACATGTGGCATGATACCACACCCAGTCACATTATCCTGACACCGGCCAACCAGTCTTGCAACTACCCTTATATGCTGAGCGCCAAGCAAGGGAGCTATAACAGTTCCATTTTTTATGACTTTGGTATGTCACGGCTGGGGATCGAACCCATGACCTCTTGCTCTCGAGGTGGACGCTCTAACCACTCGGCCACCAGGGACAGTAAATTACAGATGGAGTACGACAAAAAATAAAATAAGCACAGAAAACATCCTAGTACAGCCACTGGCCTATGGCAAGTCATCCTGATTTGAACTGCAATGAAAACAGGGATTTTTCTTAGTTTCTCCAGGTACAAAGTACTAATCCAACATAGAAACCATCAAGAGGGTAAGTATAAGTTTGAACCTTTTGTTCATCAATCAACTTAAAAATACAAAAAAACGTCAGCTGCAAGGAATCCACTCATTTATATAAGTGGCAAGTGTAGGTCACATTGCACAGGAAAACACTATTTTCCTTAACCCTTTCCCTCATATAGACTCATTTTGACGCACTCTATAGGTACCACATAAAGCCTGATCTGCAGAAAGCCAAACTCAAACCTTACCAAATTTAATTGTAAAATCCTCATTTCCAGACCACTGAGGAGCAGCGAACAACATAAAACCTGATCAGCCTGCGAGTTACTCGCAGGCTGATCTAGTTTTATGTTGTTCACATAGGTCTTTTCATGGTTTCCTCTATGAGGGAAAGGGTTAACACAACTTAAGTGAAATCAGTTAAAATATAGTATCCCCGAAGAAAGTGCATGTGGTACCATATGACACATTCGACAACATGGAGACTTAACAAGTTCCGGGTAGCAAATTCATAAGTTCAGCCTGTGAAATCAGCGCAAGAGCAAAGTGCCAAGTGACAGCAAATGAAAATAGAAAATCTAAATGTATGATTTATACTTCTAAATATAGTTTTAATACCGTCTGTGGTGCAGTTGCCTGTAATGGGGGAAACCACTCAATTTTTACAATCACTGATGGTTGCATTGGGCGTCTGTAGATGGGTATTGATAGATGTAATACGCATGTATAGTTCATAATCAAATTCTTAGTCAAAAACCATCTGTGAACAAGCTGCTTTTAACTCATAGAAATAAGACCTTATGTCATTTTTTGCAAGAGAAAGTTTCAAACATTCAGGACATCACTGTAAATACATTATACTCAGTGGGGAATTAAACAGAATGTACAAAATAGAATAACAGCAAAAAATGACTGTCTTACATCATCTCCGTTATTTTCATTTTTTTTTCTCCTTTTCTAAGGCAAGAAACCTTAATATAAATGAGTTACAATGATAACTGTAAGGTATAACAGAGAACTGGATGAAATTTTAAGCAAACAAGCAGTCTCTCCATAGAAATTCAATTGTATCACTTGTCTGCTCTACAATTCCCTTACCACATCAACAGTTACCGCCATGTCTGGCTCTCTCACATGAATCACAGTCTATCTGACAACGCTAATGTCTACTGAATCCACTCAAAGTCTAGACAGACCATCAAAAATTTAAACAGACTTACATCCAACTTGTAAATTTAATATTTCATTGCCACAAGCCCTGAAATCAGTTGGCACAAGGCATATTGAAAATGAAGTGGACAAATCTAAAGCTGAAATTGGTGAGAAAATGGACATATTTATTGCTGAAAAACTTGAGACTTTTTGTTACTGTTCCATAAAAGCAATCAAATGGGCAATTGCTTCTCCAGTTTTCCACAAGTAAAGTAAGTATTTGGAAGAAACCATAGAAATATGTTTGATTAAGGATGATGAAATTGGAAGAAAAGAGATATAAGACAGAAAATTAGATGTCTCTGGAAAATTTATGCGAGTAGTCAACCACTAGTGTGACAGTATTAAAGTCTTATATTCTCTGCCAATTTCTTTTCTTACAAAATCTAATTATCACCAATCAAAACAAAATGTCCAAACTGATGTTTTTGAGATATATGTAAAATCATGCAACTTTTATGGATTAGCTATGGGCTAAAAATAGTACATGTATATCTTGACTAAGAGTAATGCTACTCAATATTTGAGGATCTAAGTTATCTGCATTTTTCTTGGATTCTAAGTCCCACCAACAGGATTTCAGTCATTTGGGGACTTCTGTCAACATGAGAAAAACATAGTGTTGTCACACACAGAAAAGTGGCTTGATACCACACAATAAAATTTCTTGGCATCTTGCCATACCAGTCCTGGGACTAACCTAAACAGATGAGCAAGGGAGTCATACCAGTATCAATTTTTCATAATTTTGTATCTCTTGACTCGGAGTTCAAATCCCAATGGAGTCATGGATTTTTCATGACCATCCAATGCGCTAAGTACTGGTCCAACCTAGGAATTGATGAGAGGGATTTATATAAGTTAATAACTTTGTTTCCAAACTGATGTAAAATAAATAATTTTAAACTAATTTCACAAATAAACTCTCCTTTCTCTTTGTCCCCTGGACCAGTATTGCCTTTAATTACCCATTTGTCCCCTGGACCAGTAATTACCCATTTGTCCCCTGGACCAGTATTGCCTTTAATTACCTATTTGTCCCCTGGACCAGTATTGCCTTTAATTACCCAATCTTAAATGTCTATACCTAGATTTAGAAACTGAATACTTAATATTTCAATGTCACTTTTCATAATAAATAAACCAACAGAAATCACAACATGTGATAATCATTTCCTTTATAAAATATGAAATATTACTTTTGTCATCAATATATTTTTAAAGTTGAAAACACTGCATTGAAAATATGTATTTCTTAACCCTTTCCCTCATAGAGGACACCATGAAAAGACCTATGCGAACAGCATAAAACCAGATCAGCCTGCGAGTAACTCGCAGGCTGATCAGGTTTTATGCTGTTCGCTGCTCATCAGTGGTCTGGAAATGAGGATTTTGTAATTAAATTTGGTAAGGTTTAACTGTGGTTTTCTGCAGATCAGGCTTTATGTGATACCTATTGAGGGCGTCAAAATGAGTATATATGAGGGAAAGGGTTAAGTCTGGAATACATATTTAAAAGTTTAATTAGAGACTAGCACAATACTCCACTCAAAAGCAGTGTATGATCACAGACACAGGAGATTACTACACCTGCATCCCATCTTGTCTTCATATAACAGGAGTGTGGGACGGAACGGGCTGTAACAGGACGTAATGAGCAAGATCCCTACACATACCCCAGTTTTGTGAAGCTAGGGTATAATCAAACCCCACTGAATTTGAGAACATTCCAGTATCTATCACAGGCATCCTAGCTATGTATCTTTATATCCAAAGCAATCTGGGGTCAAACAAAATGTCTTCTTACATGTGATTAAATTCTGTATCAGCAGTATTTATTAAATATGAAAATTTCAAACTAAAGATACAACCTTATTTCATAAGATAAAGGGTACACATGTTACAGTCTATATAGACAAATACACACAGATTAAGGCAAAGGAAAGTAAAAACAAAACTAAGATGTTTCTTAATACCACACAAACAGTATTTGTAGATATGTACAACTTGACTATTCACAATACACAAAAACTATCTCAGGTGAGAAAGCCTTCTAGCTGGCTAGTGTTAGGTCAATGATTCTACTTGTGTGTTTCTACTGCATTCAGTGCCTCCCCCATTTGTTATTAGCTGGACAACCCTTTATAAATACTATCACAGCCACAGTTAAAACCTTAACCCTTTCCCTCATATAGACTCAATTTGACACACTCAAAAGGTACCACATAAAGCCTGATCTGCAGAAAACCACAGTTAAACCTTACCAAATTTAATTACAAAATCCTCATTTCCAGACTACTGAGGAGCAGCGAATAGCATAAAACCTGATCAGCCTGTGAGTTACTCGCAGGCTGATCTGGTTTTATGCTGTTCGCATAGGTCTTTTCATGGTTTCCTCTATGAGGGAAAGGGTTAACAGCAATCAATCCAAATGACCTACCATTCATAAAGACCCTTGCAGTAGTTGAAGCCAGCCTCAACCTTAGCACGAGCTGAGGCATTCTCCGCCATCTCCAGAAACTTGGGCACCTCGTCCAGTTTGCCTGCCCTCCGCATCAGGTCCACAAGGCGGGCAAGAGCCTCATAGTTGTCTGAAACCATCACAATACAATGAACATCCGTACCAAGATGAAAACAGAAGCTATCAGTTAAGTTGATGAATATCCCCATTACACTGCCTGGACTCAACAATATGCTTTGTAATAGAAGTACAAGACACAATGAAATGGGGACATGATAGAACAATGACCAGGATTCTTATATGCCCTACTTCACTTTTTAAATGAAAATATAGATTATTTTCAAGGCCTAATTGTTAATGCATATACAGTGGTCACATGATTCTTTTGCACCTAATGATCATGTAACAAACTGTGACGGGTCTGCATGATTAATCATTTGTCATTAATGGAGCTGATTTTGTTTGTTTGTGTGTTGTTCTTTTTATCTGTAATAATTTATTTGGAGAACTGCGGCATGATGTTTAGTGTTTATTACAGGAATGTAAAAAGTATGCAACGCTGCCATATATACAAACTAAAACAAAGGTTTAATCAAAGTATCGGTAAAACAATATATATATATATTTAACTTTATTCTCACAATGAAAGCTATGATTTTGTATTTTTGTAAAGTTTAAACATATTTATGGCTATTAAAGACTAAATGTTACAAAATAATTAATGAATTAGTGACGACATTATGTTATCAACAAATACAAATGTATTGAATATTGACATATTAATGATTAATCGAATACGGCGATTCTTCGAGTTTTTCTGCAGATCCCGTCCGACCTCGAGGAATCGCGTGACCAATGTATTTCAGAACAGGCACAATCATCATCATTAATTTTTACATCAACTACCACTGACCAATTTTCTAGCAAAACGTGTACATACATGTTTGCATAGAAGGACATTGATGATTCACTGTTTCAATTATTTGAACCCATAAAGTGATCTAACACTCAACAAGCCATATGTAGTGCTTGATTGGTAGCTTGAATTGTTTAAAGGAAGTCCTGAGCATTGCATGCAGAAAATATTAAAGTTCAAGAATGTTCCCAGACATCTAATACATGCCTAAGGGCTTTCCAAATCTCATTTTAAAAGATATTTCAAGACATTTCTTCATTTTCAAGTGCCTTTATGCTTGAACAAACCCTACAAAACCCCAATACAACATGATTTAAACCATGGACCCTAACTTAGCCATGTCATATGGTGAACCACTATTTACAAATCCCTCATACCAGGTACAAAAGAGTGCTATGATGAACAGTCAGTCTCTAATCCAACAAAATATGCAAATATGCATTAGAGTTTGTTCACAGACACAGAGGGCTGAATAGCAACTTTGTATGCATAAATTTCATCTTCCTCTTGTATTTTCGTTTACATTTCATTCTAAGAAACAGTCACCGCCACTCAACACACCATTTGTAGCACTGGAATACAGTTCATACTAAAATGTTCAATACCAGTGTCAAGTGGTAGCATATAAAACTATGTATCCAACAAAAATTAAAGGGTACATACAACAGGTGCAAAGTATTTGTCCAACCCAAGAACTGTCAAGAGATATGATTTAACCCCTCCCTCATAGAGGACACCATGAAAAGACCTATGCGAACAGCATAAAACCAGATCAGCCTGCGAGTAACTCGCAGGCTGATCAGGTTTTATGCTGTTCGCTGCTCCTCAGTGGTCTGGAAATGAGGATTTTGTAATTAAATTTGGTAAGGTTTAACTGTGGTTTCTACAGATCAGGCTTTATGTGGTACCTATTGAGTGCGTCAAAATGAGTCTATATGAGGGAAAGGGTTATGGTTGTTTGTTTGTTTAATTATTGGGTTATACCGACAGTATTTCTGTAATATGGAGACTACGTCTACTTGAGACAGATATAGTGCTGACACACTGCAGTATCACACTGTAAACATGTGACATGATACCACACCCAGTCACATTATCCTGACACCGGGCCAACCAGTCCTGGAGATTTAAGGTTGTAAGAATTTCTTACAAAATAAATGTAAAAAGAAATGAGCAAAAAAAATTGACCCCCTTTATTTTGTGAGTGTGAAAAATCAAAAGGCAAATGCTCTTTAACAGCTGTAAAAGCTGCTCATAAGAGGACATTTTTCATAACAAATTAATGAAATGGGCCCTAGTACAGTACCTGCTTTAAACTGGAGAAGCTGCTGGAAGTGGAACATGGCCGAGTCATACTCATTCTTCCGGAACATAAGGTCAGCCAGCATCTGTATGCAAATATGAAACTCATATCAGGCGTGTGTGTGTGAGTAGACATATGCTGATGATGTTTATATGGAGACAAACTTTTTTTTTTAATGTCAGCATTTATCTATATGCTTTTACATGTAAAACTAGATATATCAATAATGATACCAAAACCCCATTACATCACTTTGACTAAACAATATTAAGCATATTGAGCTTTTCGTAAAGCTGGCCACAATTTGATGGGAGGTCGCAATGTGCATGATTCCTATATAGTCCCATCTTCATTTTTCATAAATCAAAAGGCAAGATTTTCTATGATGCATAAAGATGTTCAAGTGACCCCTGTCTTCTGCCTATATTTACTTTTATCTTTATATCAAGGTATCATTTGAGTCTCGGTCAAAAAGATGTTACAATATCATTTATCAGATGTTTGAGATTTAGAAAAAATTGCAATTTGACAAATCACAACAGAAATAATTACCTGGTAACCAAAGATACTAATTTATGTACAACCTATGGTTTTAGCATCACTATAATCACATTCAGACAGTGTTGATGTACTTACAATAGTGGCAGCATCATTTTCCTTGTCATTCTTCAGCAGTGTCATGAGCTGGTGTTGACATGCGTCCAGGTCCTCTGTGGTGAGGTACAGTCCAGCTACATCCAACATGATCTAAATGCAATAAAACAAGAGTTGTGTTTTACTATTCAACTGCTTACATTAAAGACTAAAAGGAACCATAATTCACAGTAAATTTTGATTTGAATACTAGGATTTATGCATGACAGTAATGCAAATCTATATTTTATTATTTGTTATATGACTTAAGGTGTACTTTCACAAAGATATAAGGTAATTTCTATACTTGGGACTCCAAATATAGTACACATGAACCTGTATTTAGTAGTCAACCTGTATTCAGTGGTCAGTTTAATATTACTTAACTATAGCATTTTGTTATATTTTCATCCTTCATTTACCGGCCACTTCTGTTAAGCGGTCACTTTGTCTTGACTGACTCCTAAAGACAGGTTTGACTGTATTCAAAGGGAGCTGCACTTTATAGAGGTCAATGACAAGGTGACACAGTGTTTAAGGAAACTTATTTTAATTTCTTGAGACAAAATCACAATAAATGCCATTACAAAAACAAGGGTCAGGACTGCCACAAAATACGCCCATCATGGTATGGGGACTCTCAGAAATAGCTCAGAGAAACAAGCTACTGTCCATAAATAAGCAAAATCCCATTAGTAAATGATGTTAATCATAAAAAAAAAAATGTTGATACATTTCTATTAATTAACTGCAAGATCTGACAACACCTCATAGGGTCTAAGGACTAGGGACAAGCAAATTTTCAAGTATGTTGTGTACATCAAGGGCCATAACTTCAAAGTCATTCACATGAGAATGCTGGATATCGAACTCAGCCAAGATATTATGGCAATGCACATGTGTGGAAAGTTTGAAGAGGATTGGGCAAACAATATTGAAGTTAGAGCCCAGACAATCACAATATCAAGAATTTTGTGTACATCACGGGCCATAACTTCTAAGTCATTCAGGCAATAATGCTGAATATCGAACTCAGCCAAGATATTATGGCCATGCACATGTGTGAAAAGTTTGAAAAGGATTGGGCAAATGGTATTGAAGTTAGAGCCCGGACAATCACAATTTCAAGTATTTTGTGTACGTCAAGGGCCATAACTTCTAAGTCATTCACGCGATAATGCTGGATATCGAACTCATCCGAGATATTATGGCCATGCACATGTTAGGAAAGTTTGAAAAGGATTGGGCAAACGGTATTGAAGTTAGAGCCCGGACAACAAATGTTCCACGCCCACCCGCCCGCCCGCCTGCCCGCCGTGAGTGTTCACATAATACGCCCCATCTTAAGATGGACGTATAAAAAATCAGCAGAAACTGAGACATGGACTTGGCTAATCTTTGGTAAATAGGTCTACCACTTCCAACACTATAATTTGAGCTTATTCCTCTCACAATGATAAGAGAACAAATGGTTAACATTTTACACTTGTCCCTGTTACATGTAATACTGCAACTTGGATGTTCAAATATCTATTCAAATCTCTATGCATACAGAAAGGAGCTTTAACTAAATATTTTCACATCAAATCTGAATACGACTAACTTAGTCAGAGCAGATGACACAAAAACAGAATCAACTGAAAAGACTCATGACACATAAGATATCCAGACAGTGTTGAGATAATGAATCCCCAAGTTGGATTCCAAATCTTATAAGTGAAAATAGAGAGAGGTTGACAATCCAGACAGAGGGTTTTCTCCAGGTGTCTTTTCTTTCATTTACCAATCAACTTCAGCAATGCAAACGGGACTAAATTTCTGACTTACTCCCCTGCCAATTTGAAATTTGTCCCCAAATTTACAGAACAGAAAACAAATTGTTATTTTCCTGACAAACCAACCAGCAGTGTATACTGGAGAACTCTACTGTAACCACCAAATGTTTGGGTGCCAAATGTAACCAAGAAGGAAAATATGTAGCCAGACTTGGATTCGAACTCTCTTGCTTACAGGGTGAGTGCTCTACCAACTAAGCTAACAGACCGCCTTCACAATTCTCTCACAGAAAAGGGTTATTTATAGGCTGTTCCATTCATACAAGTAGTATTACTGTAAAATCATTAATTTTCACTGACATTAAATTTCGTTGATTATGTACCTAAGGGAATTTCGTGGGTACATTCATGGTGATTAATATTCATTGATAATACCCTCCACGAAATTGAAGAAAATGAGTGTCCCACAAATATTAATGATTTCACAGTAACTTGCTTTAAAATTAAATGATTAAACATGTACCTTTCCATCATTTTCATTATAGACAAGGGCCTCCTTGTAGAATGTGATGGCTTTGTCATATTCCCGCTGGTTGGTGGCATGTTGGGCCATCTGGCAGCAGATGCTGTAACAAACAATACACAGTGGCCCATTAGAAGTCAGATTCAAATACCAGCGTTTTTTGTGGGTGGTGGGGTTGCCCCATCTTTAGGCTGGTATTTGGACATATTCCCTCCCTACTACCACAAATTTGTGACAAGAATTTATTTAATGTATGATGTGTTTTTCCCCTTTTTGATGTTTTACAACACAAATTTTACCCCCTGACTTCTTTCCACTCAAAAATAAAATCCCCTTCAAAAAATTTAAAAAAAATCCCCTTCAAAAAAAAATAAATCTGAATACTGATGTTACAGGAGGATGACAAAATGCCTAATTCCATTATAACCCCAATATTGGCTACATAAAGGATATTGTTGGTATTGAAAAAAACAATATCCTTTACATTTGATATTATGAAGTTATTGATTAATTTTTTTTTCAACAACAAAAAGATCTGCTTTAAACAGTAAGTGACACCTTGTCATAAAAATGGTTTTCATAAAATATGAAAAAAATAAAATCATAGAATCTTAATCAAAACTAAAATTTGAAAGACAATAGGGCAGTATCTGTTTTCTTACACAACAGCTCAGATTTTACAGTCTCTATATCATACAAAGTTCAGTAAATTGGCATTCATCAAGTCATAAATTTGTCCATTAATATTCATGAAGTTAAGGGTTAAAATACATGGTATTTTTTTCAATTTTGATAGCTATATGATGAATATTTTTTCTACTTAATGTGCCATTTCACAAATATTTTAAAGGTCTTGAAATACCAATAAGGGATGAAACTAGTCCAAATTCTTTTACCTGTTTACCTGTGCTGATGTTGTCCTTGCATATAAAACACATTGCCATTTGTAATATCTTATATCTAACATATTTTAATACACAATAGGACTTTGTACACCCAAAATACATCCATCTTGAAGCATTTGAAGTAATTCCTTTACAGAGTGTAAAATTCTGTTACTGAATATCATCAAGAATTGTCAAGAATTGTCTATTGATAAATATCTATACGTATGTTAAAAGAAAAGAAGTAAACGAGGTATCATGAAAGAAAGGCCAACATCAGGTAACAATTTTGTACCCAGGTCCCCAAACCACAGGTACCAAGTTTCTCATTTCAGCCCTAATACCAATAATTTATTTCACACATTATACAAATGGGAGATTGACTTAACCAAACATACCTCCTACTTTTAAAACTGATTAGAGACATACACCTATCATTTTCATGGTATAATTAAAGCTGACAATGTGCCCATAAACTCTCACTCTATCCAAAGACAGTCGCTTTTCAAACACCTGCCGTCAAAAAAGTGATTCCAAATTGCTACAAAATGAGGACAAGATAATCATCACATTGTCATAAAGCTGTAAAGTCCCGCGTGAGAATGCAATTTCTTCCAACTGTTCGTGACAATTTAGTTCAAACCCCCAGCACAAAGATTATGAAGGCCGCTAAAACATTAATGAAACTGCAGGGTGACAAATCCTGTCTCACAAGAAATATCAGCACGCAATGGGTGTTAGACTGGTGATGAATATAACTGGTTGGAAAATCTTGACTTGTCATCTGAATCACTGTGTGTAACTTAATATACATCCCCCCCCCCCCTCCCCCCACCCCACCCAAAAAAAAATTACGTGGTGAGTAGCATTTTAATGGACTTGGCGTACGGAGTTTGATATTCCATGATTATGCAGTATAACGCTTTGATTACAAGCAGGAATAGCCAATTAAAGAAAAGCAAATCATGAAAAAATAAAATCAGTCTATTTGGCTTATCTGGGTCATATTTGGAATGAAAGGTATAAGGCACTTGTACATGTACACTAAGTTACAAAAGAAAGAGTGCACTCGGGATTTCATTGACTAAAATGTATGATTTCTTTATTTAAAATATATTATGTTTGTTTGAAAGGATCAACATCCCACTGGCAGTGCTCCAGTCATTTGAAGACTATGTCTACTTGAGACAGATATTTACTGCCACACTACAGTATCACACTGTAGAAATGTGGCCTGATACCACACCATGTCATATTATCCTGACATAGGCCAACCAACCTGGAACCATCCTGTATATATGCTGGGTGGCAAGCAGGGAGCTACCAGTACTATAATTATCATGTTTAATATCTAAGTATTGTATTGATATCAATATGATGTTCTTATTTCATTTAAAAAATATAAACATGACAAGACAGGACAGGACATTATGAGAAAGATTTCTTTATAGCCCCCTTTCCGTGAAATAGATGTATAATACCTTTAACTTTACCCTTTAACTCATGAATATTCATAAGCAAAGTTAAGACTAGATGAGTTCTGCTTGACTGAAGATTTTATGGTATATAAAACATGGATTTTTCTTTGCCATTCAGACTGCATGTCAAAATGAGTCTTTATGAAGTAAATGGTTAACAAACTTTCTTTTTGTAACTGAGAATTGAATGACAATAGATAATACTATAAAAAGCAAAGTGTACAGGATCTGGACGACCAAGAGAGGAAGGTTTATACAATAAAGGTAGAGAAAATCTGGGCCAATAAAGTGAGAGAGGTGCAACTTACTCTGCGGCTAGCTGTTTCTGTGCCGTGACAGCGTCTGGCTGCTCCAACTGAACCCTCTTCAGCACCCTGTCAATCAGTGCAAATAAATATGAATCAGAGCAGACAATATTACACCCCAGGTTCCATGTTAAACACCTCCTGTCGGCTATTCCTAGAGAATCTCTAGGAAACAGACATTATATGCCAATGGAGCTGAGATCTCGCTTTTTATACGTGCCACATACCAGGCCATACAAATCATGCCACAGATTCTCCTTAATCAATTCCTAAACATTAAAATTCAAAATGAAAATTCAACTGTGTGGTGGTATTCAACCTCACACAATGTTAAAAAGCTAACCTGGAACTTCATCCCTACACTAGGATTGAGTATTAAGTTGAAAAAAAAAATAGCTTTTTCAGTATGAATATCAATATTTATCTTTTTTTATTGAGAAGACAAATTATATTTAAAAAAAACTCAATGATAAGGACGCTTTTGGGACCTTGGTCAGCTGGTCTTACTATAGAGATGGTCTGTTTATCCAATTAGATCATGAAGGAGGTAATGAAATGCATTCATATTCACTATTAAATGACCTGGTCCCAAAGCCATCAGCTAAACTTAGCTGTAAGTAATACTTATTAACTTTGAAACAGAAAAAGAGCAGAACTTCTTACAAAATTCTTGACACAATTTTTTGCACACGATCGATCTTATCATGATAAATCATTATTCCAAGAGTAAAGGCACTATCAACAACCTTCATGTGAGTGTAGGACGGTGACAAGCATAACTCCACTTCTGTGCAGTGAGGCTATAATAAGGATGGATTTATACCGTACTTTACTCAGATCAGTTAAGATAACACTATATGGCCTTGTAAGTCAGTTTAATAAGGCCTTTTCATGATATAACATTGGCACAATTAAGTGATACAGGTATAAAATGTCTACCTGGCCTGCATCTCCCTAGCCTTGGTGAGTGATGTAAGGGCGTCCTCGAGGCGGTCACTACGTTCGTACACTTTGGCCAGCAGCACCATGTAGCGGGTGTGGTCTATCATGATGTCCAATTCTCCATCTGAACACAGAGATATAGAGGTCAAGGTTTCATTGCAGTAACTATAAGGTGTCAAGGTTTCTAGATAAGTGGGTCAAGGTTTCTAGATAAGAGGTTTCTAGATAAGTGGGTCAAAGTTTCTAGATAAGTGGGTCAAAGGTTTCTAGATAAGTGGGTCAAAGTTTCTAGATAAGTGGGTCAAGAAGGTTTCTAGATAAGTGGGTCAAGGTTTCTATAATAAGGGGTCAAAGTTTCTAGCTAAGTAATCATAGTGGCATATCGAGGACTGATCACCACTGTTCTAAGAGCATGAAGAAATAGAAGAATATGGAAAAGTTTTATGGTCAACCCTTGATAAGGGAATGTGCTTACCTTGATTATAAGTAACCATAGTGACATGTAAGTTCAGGGTCATAGGTGAAGTAATCTTGTAAATTATGTGAAACTTACTGGGCAAATTATCACAGTGACACATTGGACAGATCAATGAGTTTTTTTTTTTTTTTTTTCAATTTGCAGAATCAAACAAAAGATTTGTTATACATGTATTTTCTCTGAAAACAAGGATAACATTAGTCCATATGACAATATTTGTGGGTAAGTTATATTGTAATTAGATTAAAACATCACTACTCAGATCTATCTAAAAACCAAAGAGACATGACAAATATAGGTTGAGGGTCACAAGGTAATACACCCAGTAGTGTCAACAAATTTTTGTTGAGCGAAAACTTCCCAAAAACATGATCCTAACAAACAGCTTTTCTAGACTTCAAAAGGCAACATAATGGCTCCTTCTTGATGGCTCCAGCCCTCCCCCCTTAAACCCTAGGGAAAGACTTACTCTGTTCCTCGGCCAGGGCCACTCGGAGGGCCTTCTCTGCCTTGTCATACTGCTTCAGCTTCAGCAACAGTTCGGCCAGGTCATATCTGTCAACATACACACCAACATGAAGTACAGTCTAGTCACAATGGAATGAAATAAACGCAAAGTTAATCTCAGGTCCCCAATTTTTTTTTCCTCTCTTCAATGTCAAAAATGATGCGATTGAAAAAAGAATGGATTAAACTAAAGATGGACTGGAACGAAGCATCTAAGAAGTCCCATGACCAATTACCAGTTTTATAATTATGCATTCAAAGGAAGTGTCAGTCATTTTTCAAATCTAGCCAAAGATGCAATGGAACAAAGACACTGTGTGGTATGTTGCTACTTGGTTCCATCGCCAATAGTTTGAAAATATCACAGATGACATGAACACCAAACCTCAATGATTTAGTAGTTCTTCCCAAATTCAACTTTGTTTTACTATATCTTAACATGTTTATCCATACAAAATCACTAGATTTATCACTAAAGGTCATTAATTCCCAGGCATCCCACCTTGTCTTCATGTAGGACGTGCCATAATGAACCCGCGTTGGGGACAAGAATTTCTCATGACCTTCTCAGGTGTAAAAAGTACTGGTCCAACCCAGGAAACATTGAAATGGATTTCAATTTATATAATTTGTATGAACTTGCTTCTCAATCAGGGTAAAATAAATAAGTTTAACATAGAACAAGACATAATGTCATATTAAAGAAATGTCATTATTGTAACATGTAAACAATATACAAACCTAAGAAAGCCTTGTCCACCAGATTGCAATGCTGCCTCATAGTAGTTGATAGCCTGTATAGTAGAAACAACTTTTCATGTCATGCTAATAGAACTACAGGGCTGACAATGAAACTGTTTCACTTCATTTTCATATTAAGTAAGTAGTTTTTTTTTACTTGCTAAATTAAAAATCAACTTGCAATTTTAAATTTTCAATATTGTAACTTGTAAAGAGTCAGGTGTCAGTTTTAACAACACAGTGCAAATCTATTAATCTAGCATGCATTGACAACAAGGTGAGCATGTAATTTTTGTTTTGGGCCCCATATGGCAGAGTGGTGGGTCTTTTTGTCTCTCTCCAGACATCCACCATCTTGTAACTACAGGCTTTGGACCATAGTTCTACAACTCAACATTAGCTACTTAATTTCCATTCGCAAAGAAAAAGCAAGTACATGAAATTGTAATTAGCATTAATAAATTTCCACTCGCATTTAGCAAGTATGCCTGCTTAAATTCAAACTGTATTCTAAACACTTAATATTCAATAAAAATGTTATCTAAGTAGAACATAATATTTAGAATAGGCTGTATACTTGAGTGTTATATAATCTACTGGACTCAAATTGTGGCACAAACTGGAAATTCAATTTTGATATTCAAATTTAATAGGTAATGTATAGATAATAAAATTTGCTAGTAATCATGTTCAAATATGTAATTATCTGACAATCAAATAAGAAAATCCCCCGATATCATCAATAAATAACTTATCTTAGAGTTGAAGGCACTTTTACAACACCTAAAACCAAGCCTTACAGAAAATACAAGATTAAAATTTCCCATAGAAATACTGGGACCAGTGGATAATATTAACTTATTATAGTACTATAGCATTTTCTCACAATACAATCAACTGTGTCTACACTGATATTACAGAGTTTTTCCTTGTTGTCTGCTAATATATTTCTCACTAAATAATAACACTATCCATAATAAGAGTGCCTCAGTCTTCCGCCCCTACGATATTTTGCAGTCTTGAAGTGAAATAACTGAGAAAAACTGACTGAGTGCTAAACAACCAAACAATTTGAGTCAGTTTACATAAGCATTCCCTGACAGGATCATCATCAAAACCAGTCTAAATCCAGTGTTATGTGCCGTGTACCAGTCTATATCCAGTACCAGTCTATATCCAGAGTATATAATAATGAGTAGCAGTTGTAAACCAGTCTAGACAGGCAGACTGGACACACTACATGCAACAGCTCAAAACTCAAGTAATTATACCATACAGAATTATAGCATCACTTCAAGACCACAGAATGTGGTTGTAAACATGGCAATAATAATAGAGTCTACATAGCTGGCAGGATATTATAGTCTGTACA
>CM037788.1:42641895-42691895 GCA_021229015.1 Solen grandis | reverse complement strand
GGCCAAAAGCATCGTGAATTCATTTTAGACAACTGCAAATGTCATTTGTGCACACTTAAGTCTCTCTTAAAAGGCAAATGAAAAGGTCCAATGTTCATTAGGCTCCCCGAAGTCATGAGGGCATTACTTGCAAATACCTCATCAGGCCTGTGATTAAATTTCAAGCCCTTTTACTGAGATTCCATCGTCTGAAATGAACATCTTTTTTTTACGTAGAAAAAAAAATAATATAACCTTTTGTGCGACCATTTTTTTTTTTTTTTTTTTTTGTGCGCATCCTTCTTGCACGACTGTCTGTTACTTGAGGAACCTAAAATCTGTTCAGAAAGGTTAGTTTGACCTATAATATTGATTTGTTACACATGCACGAACAATATCAATTTGATTTCCCTATACGCATACATATAACGTTCTAGCAGTAGTTTTAAATTATAATCGTGAGTGGACTACCAAAATGACAATCTCGTTGTTTTTTAAACTTTATTTAACTAAGTTTTAGCATGTATTAGAGCACCGTGTGTTTTTGGGACTCAGTAAGTATTAGTTAACCTCGCTGTATATAATATAATCATTTATAAAATCGTTTTATTTATATATTAGCAAAAACCTGCTTAATAGTTTTCTTTATTTTAACCTAGTGCCTGCTCTTAGAGAAGTGAAGTGAAGAGAGATGATATATTTAGAGGCCATATTCTTAGTCGCATATGTATGTCACCATTTTCAAAAATTTAACGCATATGAAATATACATATTTGTCAGTTTAGAGTTATCTGGCGTAGTATATCCTCGTTTTATGGGCTCCATTAATTCGATCGCAACACTACCAGATACATGTACTATATTCTTGGGTTGTGCAAAATGTTTCGTGAATACGGTTCCCGGAGGTGGAAATCCATTTTGCGACTCCTTTAAGTAATCAATAATCTGGACATTAGAACCAGCATATTTGACCATTCTGTTGGCAGATTTGGTCAATAAACTATTTCATCAGAGGATCGGCAATACCCGGTATACTTCGTTGATTGAAATTGACCAATCAGTGACAAAGGAATAATCTCTTATGTATGTTTATTTCCCATCGAACAAAGTATGAAATTATACAGTGGCATGTAGTCTGGGTGTTCGGGAAGTGCCCGTTGATTTAGGTTTACGGCTCATTTCGGAGTAAAATGGTCTTTAAAAAGTACCAAACCTATATAGGCAGTGTCAGACTTGTCACACCTGTACACTATTTAGTAGTTCAGGGTTGTTTTTTAAAAACTATTTTGTTATATTTTCAACCACATTACAGCTACTGTAATCATTTCCCATAAAGCATAATTATATATATTTATCACTGAATCTCAGTATACATCCTAGGATTTGAAAGCCATCACATCATAACTTAAACGTTTTCTTATTTGAATACCTAAAACATAAAATATCAAGAATTAGGTCAAGTATATCAAACTGAGACAGAACATTCCAATTTTGAATTTGGAAGGTCCCACTTTCCTACTTTTACTATATTTTCATGAATAAATAAATGTATTGGGGTTTAAGTTAAACGTTGTCGTAAACAACCATGTGATGACTTTTTTGCTCATTGCTGTATAAATCGATCAAGAATAAGTTGTCGTATGCACACATAGTTACTAAGTTTTGATCTCTTTTCATATTCAATGTAGCTTCAATTATTACCAAAGCAACACGATAGTTATACCAATGTCTCTAACATTGTTAATTCTGGCAGATTTTTTTTTTCAACATATGTAAAATATTTCTTTTAATTTTTTAAACAAATTTTCTCCGGCAAAAGATCACCATACGCTACATCATAGTTTGCAGTTCATCTCCCATCAAACTCCCAGAATCGATTGGGTTTTGACAGTTTCTACAGAAATGTCTCAACTAATTATCTCAGGCATTTTTTTTCTTCAATACCAAATTCGAAAGACAGATGCTTCACAGAAAGTTGTTTGATGTTTGTTGCTAACATCCTCTGTACGGTTAAAATCTTGGTAAATTTCCGCTGTGGACTTTAAGCAATGTTTGTTTAACTCTAAAACTTCCTACAGTCTGCATTTTGTTTTTACCTTTCCAGTAAGTTTAATGCAGGCCGTATTTATCAAAATTAATTCATTTGCATTTTTGGAATAAATGCAATCATTTTGTCAGCTTCATCAAAACGTTTAGTCAAGGGACAAACCTATTATCCAATTACATATACATTCGGATATTAACATTAAAATGCTTAAGCGTTATGTTTTTAATTGTAGTAAATGCGCAAATTGATTTCATAAAAGGATAATTTCATTTTCTATTATCTGTCTCAGATCTAATTTAACACAAATTTAGTGACAATAATAAGGTTTTGTAGTAAGATAACGAACCAAGAACAAACATTACCCCACTTAGATTTAATTGAAGTAAAACTAATAAGAGTTTTATATTAACTTTCAGTTAAAGTACAGCACACATAATTTTAGCAATTTTTAAGATCAAGTTCGAAAGCGTATGCATTTCGAAATATCACGAAATGTTGTAAATATCATTTATTATGATTAATAACATTCAAAACGGTCGTACAATTAACATACGCTCAATGTTTGAACTATCAAACCAAACAAATGAATCAAATGTATGCGAGTTAATAAATCATTTAAAAAGCATTTATTCATCGCAGTAAAACTATGGTCCAAGAAACATGATTACCCAAAGAACGAATAGATAAATTATATGTAGTTGGATTAAACAAGTATTTAAGATTTATTTATACGAAAGATCGTATATGCTTGGCATAAGATGCAATTAAAGCTGAATATGTATCTGAAAAGAATGTTTTGAAACAACGCATATCAAAATAAGTAAATAATAATTAAAACAACACCAGTACATAGGAGCACCTTGCTTTATACATATCGACACTGGTTAAATCTTTACATAATTACCAACGCCTAATCGTGAAAATTCTTCTTCTAGCAGAAACTCATCTTTTTTGGATTGACAGCTGAGAGCACCAGTAAAATATTGAATTTATCAAGAATATTGAATTTGACACACTGGAGAAAATTAAGAACACATCTTGAGACAAATAGTCCTACCTTGACACAGACGAATAATGTTCAATCTTTCTTAGACATTCTCACTTTCACTGAATTAAGTGACGCCATAGAAATCCAATGTTATTCAGCAGTACTTGTATCGTCCCTTCGCAGTATCCGTGTTACGAAACACCCTCAGCTATACTAACATCTACGCAAAGCGACAAAAATGAACAGCACGGGCGATAACGTATAACATCAGCTGTCATTAATAATACGGTCGTCTATAAAGTCTCTCTTCGACTGTTAACTTCTCGTTCAATACAATCACAGTCGGAGTTATGTGCGTGGACTGCGACCTTTCGTGGCCTAAAATGTGTACGTATAATTACCAATTAACAGTAGAATAGCAAATTAACAACTTAGTATTGTAATTGCAACGTCCTTTTAAACGCATTGCCATAAATTTCACGAGTGATAATGACATGGTCCTTATTCAACGACTCGTATAACTGTTACTATGCGTCATTTTTATGCTTCCACCAAAAATGGGTGTGCGGGACATATAGATTTGCATTTGTCCATCCATACGTACGTCCGTCCGTCCGTTCCGAAACTTTGTGACACGCATAACTCCGAAAGTATTTTGCACTACAGAACTGAAACTTCATGAATATATTATTCAGGATATGAACTTGCGCACATGGGTATTTTCATCGAACCGACGTTGTAGTTGACAGAGTTATGGGCCTTTGTTTTTGAAAAATATGAAATTTTATGCTTGTGACACATGTAACTCTGACAGTATTTGTATTACAGACTTGAAAATCCATGGATGTTTTATTCAGGACATCAACTTGTGCACCTGGGTTATTTAATCGGATCTACGTTGACTTTGCCCAATTTGCCAGTTGTTTGAGCACTTTTGTGGTGTTGCTATACCTGTCGTTATTGTTAGAATATAAAAACGATGTTATTTTCTAATGAATTTGATAGAAAAGATTATTGCTGTACTCTCTTCTTCATTTGCCAGTGCATTATTATGCCCCCCCCCCCCCCCCCCCCCCCCCCAAAAAAAAAAAAAGGAAGGCCTTTGTCCGACCGTCCATCCCAAAACGGTGACACAGGTATCTTTGATGGTATTTGTGCTACAGACTTTAAGCTTCATGGATATACATGTATACTCAGGACATGACTTGCGCACTTGGGAGTTGGCCTTTGTTTTGGAAAATGCGACAGGTCGGGGCACATTTCCAGTCAAATTTGTTATTCCTTCAGCTCTTAGTAGAAGACAGTCCGTTTCCTTGAATATCGATAAAATACTTGTATAATGTTTGAAACCTCCTATTCATAAGAAGATTAATTTATTAATAAAAAGGATTTACACATGAACCCTTTTGAGGACTAGTTTCCGAATATAAGGTTTTTTTTTAATCTGAAGATTTCCAGTATTAAATGCAAACGTGTACACAGGTACCTCGATTATTTCTTGAAATTTCTATTTTATTTATAAAATCTTCAAATGACTAATTCGCCCCTATAAATTACGATTTGAAACATTCATAAATAACGTTGTTCTTTTTATTCAAAGGAAATATGTCTTTGACTTGACTTGACTTGACTTGACTATTTGAGTTTACCGTCGCTTCGACAGTATTTCAGTCATATAGCGACGTCCAGCTTATAACAGGTGGAGGAAGACCCCGAATGCACGGAGGCATCCGGGTAGAACCACCGACCTACCACAAGCCAGCTGGAAGGCTTCCTCACATGAAAATCCGAATGACCCTGCCGGGTTTCGAACCCACGCGGCGAGGAGCTGAGTGAGTGTTAAAGTCAGCGACTTTACCCTCTCGGCCACGGAGGCCCCCATGTCTTTGACATATGAGTCTGAAACAATTGTTCCATGGGAGAGCCGTGAGTTGATTGAAATTGTGGCACAGTTGCAATACAAATAAAATCAATAAACTATGTTTAAACTATACTCAACAACTTTTCTAATTGGTCACCCTTTGATTTTGATATTTTTCAATACTGGTGAATATATTGATGGTAAACCATCACAATTGAGTTACCATGAACATAACCTTGAGGTATACATGGATTTTGCCAACAAAAACATCGTGAATTAAACCTATGATTTCTATTTTGTAATAAACAGTTCTTTAATTTAAATACATTAGATTTTCATACACTTATTTTCCTTGTGATATTTTGATGAAATTATCAGGTGACCAATTAGAAAAGTTGTTGAGTATATATATTTTCTCTAATATCGTAATTCTTAACATCTAAGCGCATTGCCATTCTATATCATATCTTACATTGTGTCACAAAAACACAATTCACAATTTTAAAATAATGACCCTTGTCACCTGCTGAAGCGTGATGGAAAAAGTGTGACAGACAGAAAAAGGGACTAGCTAAAATAATGTTTATGCCAGAGGTTACGGATATTGTGCAAGACGATTCATGTCAAGCTCTGTCCACAAATGAAATTTTATTTAAATAGCATGAGTAGAGCAGGAGTTATTGCAGAATGAAGAATTGTGAAAATGAGAAAAAGGGGAAGATGATGCCAGAGTTATGGACCTTGTTCATGACAATTCCCCATGTTAAGCTCTGTCCATAAATGAAATTTCATTTTCATAGCATTAGTAGAGCAGGTGTAAGTGCAGAATGAAGAATCGTTACGTTGTAAAAGAATGTGAATGAAAAGGGGAATAACTAAAAGAATGGTATAAGAATTACGGACCTTTTGCATGACAATTCCCCCGTCAAGGTCTGTACATAATAGAAATTTCATTTTCATAGCATGATTAGAGCAGGTGTTCTTGCAGAATAAAAATAGTGTAACGGAAAAAAATGTGACGGACGGATGACGGTAAAGTGATCCCTATGTGTCACCCCTGCTTAAAGCAGGTGAGACAAAAACCGATGCACAAGCAAATGATTATAAACATCAATCGGACGCGCCTTTCCAGCCGTTTTCGCTCTTCTCCCTTTCATCACGCTAAAATCTCTTTACAGTCCTAGAGTCTGTTCATGAGACTGCAATTAAATCGAGATGTGATTCCATATTGTTGTTTCCATTTGTTCATATTTTGGAGGGAAAAAAACAATTGTCTCACAAATCATAACAAAAAAGGGATGCAACAAAGATGTTGAATTGTGTCATTGCATTAAACCCTCGCAACAACCGCTGCGTCAGAGCAGTTGCTCCTTTGTCTTGGATAACGCTAGACATCCGCATTGCTGGTTGCAATCACATTGTCGCCATCAACCATAGAATCTAGTTAAATTAAAATTGTATTCAAGTCGTGTTTCATATCATTCTACCTAAAGTGTTCATTTTCTGACTATTATAGGAGCGGACCTTTGACAGAGAAAAATATTTTATGTCTGGAACAGTAATTCAACGTGAAGGATAACATAAAACTGCTTTTAGACAATCAATCCGTTTACATAGTGTCGTGGTTAGTGTCTCTCTCGAGAAACCGGCGGGTTTATTGAGAACACCTTAGTTTGTTGTACACGAGATCTAAAATAAGCTCCAAATTGTTGCCGCGGTCTTGGGGCAACAGACGTTATTAATAACTTTCAGACCGCTCTTGATGTCACTAAGTTCCTGTGCCAAAGGTACTTGGAAATCGGCGTAATTGACATGTTCAAACTTATATATGTTGTTTTCAATCAATCATCCGATTATAGGTAGGAGAATTAATCGTTTAATGAGCCAATCATGTACCATAATTTTGTAATCTAAGTCAAAATTATAAAATTCTAATATGAATATGCATAGATTCTAATTACAAAATTTAGACCCTATAGTGTTATAGAAAATAGTGTTTACAGGTATCTATTTTGAATCACACATTTCCATCATGTTGTATGTGTTTCGTCAATATCTAACAGCTAGGACTAAAAATATGACGGATATGTTGGTCTATTGAGGTAAAACATTCTTGAAATAACAACTATATTCAACAGAGATCTGATATTATCCGAAATAATGTTTTTTTTTGTGGGTTTTTTTTGTGGTTTTTTTCCTCGTGTGGGATTTGAACCATCTTGCAGACGCTTAGCAGACAGACACTTCACAGTATCACTCATAAAAGAGATCTGCGATCTAATGAGGCGTATTCATAATTAGTTTAATCGGCAATAAATTTAAAAGAAAACTCAGTATATTTGAATAGTAAGGCTAGTAAAAGTCCCGCGAAATTGCGGGAATGTTATTTACTGTTAGGATTCGTGTTATATCATATCCTTGAGCCCAACCACAGGATAGGGATCATGGGTTTCACATATATAAACCGACCTTGTAGGCGCTTGGCTGTGAAGCCGAGAGTTGTGGGTTCGATTCACACTGGGGTTGAGCACGGTCTCCTAGATAAATGACCTACAAGTTCTTTCTGATGGTTGTCCGTCTTTCATCGCTGTTCTCAACTTACTACAGAAATGCATGATAAAGTTTCAGAGCTGACAGAATCCCGGGAAAAAAAATGTTTTATTACCTGGCCATCTGTTAGCCTTTGATGACATAAAATGGCGTCAAATAATTCAAATGGAATCCAATAAATAAAGATTCACACACAAAAGAAGATAACATTAAAATGGACAAATTGCTGTCATGTTTTAGTTTCAAAGGGGACAGATAATAGTTGCAACATTGGAAAATAAGTTAAATGCAGAATGGGCTCATGAAAACGTTCAATTGCTGTGAACAACATCAGTTTTTGCGACCTGCTTAGCAGAATTAACAAATTCTACAGGAATGAAAAAAGGATTGAAAGAAATCACATATCTAACTCTTATAATAGGGTGCTAACAAAAGTGCACAGGTTGAATCCGATGCCCGTTATTTGTGTGGCAATATTAACATTGACTCGGGTACGAATGGTATCAAGAGTCCCACTAATCTATTTTCTAATTCGTTACCTTAATCGAAAATCTCAATCGAATATAAATTATTTATGTACTTAAGAGTCATGATGAATTAAGCAAAACAAAACTAGTAAAAAGGAATGGCCAGTTGCGTTGTTATTACAAATGGATAAATCAATATATTGTTATTAAGTACATATATCTATCTATCTTATGATATACCTAACCATGTTATGAATTACTAACAGAACTAAGTGAGGGTTCATCGATACATAACAGGGACAGGGATCTTTTGTATTTCGTAAACAAAAACAGTATATTGTAGCTTTTACTAATAAACTTTACACATTGGGTGTATGCATTTATATATGTATAAGTTAGTACCATAGGCATATCGATGATGATAAAAGTTTTACAAATACAAGATTAAAAATCATTAAAAATGTATGCATAATAGAGATAGCAGTGAGGATCCATTCTCCGCATTATCCTATCATTAATATTAATTATTAAATTATAAGCAAGGTATTAAGTTTGATCACTAGATACAATATACGACAAAAACTGAAAACGAAATGATTATCATGTTAATAATAGAGATATCAGTGATGATCCATTCTCCACATTACTAAAATATATTACTCATAAACAAGGTATCAACAAGTTACGAGAAACTAATGATGAAGGTAAAAGTGGTATGATGTAGTAGATGAGAGAGTGAGTCGGAGAGAGAGTGTGGTTTTGTTTCACGTGTGTAATTTGTGTAGTTAGTCTGTATATTTATTATGTATTGACGATGTACATGATTGTATAAGTCAAAGAATTAAAATAAAGATATACATAACTAATCTGTGAACACTTCTACCTTGTAAATTTAACCACCTTACTTTTTACAAAGAAACTGCCTCGATGAAGCCACTCGGCCTTACGCGATAACGCACGAAAATATCGTGCTCACTTATAAAACCAGAACTACTGAATGGTATTGCTCTACCATAAATAAATACATTTTTGCACACAGATATGATGTGGCCATTGTACCATGCTTTTCACGTGTTCCTTATGCTGTATGTATATCGTGGTGCCGGACTACAGCCTCTTTCTTCCGAGCGTTCGTGCCACACAACATAAGTCGTAAAGATAAAATTGAAAACTCTTAAAGATTAATAATAGGAGCCGTGTAATTAAAATGGGCACAAAATATACGATTTCGCTGCTTTGTAACACTCTTGCGAGGCTAGGATCCCTCAAAATATTTTTTGAACAATAGGAAGAACGATGTTACCTCAGAAATGTTACTATTTTTTTTATTTCTATCATTTAAATGTGATCATGGTCCATCAAGTAAATGTGCGAAATATATAGTAAATGCAGGCATTTATAGACTTAGAGCAAAATAGCCTATTACACCAATTCATTGGATGCTTGCATTTACTCTTTTAAGTCATTTTAAGCATTTGAATGACCATGATGGATAGATTACCTATAGCATAAGCATGTAATGGGTTTGGTTTAGGCTTATCCCGTACCGAACTCCGCCGCAGTAGTTACCTCCCCTTACAGTTGTCGCTAACCAGTGCCACCACAAGTGGATTTCGGCTGATATAGGCCGGATTAACATTTATCACTTCTGATTTTAGTTTTGAATATATCATATTAGTTTCGTTATATTTCACGAAAATAGCATTCATGATTATGAGAAAAGTAAAAAATCAAATTATGAGTGTTGGTCACATGGTTTAAACTATCATCACGTGACTTGTGTGGTGGCAGTGTTTAAAGTAGCGTAGCGTGACGTAACCGGTGCGCGGAGTTTGATCCCGTACAACCATCAATTATATCTTTTTTTAAAAATTACACAAGATTATAAAAAAAAAACAATGTTTATAAAAAAGCAATTGGAATACTGTAGCTATTGCACAAGATCGTGGTATCTTTTAAAGCATAATTATTACTATGGTATAGGTGTAGGCAGTACTTAGCATATCCAGCGCTCCTGAGTGACTTAGTGAATTCAGTCTTCACCAATAAGAAGTCATTTAGAATAAATCAGTTCTGCAAATGCAAAGAACGCCTGTGTTAAATGAAACATGAAATAAATCGCATACTGCAATACTGCGAAAGATACAGACTGGTATTAAGTGCCAAGGAATTTTATGCAATTTGGGCGAAATTGTTTTAATTAAATCTACTTTGTAATACGAACATTTGGAACAATTACCATTAACATGTTTTCGTATTTTATTTTGGAAGCGTTTAATTATTTCTAACGTTCACATCGTTTTCATCAAGAACTGACTCATTATACAAAGTTCTGAGCACCTGCAGTATAGTAAATTGGATGAAAGACATGTAACTCGCCATTACTGAAATCTACGGGGTTCTCTAACCTTAATATACACTTGCTCGGGCGATGCTCTTTAATTGTTTTAAGGCATAAATCAATCAATATGATGGATTTTTAAACGAATTATAGTTTCCTTTAGCATTTAACACAATTCGTCAAACTAAGGAAAAAAAACTCCTAGTACTTTAAAAAAGGGAGGGGATGGGGTATCAGTATTCATATATTTAAAACAAAATTTTAATCACTTAGTTTCAGAACTCAGACTACAATTGCTCACAGCTATCGATTTCAATGATTTCTCTTTCTATTACCAATTATGAACACTCCTGAGGTTGCTAAAAAGGTGTATTTAATCAAACAGTGTCACACGTATTTTAAGTACAGCGTCTTTATTTTATGGTAATATAGAAACGTATGCGAATGTTTGATAAAAAAATTTCATACGTTCGCATACGCAGATACGCTAGGAGTAGTTTAGGCATTAGTCACGTACGCCATACGTCGGTGTACGTTCTCAAAGCGCCGAAAATGTGACAATAACTGAAAGACCACATTCTTCCACATTGTAGAAAACAAATTGCTTTTGAAATTTATACACATACGCGAATAATTTAAACATAGTATTTGTTTGTTTCAACATCCCATCGATAATATTTAGTCATTATCAGAACGTTGTCAACATGTTGCATTCATAAAACTGCGATACTGCGATACAATGACGTAAACAACTGACCCGATACCTCCCACTGTCACATTACCCTAGAATTCATTGTTGTATAGGAAATACATGCAAATCACTGTAGCAGTTTAACGCTTTGGTAAGCCGCAAAAGCGTATTAAGCGGACGCTCTAAAATCTCTAAAAAATCTTTTCGGAGAAAAAAAAAAGTTTTTTTTTTCTGTTTTTTTTTAAATGAAATGTAACGTTACTTTTAACATTGGGTAGGGACTAAGAGAGAAATCAAAATGCCATCTCATTTGATCGAGTCTCCCTCATCTTTCTATATAGGAAAATATTGTAAATATAGCAAGGTTATTTAGGATTTGAGACGAACATATTGGATTGAATCATATTGTTTTAATTCATATTAAAAAGGTTCACGCTGTATTGCCACACACAGCAATTGCGTTTTAAATAACTGTTGGACTAAAATTTGATTCCTTTCATATTCTATGCGGCGCCTCCCGATATCAAAATGTAGTAAAAACATTATGAATTGGCTTAATGCCGAGTTTATGACACAATTACATGTGTGATATTGCTGCGTGATATAGCAGGGGACATGTACCGCTCTGTTAAGCTAATTAAAATTTACCGTGATGGAAATTAAATATCGAATAAACAAGGATGAAAACAGCTGGGTTCGAATTGTAAAAGTGAGTTCTGGCACCATCGGTTAATCATCTGGATTTAAAGATACATTTTATAAAAAAAAAAAAAATAGAGTATGTTTACAGTTAGTCCAGATTTTTATGAGAATATATTCTAGTGCTGTCAGTTTGAAGTGAACCACACTAATCGTGCATCATCACATTTTTGCTCATAGATATTGTATGCCGCTTTTATGTATATTGTTTGTATTGTATTTTTTTTTCATTGGTTCCAGGGTTAGACCAGTACTTTGCGCCTTGGGAGGGCATAACAAATCCTTGTCCTAAACAAGGTTTGAACCCACAACCATCGGATCCGCAGTCGGGTAAGTTACCACAGGACAATGTCGGACATCTCGGGTTGAAATCTCCCGTTCTTTGATCCAGCCCAATAGTAATTACATTATTCTAAAATTGCAAATACTTGAATAACACGTGTAAATTGTATCTTTCTGCTGGCAGACATTGACAAAAAAGCTATCTACACAATTTGCTGAATATACATCCAAATAATATAAATAAATAAACTTACGTTTATCAACATTCCAACAAGTTTAGAACCATATCATTTTAATGAAATGAGACGTCAATCAAGATGAAAACATGTGTAAATGGCCCTTTATTCGGGAAATTAAGTCTTGTGTTATCATTACTCAATGTGTAACTTAATATACTAGTTATGATAATGCAAAGTTGAAACGAACCATGCAATAGGACATTTATCTCAAGAGAGTGGGAAATAAGCAGAAGTAACCAGATATTGTCGGTTATGCATAGCTTACATCCTCTTCTTCTAATAATTTGAAATAAAGGATGTAAAGGAATTGAAAATGTGTACAGTTATTGTTCACTGATTATTACTTGTATATGTATATTGTAACACGGCTTAGGTAGTTTTCTGTAGAAAACTACCATGTTTAAACTGGATACCCCACACAGGTTAATGGGCGGAGTATCCACGCCCATGCATTAACTAATGAAAAACCACGCAGTTATCCAGATAACTGAATAGTAATGGCGGACACTCGGTTTCATCATTATAAATGTTATCTTAATGAGATAAAACTAAACTGATATGAAATGTTCGAAATCTATAAACTCGTCAATAAACTTGTGGTGAAAGTGGTTTCAGTACTCAACAAGGGAAATAACTGACGAGGGGAGTTTGTACGAATACGTGTAGGCGAAGGTGAAGAGCAGGTCAAGAGAATCTCTAGTCAAGTTACATGTACGTTCATGTGACCGCGAGATAACGTGTGGAATGTGTAAAATTGCTCATATCAAATATAAATATACTGAATTTCCCTTTCAATGGATTGCCGATTAAACCAAATATGTATGTTTCTCATTAGATCGCAAATCCCGTGTTCTCGAAAACACTTAAGTAGGATCTCGAGCCCATTCTCAAAATATCTACTCAAATTAAAGAGTATGCATGAGAATGATATTTGAGGGGTGTTCTCGAACCAAAACAAAATGCTCTCCCAAAAATGCCATTTGAGTAATTCATGTGAGAACATGTGTGTTCTCGCTGCCTCAAGCATATTTGAGTACGATATTTGACTTAGCTGAGAATGTGCTTAAAATAGGTTTTAAATACGACTCATTGACAAACTAAATCTAAGTTAGAGTTTGAGTAATCTTTGATTGACTTGACTTGACTATTTGAGCTTACCGTCGCTTCGACAGTATTTCAGTCATATTGCAACGTCCAGCTAATTACAGGTGGAGGGAGAGAGGCATCCGGCTAGAACCTACGACCAAGCCAGCTGGAAGGCTTCCTCACATGAAAATCCGAATGACCCTGCCGGGATTCGAACCCATGCGATGAGGGGCGCGGATTATTGAATTTTACCGCTAGTGAACTAATACATAATTTGGTTGTTGCGTAAATACACGTTTACTGCATGTGTAATGTACATTACCCTCGAAATCGAATGTCGAAAAATTGAGAAATGCATATCAAAAGTTTAAAATCAATATTTTAATTTATTATTCCAGTTCCTTATTGTTCAACGATTAAAGTTAACTCTGAAATATTCAAAATAAAATCACAAATCGGTTATTCAGTCAATGTAAAACAATAATTCATGCCTTAGGAACAATAGAATGTGACCACACACAGAGCCCCAAAAGCAGTAACTTTAGTGCATTCCTTTCCCTTAGCACATTGCGAAACAGAAACTTTGTGACTTCGATTTTGAAGCGAGTGAAGATAAATAACTAAATGAGTCGCTTGCAAAATATACAGAATGTGTCTAAAATAATATCGATTATTGTATTAAATTTGAAGTAAATTTATATAAAACGTGTTGGGAAATTACAATATACTACATTTTACAATTCATGTAAATAAATTCTTGATTTTGTTGGTATCTTTAGGTTTATGTTACACGAGTAATTCAACTATATTGATCGATACGTCTTGCATTTAAATGGAGAAAAGCAACATCTATATCAAACAAAACATCTTACCCTGTAGGGATATACATGTGAATACAATTTGTGTGAATGTTTGTATACTTTATTTGCTGTCTTTAAAGGTTGCAGAAATATTGTAATTCCATATTATTTGCTTAAATCTTCTTCCACCTTGTATACTGTTTTTTGTTTGGTTGGTCACACGTTTTAGTTACGATCCTTTTTCATTAATTTTGCACAATCCATTTTCAAACTATCAGTTTGTTTAAAATAATCCGTCTGTGGGTCCGATTCTTTTGAGAACATTAAATGTAAAAAATAATAGGTATAATAAGTCTCATCATCATTATAACAATCATCATACAGTTGGCTTTTTTTCAGTTTTGAGGGGAGTGCCATGAAACCTCGCAAATATAATCGTCATTAAGTGTAGAATTTTCGTATGTCATGTAAGTCGAATCAGCAATTGTAGAGTTATCAGCCCTTGGGCATAGAAATCGCTATACTGGAGAGAGTTTATGCAGTGTGTGCATGAACACCACTTACAGTTTGAGGATAATTCAGTTTAATTTTATCGATGTTAACGCAATGACATTCGTCGTTTGGGCGTATATTGCCTCGTTTTGCGTTGTGTTTCCTTTTAGAGGGGATTACGAAAGTACGGTAATACGCTATATTGATAATTCTGAGGAAATTTTGAAATAATCCGTTTTAGTATGCAGGCTAACAACATTTGGCATTTAAAGCCTTTAATCCCCATCCTTGATTCAACGAGACCAGACTTTGGCAAAGAGAGGTTACAACATTTGTCTGCATCCAGACATTCAAGGCCAGAACGGTATAATAAGAATACATCGACACTTTCTAACGTGTGCTCTGGTTCTTTGGGAATTACAGGAAGTGTAAGAGATGCATAGTTACGCAAAACTGGTTTTCATGGAGTAGACCAATTATAATCTGGAATGCGTAATGAGAACGCCAAATGCTTCGTATTAAAATGACCCATTTGAACTTGTGTCAAAGTCTGTCTCACAAAAATTAAGATGTCCTGTCCGTTTCTAATTTCCCCTGCCAAATATATTTGCTGCTATATATATTGTTCGCTATTGCCAAAACGGAAAAGGATTTTTCTTAATTTACAGGGGCACTTTCTGGCATGGGTAATCGCCAAAAGGACACAACAGATTGACTACTGTGCAACCTGCCAGTATATATAAAGTGCATGCCATGCGTCAACATATGCAAGGCATAGGCCAGATAATCCCTGTGGAAAACTACTGTCGTGTACTAGACTATTTTGATGATGTCAAGTTTAACAACATTGAAACACTTTGCTGAACAAACCATTTTATTTGGTCGAATTTTTAACACTGTTGTACATTATGTATATTTACTACAAATTGATTTGCTTGAATCAGAATGCTGCGACGATTAAGCACAAAGGGTTTTTTGAAGACTGTTTTGTAACTACTGGTAAATACACTAAAATATTGTCCGAGAAAATATATTTTACAAATAAGTTTTGATACTTCTTTTTTATGGCCCTATCATATCAACTTGTGTTAATATCAACATGGAAGTCAATAGTTTGCACTAAAAATACGTTATCAATTATCTGCATTTATGATACTGTCATATGAGGAATTCCTTTTCAATCATCATTTTCAAGATTGCGGATATTCAAATAACTATGAAATGCATTTCGTAAGAAGATTGGGTCCTATAATAACACACTCTGTGCGATACGTCTCATTGAAATTTCCTTTTAAAATTAAAATATTTAGTTAAATTTGAAATAGGTACTCGTATTTCCATGGCTATTTTAACATGTTGATTCTAGCATTTCATTATGAGATATTGCAGACTAACAATTTCTTCCCTACTCTTGTGCTTTGCAATTTTTACAATTAATTCCGCGAAAACAGACATTATACATAAAAATTAATCACTGGCGTCATTGTCAAACCTTTCATCGACTGAAAGAACAAATCTTCGTCTTTTGCAGACAAGATTGTATAAATATCGGTTTCTCAAATGTCACTAGAACAGACTAAATAATGGCCCGATTATCATCCATAGTTACATGGAAACAAGAAGTAGAACCACACAGAATGTCTTTTCTTTCCAGCAAATCTAAGTCTACTATTTCTTAATGCATTGAGTTCGATGACATTGGACAATATCCATTATTCATTTGGTAAAATGGCAGCACATACTTAATATATTTGCAAAATATTTGATAAATAGCGAAAATATTATTATTATCAGGAAATTGGGCGATTTATTTCATAGCAATATTAGAAATAGAACAGATATTGATACTGCAAGGAATATTACATGCATATGACTTGATATGCAAAAGTTATCGCTTATATTTTAAAGTTTATGGAATTTATTGCAAGCGACGCGAAACGGAGCGCTGCAATAAATCCATAAAAATTAACATATAAACGATAACGTATTTACAGTTTGTCACGTACGCCATACAGCATTGCTTTTGACCTCGCATTTTAAAACCGGCTCCCGTTTGGTTGATGGTTAAAATCAGTACACGTATCACTGGTTCATTTACTGGTTACATGTAAAAACAAGAGGGCCAAGATGGCCCTAGATCGCTTACCTGAGAAAAGTATCATTCATTGCCTGTACAAAACAGATTGCTTTAGAATTAAGATGATGGGGTGAAACAATGTTCAGGAATTTTCTGACCCCATCCACAAAAGATATCATCATGACAAACATTCTGCCAAAGTTTGAGGATGATTGGACCAAAAATGTTGCCCTCAGAGTGTAAACAAGATTTTTCTAAGATTTGACCTACTGACCGACATTTTGGCCCGGCCCGGCCCATTTTCGAACTGGTTCGAGATATCATCAAGACAAACGTTCTGACCAAGTTTGAGGAAGATTGGATTAAAATTGTAGCCTCTAGTGTGTAAACAAGATTTTTCTAAGATTTGACCTACTGACCTACTTTTTGATCCAACCTGACCCATTTTCGAAAGGGTTCAAGATATCATCAAGACAAACATTCTGACCAAGTTTGAGGAAGATTGGATCAAAAGTGTGGCATCTAGTGTGTAAACCTACTGACCTACTTTTTGATCCAACCTGACCCATTTTCGAAAGGGTTCAAGATATCATCAAGACAAACATTCTGACCAAGTTTGAGGAAGATTGGATCAAAATTGTGGCCTCTAGTGTGTAAACATCAAAATTGTTGACGGACGACGGACGACTGACGACGGACAATCAAGTATCCCAAAAGCTCACCCTGAGCTGTGCTCAGGTGAGCTTAAAAGAAGTAATCAGTCGCCGCCGCAACAAGCTCCGCCCATTGTACCCCAAGACTGCATAGGCATAACACGCATTGTGTCATACCACGTGGTATATGACGTCATTTTAAGCTATCACAAGGAGCAGAATTGTCCTCGATTTGTAAAAGAAAACTGTTGCCAGTGTTTTCATTTCTTCACCAATTTTAATGGGATATGTGAAGAGGAAAATTGTGCACTACTCATAGTCCGGATTATTCTCTTGTCAGATGTAAGTATTTCGAAACATTCGGGGAAATATGTGCTTTACGTGTTCTGACAGAAGAAGAGTCATTGGAACCTATGCACAAATTTCCGCTTCGCATGAGCTATAAACTATTAAAATGATAAGGAAATTAAAAAAAATAAAATTGCAACAGTTTTTACTTTTGAATCATTGCAAAATATGCTTTACGCGATAGCTTAAAATGAGGTCATATACCACGTGGTATGACCACACTGCACGGACACACACAAACACACACACACAATGTTCTCTATATCAAGGCCTCGCGAATATATTTAAACAATTTAATTTTCAAATCTTGAACTTCATTGGGCGATTAAGCAGGACAAACTATAAATATAGCAATGTTGTGGTGGCATACTTCTACCAGCCACTTATCCACTTGGCTATGTCGAAACTTTTCTTAAAATTTGTCACATATTCAGTTAGTATCTGGCAAGTAGAAATTTTTTAAGTTATTCACTTAGGTATCTTAACAGGGCTAAACTATCTGTTAGTGCCCACTTTTGCCAATCACATATTCACTTAGGTTTACCTGGATATCAGGCTTTTTTCCAGATAATTATGTGAAAAAAAATGATTGTTAACCACATAATTTAACTGACTAACTTGAAAAAAGGCGATATATCCAGTTATCTTAAGTGAATATATGGCTGGCAATAGTGGGCACTAACAGGCAGTTTTGTCTTGTTAAGAAACCTAACAGGATAACACGAAAGTTTTCTACTTACAATATAATAACTGAATATGAGACAATTTTTCAGAAAAGTTTCGACGTGGATAAGTGGCTGGCAGAAATATGCCACCATAGTAAACAGGCGGAGCTCTTTGTTTTTAATTTTTAACATAATGTATTGCTGTATTTTGGGGCAGCAATAAGACATTTTGTATCTTCCTCAGTAATTTATTATTTGTATCAATATAAACATTTTTATTTTTGCAAAGATTGTTAGAAAGCTCTAAATTTAAATGATAAAGTACAGCTATTGAGGAGTAATGCCAACATAGACAAGTTAAAACTGCATTGATTATATTCCGGTTTCAGTTATTCACGAGTTTCTTAGACTAAACGTATATTCAATATTTCAAAGAATGAATACGTTTAAGTCTTTTTGTAAAAGTACATTCCATGAAACGAACAAATAATTAAAAAGTAAAACGCCATGCATAAATTGATTGCTTGATATTGTCCGACATTGATATTAGACTTGCTTGTAAAAAACAAACAAAAAAAAACAGTATTTTACTTATTCTGCAATTTTGCTCAAACAGAATGTGTATAATGCAACACCTCAAAATTGGTTGCAATAAAACCCTGCCGAATTCAGCAGTGTTTACATAGTTTACGATGACAGTTTCTCGTGAGAGAAGATAAATTGACCTGTATTCCTGCATCAACAGCCGTTCTTACGGTGGATTCCATTCACCAAATGACGTGTGCAAAATTGGACCAATCCTGAATTCCACTGATACTTCAAGTACTAGCAATGTAACTGTGTATTTATAAATGCATTGTTTTCTGTCTCAATTAAAACAACATCCTAACTGACGCTAGCTAGGTAGGATCTACGGACATCGACTCAAATTGACTTTTGATAAGCCAATCAAATCGCCGGTTTCAAAACGATTGGGTATACAGTGAGCGAAAATTTTCATTTTGCGTGGTATTCCGATTTTCAAATTTAAATTCATTTTGAAAACGCATTGTGATTGGACAATTTTGATATAATTTTCTTATTAGTGTTCATGACGTTAAAGTCGACTTTAGACAACCTTTCACGGGATGTTGTCAGATCTTCGTAGCATAGAGTATCGGAGCGAAGTATTTATGACAGTATTTGGATACCTAGAATTAACTCTTCTAATACCTTTTCCGATGTAACAATGCCACGTGATCGTAACAAAACTGTCAACATTGGCTCTGCTTGAAAACAGGAAGTTACCTGTAAGTATTTCATTTCTTCATCTATTTCAATGGAGCATTTGCCAGTCTAAGGAGAAAAATATAAGCTTTCATTGGAAAATAGGATCTCCATCATCAGCCTATCCATTTTTCCAAACACTGCGTGAAACCTTGGAATTTGTATGTGAGCGGACTACAGTTCAAAGCTATTTTGTTAAGGGGGCATACTTCCGTCAAAATGTATATAGGGGTCCAGAATGCAAGGTCAGTCCGTAACCTACATTCCAAAATAAGCACAGTTTCTCCCAATCTCAAAGCAGAGTTTTCGTTCGTTACTCACTAAACCATCCCTGCAATGGGCCCATTCGAAAAGGAAAACAATAATTTAACGCCTGTTGAGGATATAAAATGAAGAAAAATTGAGAATTATTTTTGAATCATCATAAAACGTATGGAAAATAATATTTTCTATTTTTATTATGGGAACAACTTTTCTGCCTTATTATGCAGATTAGAACAATATTTACAAATTCAGCTGGATATCGTACCTGTGTACATGTGATTGATTTAAGGGGAGGGGGGGGGGTACATTTCTTGAGTTGACTTGCCTTTTGACAGAATGAATATTTCATTTCCTTTATATCTCATCGAATATTATAAACTGATGTCCTACTGCAAATAAATGAAATGGACATGGACGGACTGAATAGCACAATGCGTCATTACGACGCGAATCTTATGCTGAGAGATAAACAGCGTGAATCACGTGAGGTTTAAAATGTCAACAACAGTCTGAATGACATCACAGTCTCTATATATAGATTGCGCAAATTTGGAACTACTTTCTGAGCCCACCATAGAGGTGTATGTAATGTGAGCCGATGCGTAAGAGAGTGAGTTTCTCCAAGCGTGTTCGAAAGGTCCTGAAAACTTGTATTTCGGAACAACAGAAAGACGGACATGTATAAAACCATATGCCCTGGCAACTTAATGATAGGGTTACACATAGCTATAAATCACCATTTGAAATGTTTGTGTATGTAATCATTTATTGTAACCTTACCACCTCGCAATTGATTTTCTGGATGGAATGTAATTCGGTCACGGAAGCAGCTGCCAAAATCATCCAATTGTTGGATGAAAATTGTAGTTCTCATGCTGAAAATTCCAGCGTTAAGTGGTTGCTCAGTCACGTATAAACATTCCGTTACAATTTAGGGTGTTTTATTTCGTCATCGTCTTGTTTTACTTGAAAACAATACTGGTCTTACTTTTGGCATGATTTTGAAATATAATGAAAATCGATTGTCTTGATATACATTTACAGATATCTGGGATAAAGATTAAGGGTGTCTTATCTGTAACTGGGAGGTATATGGTGCGATCCCCAAAATACCAAAATTCGTTAAAAACAATACGTGTATATCCCTGTTGCTTGGAGACAGAGAAAAGGATAGGTCCGTGACCGGTTGACCCATGACTCATGAAAGAGATCTTCAGTTTAATGAGTAATATACATATTTTGTTAATAGGCAATAATAGAAAAAATTATAGAAAATTTTAATCGTACACATAACTTAACGAGAGCATCTCTAGTCTTGCGCTTTAATATGCATGGTAGAAAGCCACACAGTATGATTCCGTAGTTTAAAAGAAATACAAACTTCACGTAAAAAAATGAATATAATGACTATTTTTAAGATAAAACAAGATCATCAGGGAAAAGTAATCAATTTAAGTCAATATGACACTTGGTTTTACTTCACGAGGCTGTAAAATCATTCGGGACTGGTTTCATTGATGAAAATAAAAACACAACGATAGTTATTCTGTCGTTTATAAAATACTCATCAACATGAAGAAAGTCATTGCTTCGTTTATCAACTAAACTTATTGTTGCTGCTTCTGCTGTTGTTCAACGTGTTCAAAAATATGACTGTACTTGCAATTTATTTGCAAATCATGTATGTGGGCGTTGGTATGACGACAGTCATCACAGAGTAGTTCGAATAGAATAAGCAAAATACTCAAAATCAGAATAATCTGTAATGCGACCGTATCACGTGCACAAAGTAATTCGAAGAATTCTAAATAGTGTGGTATCACCGATGTAACGACCTCTAATTCTACCAGCTGACATGACCGATAACGGAAAATTACGCAATAATAAGGCACCAAATCCGTCCTATGATATTCCAAAACCAATAATACGAGATAAACATCAGTTGTTGTTGACGTCCTGGGTTATGCAAAAGGTCTCCAATTGTTGATGTTGTTTCTGATTTTTTTATGGTATACTATGTGAAAAAAGGGGGGGATCTCGTGATATCAACAGGCGTTGGAAATGAAAACAATTACAAATTGATACTCTAATACGTATTCCACAATATTATTTTATCAAATTAATATTTAAATCAACACAAGCATCATCAAATTGAAAAATGATTATCAAATAATATATAGCGATTTTCTTTTATATATAGGACACGCCTTCATACTTTTTTCAGCAGGAACTTCATGGTTATCTCAGTTTTGTGTGATATTCACTAGAATACTAAAAATATATAAAATTATGTATTCCGTAAGCGCGTGCTATATATGATTATACTTTGATCATTGAAAGGGAATAAATAGAATGAAATATTTTCTTAACAACGTAAATCTTTGATATTTTATTGATATTTTAATTCGTATAGATATTATTTTGTTTACTGCACAAAATACACACAAAATTTAACAACGATCATAATACAGACACCCTTTAAGTTTTAATTGTTTCGGTGAGATCTTTACAAAACCTAGACCCGAGGAGCAAAGCGCTGGAGCAAAGGAGCAGAGCAATGGTGTAGAATTGTACGGGGGCAAAGTAGTGAATCAGGGGCGAAAAGTAGAGGAGCAAAGTTTGTTTGGTTGGTTGTTTGGTTTAGCGTCTCATCGATAGTATTTCAGTCATTTAAGACTCTGTCTACTTGAGAAATGCTGCCACACTGCTGTTTCACGCCGCAGACATGTGGCATGATACCACACATTATCCTAACACCGAGCCAACCTATCCTGGAACTACTCTTATATGCTGAGCGCCAAGCAAGGGAGCTATTCCAGTCCCATTTTTCCCGACTTTAGTATGTCGCGGGCAGGGATTGAACCCACGACCAGATATGCAAAATATTGAAGAAGTATATCAAAATACTGCATAAAAGGAGCAAAGTACTGATTAGAAGCGGAAAGCAATGAAGTCGCAAAGTTGTGAAGCAGTAGCACAATGTACTGAAGCAAAAAAGAAAAGTTGAGCACAAGCGCAGATGACTGGAGCAGAGACGCGAAATACTGGAGCAGCAGATGATTTGTTAAGTTTTTTTTTTTATCAATTGTATTATCGAGTAAAGGAATAGGATTGTAAGTGTAATGTTTTTGTCCTGCAAAAAAAATAATAATATGTGCATTTAAAAAAAAAAAAATAAATAAATAAATATTTTAACAGTTGCTTGGAGCAATCAATTTGTATTTTTGATCGTTGAAAAAGGATGTAGGGTTAAGAGTACACTTTCAGCGTGTTTATTTGCGTTTTACTGTGCAATGTGACCACCAACAATCTACCGGATTTTTATGTCAGAAAACAAAGACTTCACCACTAACAGTAAAAAAAATGTTGTTGTTTTATTTCTACTGATCAACTGTGAACTAGCTGCTTTTAATAATGTCTAGTACAGACTCCCGAAGCGACAAATATGTTTTCTTAGCATCTCTTTTTTTCCCTCGGTATACATAAATGATTCGATTTAAAACCGAGGTCTGTTGTTAGGCAATCTTGATCAAGTAAGACGATAATATTTTATCAAGTCTGCTTGGCAACCCATCAAATGACGGACAAAATTATGGCCGAATGTAAAAAAAGGTCTACGGGTATTGACATTCCAAGGATAAATACTAGATGCAATTATGATGAAGGTCGCAGGAAATATAAATCAAAGCACAAATGTTGGCGACATCGGGAACATTGTTATTATAGACACCATAACAATGCTCTACATGAATGTTAATTGCTGACTTGAGCGATATCCAGACATTAAGGGAAAGAGATGGCGTATCTTTGTCGACAACTGGAAAGAGTTAATCATTTAGCCAACATGATAGTTTGTTTGTTTGACAGTCAGCTTTTTGTTTCTGTCAATAGCTTTGTCATATTTCGTGTTTGGTATTCGCTAGGTGAAATAAATTAATTTATTTTTCTCCAGTCGTTTGTATGATAGGAATAAAAGTATGAGTGCTTGTAAGAAGTAGTACAGCTTTTTTACATTTGTGTATATGAAAGGATATATGGTTAAATGTTAACATCAAGTAAGAAAACAACTCTAAAATATAACTCATTGAAAGTGTTAAAACAAAGATAAATTGAAATATGAGCTTTTGAAAATTGTGACTTGCATAAAAAAAAAACTTAGAAAAAAATATGTATATCCTAAATAATGCGTCTTATCAAAACGTAATATCAAAACAGAAAAAAAAAATGCCAACGAAGTTTCAAGATAAATCACAAGTTTATTGCCTTCAATACTACAACTACTTCGTTCACAGAGCGAAAATGGCCATGTCTCTCAAGGAAGTTTTTCCCCAAGTAACATAATGTTAGCCTGCTATATAGGTGATATAAGTAAGCCCTTCACTCAGACAGTTTATCACCACAGTTTAACGATGTCAAATTAGGATTTTTTCATGCCTCACAAATAAAACGTTGATATAATTTCACCCTGGAAAAGGTCTAGACTACATTTAGGATTGTTTGTAACTTAAATATACTTAGCGTAAAAACCATGCTGATGAAACGGTAAGAAGCGTTGTATCGACTAGAATTCCCTATTGCAAGTGCATCCTAGTTAAATATTTACATAGTCTGGATCTTTACAATAGTTGTCATTTGATAGGATTTGTCATATATGTAAGTAATTCTATTTCTTTCTTTTTTCAGAATCCTTACACAAGGAGAAACAATAATAGTTAAATGCGTAAATAAAATAAGCATGTTCAACTTTGACCCCTGTCGAATAATGTTTCCTGTGTTATCGCCTTTAATCTATTTTATGTGTTTGTGTGAGATGTAATCACGGTCCATTCACACATTATATGTGTTTCCTAGAGAACATAATAGAACAGAACAGCACTTTATTTCATCCCAGGTATACATGAAATAATACAGCATGGGGAACAGTATAATACATCTTATAAAGATGATTTGATTCCGGTCTGATGAACAGTTTTAACCCAAACTAATGCCTTATATATTTCACAAGAGATGACAAAAAACGTGTACAATGTGTTATATAAAATGCAGAAGAGGGGGGAGCAATACAGAATATATGATGATATGAAATATATTTATCACTGACTGCAAAAAAGTGAATGAATAAATGAAAAAAAATATTTTCAATTTGAGCTATATAATAACATTTAAGATGAATGGAATTCACTCAATATCACGCGAAATACATGAAAATACATAAATAGCTTATATAAATCATGTTATTAACAGAAAGGCAATTACATATATATCATATGACAAGAAATACTTATGGTTGTTAATTAATGGTACTAAGATACAATATTAGGAGTCCTACTTCTACAAACCATTATTAATAATAGTAAAACAGAATAAACAAGTAATATCTTTAAAAAAGATATTCGGCGTAGGATGAAAGAAAAACGAGATTTCCAGTCTTCTAGAACATTCCGAGGAAAAGCGCGCGAAAGTCCGACGCACAACAAATTTAGTACGCTCTAGAAATAGTTCAGTATTTTTTCCATGAAATATACTTATTTATAGACGGTAATACAAAAAATTATATCTGTAAATAGGCTTGTTTGATATTTGTTCATATCATTATTGCATATGACAATTATGATATAAAAGCGTTATTAGTTGTTTTGGTTTTGGCGAATTAATTTTCAATGAGAGCATCTCGGCAGGCTGGAAGAATTCAATATACATAGTAATTAAGGGGTTTCATGTCATAACACGGTGGATTCTTTTTTGTTGTTTCAAATCATTTTCACAAAGTAGCATTCCTCAATTGATGGAAAAGGATTGTATTTAACTTACTGAAATCACTTTACATCAAAAAGAAAAGTAATAACACCAAGCTGAATGATATATACAAGCTGCGCCCCTTATTTACAGTAATTTTATAGTCCATAACGATGCGTTAACCAATAACAGGAGTCCTTTTATTCAGCTTAGAATTATTTACCGCTGTTAGCGTACATTTGATTGGTTTAAGATGCGAGTTGAAATCGAAATTATACAGCTACGCCGAAAAAACAAACAAATAAACAAAAATGCATATATGATGTTGATATAGTCAACAGTTGATATATGAGAAAGTTGAGGGAGAGAGAGAGAGAGAAGGGTGTGTAATTGAGAAAGTTGAGAGAGAGAAGGGCGTGTAATACCCAGCTTGACACTCGCTAGCGAGTCTAAAAATAGATTTTATCTACACGCCACAGACTGTACACACCACAGACTGTGACCCTAATAGCCATTCGGAGTCTAACGGATGGTAAGCATGTTTTCTCTGTGAAATGTCATTGCAATTTATGTATTTACATAACAGCACATTGATATTGCAGTTATTAATGATTGCATTTAGAGTACGTAGGGTGGCATAGGCATATATTTCAGGATATTGGCGTCTGGGACAATCATTTTATTCGCTTCATTATTATTCTTACAAAGAGGACATTTGTTCTGAGTGGACGATTATCCCACAGCTAATGCTTACATAGGAATGGAACTACTTGTGTATTCAAACCTGGCAACATGTTAATGAATCCAAATGAACGTTAGTCATTTTAAGAAAAAAAAATGGAGGCAGCTAGTAACTTCTGCAATAATTATAATCCCATCTCCTAAGTCACAAAAGTTCTTTAGAGAAAATGAATTAATGTGTTCTCTAGTTTCAAAAACGTTGATCACAATTCTCCCAGTTGAAGTGGTGCATGCACTTCTCTCTCTACCTTTTTTTTTTTTTTTTTTTTTGATGGATTCAGATGACTTGTATTTATATTTTAGTAAATTTTAGTAAATACATCAGTTTCCGGAAAAATCCGAATCAGTGACCGTGAAATTCCGTTATTACTTATACGATTGTATTGTACGTATATAAATCGTAGATAATAAAAGAGATCAGGCGAGGTTTTTTTTATTTACCGCAGGTCCAATATAAATAATAATTGTCCATGATTTATTACAAACTAATAGTTTCAAAATATTTCACACTAGAGTACTGCATCTTTAAAAGTTCATATCAAAATGCGTTATACAAGTAGACGAAGACACACAATTGGACGTACAGTTCTCATGCTTACACATATGAAGTCTTATAGTACACCAAATACAGCATCACAAAAATAAACCTATGTACAAATACCACTTATTGAATACAAAACACGTTATATGACAAGTGATATTGACATCAACCGGGGGGTGATTGTCATACAAATGGCCGTTAATGTGTGTATTTTTTTCCGTAGTGTCTGGATAACGATCAAGCTTGCAGTAGACATGTACATGAAATGTGTTCCAATGATTCTGTAATGGCAATGGTCTTGATGTCGACAACATCTGTTCTTTGATTTATATTTCTTTGCGACCATCGTCATATTTGCATCTGCTGTGTATACTCTTAAATTTAATACCTTAGATATATATTCTATAAGCTAAGGCCAATTCTTGTTCAAAGGCGGATAAACTGATACTGCAATAATTTAAAACATGATTCAGAAGTTATCTTCTTATATTAAAATATTGTAAACTATAATAGTACAAAACCTCTTAGAATGAGATAATTATGAGAGACTTAAAATATATACACATTAATACCTAAAACCTGAAAACACAGATTCCACCAAATTACAAAAATGTTTTTGTTTATTGTTAAAACGTCTCACCGACATTATTTTTGTTATATTGGACTACGTCTTGTTTTATTTGTATTAATACCATAATGATATATATTGACTGCCTCCTACAAAAGATAAAATCATACCTTTAGTGTGTCTTTTTCACATGTCCTAATTAGCTTTCTAGCATTGGTTATTTCTAAAAATTGATATAAATGCAGTTTTCATAAATATACCATATATTTCAGTGTGATATAGGAGTTTGTTGTGAATGCCTATTGTGATTACTTTTTTCGAATCGGACGCCATTTTGTACCTATAAATTTCCTTGCACTTGTTCAAAGAAAGGAGTAAATGAACATATTCATCTTTCACTTACGAAGAATTATTAGAAGTGCTTTTCGAGCTTTGTAGGAGTTAACAAGGATCTATACCGTACTACCTGATTATCTCTATAAATATTTAATAACAGTCGTTTATTCCACTCAAATGAATAGAGCAATTTGCCAGTCTAAGTCCATGAATGAGAACAAAGTGTTTCTTTCCCAGATATGAATTCAAGCATTAAATGTATCGACGTACATTCAATGATGTATCAGATATGTTTAATTAATCCCTTTTCGGCGTACTTTTGACCTACTTAAGGATGATGACGTAAGACAATACCAAGTGAATAATTGAACGATTTTCATTGGTAGAAAATACCTTTACTGAGGTAAAACGGTTACGTACAAGTGTTTGTTGAGATGACAACTAGCTGAATATGATAAGTATCATGCTACGTGTACACGAAATTCCAATAAATTATCCTGACTGAATTACAGTTTCTTTGATAAATATATATAGATGTTTTATCAAGACACATCTGTTAGATGCACACTGAGGCCTGTTTCGGATTGAATGTCATCAATATCTGCAATATATTATTGTCTGTTTCACCGTCTTCTTAAACTGTCAGACGGTTACAGTATGCTTCATTATATGGTTTCTTCATCGATTTTGGTCGAAGGGCGTTTTAAATTATATAACCGCTATACATTTTTTTCATTATTCTAATCCCCATCAACACCGCATATCTTCTCAAAAATATAATGTATTTCTTGTTTAAAGATAAATACTCTATATTGTGTCAGGGCAACAGAAAACACTGTAGAAAATGTAAATATTCCTAACCATACACCCTATTCCCATAACATAAAAATCACCTTTTTTTATTAAATCATATCACCACGATATACCGATGACGTGCACAATACAGATGGTTAAAAATCACTACACAATCTCCACATCATTGTTAATGATTACTTCTACCTGACACCATGACAATTTTTTTCTAATCAGCAAAAAAGGATAAAAAACATTTTTTTTTTAGAATTACATATATTTTGCATATTTGTTGAATCACTGAAGCAATTCAGAGCAAAAAAGCAGCCTTGTCTTCAATGACCTTACTGAATAATTGTTTTGAAGAAACAAACAGATCGTTTACCAGCAAGCTGCGGAGTGTCACAGAGTCGATTGACATAAAGAAGGCCGCGCTGTAGCAGTACATACACATCATTGTGTCAATCTTAACGACATTAAGCGAGGCTAGCTAAGTGTGTTTGGTCTTATAATCGTGCTTTTTCTGTAGATCGGAAAGACCATGATCCTGCCTCGGCCTCTGTCTTAGATCACGTCAGACATAAATGGAGATATTGAAGGACGGCCAAGTCAGTATGATTTACAGGGACTTAATTAATTATACACCAGATAAGAAGAACTGAAACAAAGTAAAGGAAAGAGAACATAACAGAGATGGTAAATTTAGAGAGCCAAAAAATGAGATTAATGGTTGAGCTGGTAGGAAATTACATTGATTATTCTTGTATTTTGGTATTGTACAACCGATTCACATGGAGCAATGATGGGGAATCAAGATACTATTTGCATAATAAGATTAAATTGACTTATGATAGGAATTAACTGTTTACATGACATGAGCGGTACAAAGTACAATATAAAAAGTCATGGTCAATACCTTATAAATGGTACCTATATCATTAAAACATTTTTTCTTTTATATTGTTTTTCATCAAGTGAATTTTACTTTAATTGCACTTCGTATATAAAATATTTTTACTTTTCATGTTCAAAAGATTATACCGTGGATGCACCAGTATTTTGCGCCTAGGGAGGTTATGAAAATTACTCGCCCCAGTACTACGGGACCATTGTATCTGTTTCCAGTTCACAGTTCATTTGAATGATTCAAGCAGGTCGTTCACAGACGCTGGAAATGAAAAAAAAAATCTCTACCTCGTTAAAAAGTCTTTTTTTCCCGGCATATAAACTCGGCACATGTAGGCCACATTGCGCTGTAAAACGCAATTTTCGCAAACCCCGAAGTAGGTGCTTGCATTACCCCGTGACACGTTTCGCAAAATCTGATCTTTATTACTTAAGGGTGGAAGAATGCGTAAATACCCCTGTGAAGTAAGCGTATGCGCGAAGAGTAGATGTGATCAGTCATGTGATGACACACGAAAGTAGAATTCCTAAATATATATTTTTATAATACTTAATATAGGTTTAATACCATTCATAACGCAATTTCCTGTGATGGTGAAACTATCAAATTTTTTTATCATCACGAAATGTTGCACTTGGTGACCATGCGTCTGTAGATGGGTTTTGATAGATGTAATAAACACAGAGAGTGGGCAAAATAAATTCTCAATCAATGATCATCTGTGAGCGAGCTGCTTAAAGAAATCACTGTATAATATGAGATGTTTTTAAACAAGAACATTTGTTTAATCTCATTTTACGTGTATGTAATTGGTTCTAAAATTTTCCCAGGATACGTGCATCTGCACAGTAAATTTGTGGCTTACCAGAGATTTAAATTTATCAGAGATTTATTTCAGGTACATCACCTTTCTATTTTCTATTTTACTGTGTACAAACTGACAAAACAAAGTGCCACAAGTAAAAGGTGGCGCTAAGGTCATACCTACAGAAGACATTAGAAGTCAGCCTAAATTTGTGGCTAATCAGAAGCTCTGAAAAATCAACTACAATGGAACATCTTTCTATTTGCCATGTACAAAATAGATCGATCTATTTTGACAAAATCAAGTATTTCCAGAAGTCAAATAGAAGTCGGATAGAAACTATCCAGGCTATTGAAGCCTGCGCTCGGTTCGTTCTTCTTTGTCTGTAGAAACGTCTCAATATGTTCTATCCTATAGATTGAAGCCTTCGCTCGTTACGCTCGGTTCGGTCTTCTGTTGTCTGTAGAAATGTCTCAATATGTTCTATCCTATAGATTGAAGCCTTCGCTCGTTACGCTCGGTTCGGTCTTCTGTTGTCTGTAGAAATGTCTCCATATGTTCTATCCTATAGATTGAAGCCTTCGCTCGTTACGCTCGGTTCGGTCTTCTGTTGTCTGTAGAAACATCTCAATATGTTCTATGATTGAAGCCTTCGCTCGTTACGCTCGGTTCGGTCTTCTGTTGTCTGTAGAAACATCTCAATATGCTCGGTTCGGCCTTCTGTTGTTTGTAGAAATAACTCAATATGTTCTATCCTATAGATCGAAGCCTGCGATCGCTACCCTCTCTTCGGTCTTCTTTTTTCTGTGGAAATATCTTAATACTAGGATATTTCCTTTACGTAGACACATAAATTATTGCGATAAATGTTGAAAATCTCAAATGTTTATTCTGTTTATAGTTTATATGATTTGCCGTATTAGAAACGTTAAGTAACAAACAGTTATATTTTTATCGATATGCATGCCCAACGAGCAGATACGTTTATCGTTGGAAACGTATTTATCTGTTTAGTTATGTAGATGATGGAATCGCTAAATCTATTAACGGATTCCGAATTACCATTAAAGAATAAATATCGGCGTTGCTGCCCTATAGCGAGTTTACCAGAAAACCATTCTCTGGCATTATGGATCTGGCCTTTGTTCCTCATATTTCAAAGCAACTTGTGGAAGTATTGTTCGTTGGGGTTTATTCCCAAATCACGTACACCAAAAAGATGATTCATATTCATATTTTATATATCTACAAAAGTGTGCATGCTTTCATGCTATGTATTGCATCTTCCCGAGATATGTAATGTTTGGTACAAACATTTCCAGAAGATCTGAATCCATATGATGTGCATTTTTGTTTCGAAATAGTAATAGTTAAAGGGAATGTTATATACAAGACGTGAAAAATACCAGAAATAAAGAATAAATTTAACGGAAGCTAGGCTGTACCTTTTTCCGTAACTGTCATAGATACCTTGTAAGTTGCAACTAATGTATTTGCACCTGTCAAAGTAGGTCTAGTCTTGGGATAGGTAGTTTGTAATCTATAACACCAGCTGCGACAAACGGAATTCGTTAAATGTTTCTACTATAGATCCAGCCTTTTTTTCTTGTTTTTCAGTGTATAAGGGTTGCTCAAGGGCAGAATGACTCGATATCAGGTTAATGTACGTGGATGATTCACCGTGTCGCGTCTAAATCGTATAATTTCAAAGAGGAAGAAGAGAACGCTTGGTATACTTATATTTTAGCTAGTAAAACCTGACACAAGCAGTCGCCACCTCAACTACCTCCGCCCCAGTCACGTAGACCCTATACTATCATATTCTATCATTTTATGCAACATATTTTTTTTAAATTGACAATTAAGTAGGAATTTAACGCGACGTGCGCAGTGGTTGCGTCGATGTACAAGTCACTTCCGTCTACATGATAAGAACATGGATAGAAGCGTTTATGTAAATGTCCGACAAGGCAGTAACTCATATATTCAATTCCACAAACTAACTTATTGAGTTACTACCGGACTCATTCTAAAATCAGTAAACAAAAAAAAATCTTAATTTTGAATTTCACCTACCATACACAGCGTTTAGTAACCCTTAAATCATTTCAAATTATGTCATTTCCTTTCCAATATTGATAGTAATATAGAAAGTAATTCATACAAATTTAGTAAATTAATATACTAAGACCTATATATTTCGTAAAACGGAAATGGTGGAATGCGTTTTTACGTAAATTTAGAAATTAAGATTTACTTAGGTGAAAATCGAACCTTATCTTCATAGCCGAATAATTTCTCCAGTATGAGAACGCCTTAATCGAGAATTGAGTCAAACTAGGGGAAGTTTACACTTAAACGAGCACAAATCTGTCATATTGTTTACGTCAGAGTAAAGGTTAAGAATACAAAAGCAGCGCCCGTTTAAGTGCAGTGCAAACTTGTAATCTGCAGTTGAGGATTTCCAAACCTTACACAAGATGTTCGTTTAGCTTTCTAATATGTACATTTCTGTAAGGTCTCAATCAATATAAATGGATTTTGCAATAACTATTTCAATGCGCATGTATTCCAACGTTTATACGTGGATTTGGGGAACCACTAAAACTAGGCCTAATAGGTTAACAAGTTCTTAGCGGCTAAGGAGGTCATAAACTATTCTTACCCTTACTGGTTCGAACCCACGACTTTCACATCCATTTTCATGTACGCTATCGTCGGTCAACGATGTCCTTGATATCTTTAGACATAGCCTTTTACTAAAAAAAATTGAGAGATACTGAAAGAAATAATAAACAAAATAAATCAGTCGTCAAAAATGTTTGGTACCTTAACTTCAAACCATTGAAGTGACAGATAACCTACCTTTTAAAGAATTATTATATTTGGATGATTTTTGCTTGTGTTATTGTGTATGTGTATGTTGTTATTGTTGTTGTTTTTCCCTCCTCTTTCATTGTAGCACCATCTATGTGAAGCATTTCTGCTGTCATTTTTCACAAATAATCGATCTTTGACCCTTTCTCAACAAAACTACTGTACAAGATATAGGCACTATTGAAAGATTCATTTAAAAAAAACTTTTTAATTCCCATTGTGAGACTCCTAGATTGCGCCATGTTATCTTTCCTTTCTAATCAACTCTTCATACAAGACCTAAAGATTATATTCATAGATAAATATTTGGCAATTAATTTAAAAAACATAGATCATCACTAAGACTTTTAATTTAAACTTTTTTTTCGTCGATATGGAAATGAGTACTTACAAATTATAATAATTGCTCTCGACGGTTTCTTGGTTGGACTAGTACTTTTCGCCTTGGAAAGTCACGAAGAGTCCCTGCCACCAAAGGGGTTCGAACCCAAAACATTCAGATCTACAGCAGGATATGTCACCGCTGGACCATGGCGCCCTAATTTCTAATCTTAAGCTTTAATTAGAAGCCAAATGTCCGAAACGTTGTAAGTAAAGTAAAACGGAAACGGGATTTTACGATAAACCACGAGCAAACACATCTATTTCCTCTTTTATACCAAAAAGTGCAGACATTCTATAATTTGAGAAGTCTCACAATATTTTCCCCCTCTCTCATACCGCTGTATATCTCCAGGCAGATCCGAGGCCCAGTCTTCTGTAGGATATTGACAGCTAAATGTGCTGATGCTGTGATATGTTAGACTAGACCAGTGTGTCACTTGCTGCATCCAATATGACAGATTGTTCGATATTAAATCATGGTAAACTACCTCCGAGTAAACACGGCGGTTGATTTGTGCATATGGAAGCTGCCCCGCTCTTCTCTTTATAATTTATTATTCGCCAATCGCAAAATAATTTCAGATTTAGGGGCCCCAAGAGGTCTCTCTTTTGAAGTATTTCCCAATTTTAAACAATTTATCAGAGGGTAAGTATGTATATATGTATCTGTGTCTCTATGTTGTTATGAGGTTTGGGATTTATTTGGAAATATTGCTTCCTGCTCAGGCTGTATAGGTGCTATTTTTTCAATTGTCAACGATGCGACACCCATTTTATAGTCAGAGCGACATTCAGGTAACTACCGTTGCCGATGGTTAGAGGGTCCGCCTCGGGAGAAGGAAGTCGTGGGTGCGATCCCCTGTCGCAACATCAAAAAGTCTTAAAAAACTGTAATGGTATAGCTCCCTTGTTTGACGCTTGGTGCTCAACGCAAAAAGGTAATTCCATGGCCTGGTTGGACCGCTGTCAGGATAATGTTACTGACTGTAGTATCATGCCACATGTCTACGGCGTGATACTGCAGTGTTGCAGCACTACATGTGTCTCAAATAGACATCTCCAAGTGACTGAAATACTCTTTGTGGGGCGTTAAACCCAACAAAAAACAAATAAACATACATACATCCAGCTAACAACAAGTGAAGACAAACAAACGAGTGCATAAGAGTGATCCGGGTAAAACATCAGACCTATACAAAACATGACTGGATGGCTTCTTTTTAGTCACAATTCGAGGGGGCACATTAGGCCTCGAACACGATGGTAAAGGGCTTAGTTACAGTAAGTCATACTAAAACCACTCGGCCACAGACGCCTCTTTACAAAATAATTCGTTCTTCTCCATGATCCTTGAGTTCTTTTTTGTCGAAACGCGGTCCCAATATCTTTCTATGTAGGGTCTGTAGGGATGTAGAGCTTTATGCATCTTATACCGTATTGGTGAATCATAAGCAGGCATGTTTGATTTGAATAATAACCGTTGTCGTTTTCACTACATTTTAACACTCCGAGCTCAGTAACGTATCAATGCAATGCGATAAAGAACACACTGAAGTAAGGCCTTGAAATCTTTTGGTATGCAATTAGTGAAAGGGACCTCACTCCGGTTCAGTATGAAACCAATCAAAGCACTCAAGGCACTGAGAGATTGCTGGCGAGGTTATCATAAAAGAAAGGGTGAGTTCAGCTGAAATACTACTATATAGAGTTGCAGTAAAAAAGTGTAGAGTTTTTGGTGTCGTATGACCTTGCCTCTAACAAGTTCAACCCTGCTTTAACACTGGAATTAGAATTATAACTATTTCGTCGCTTAAACCTGCCGACAGTCTCTTTAGCGCGTTTTGCGATTTGGTTTCCTTGGGGAAGGACACTTCTTGGATTTCTTTTAATTATGTATTATTTAGAGAGAGGCATTTCAATAAACAAAAGTTTAATGATACTCCATACAGTTTTCTGCCTTTTGCATCGGGTTTAATATTAACAGTGATTGATGATTAAAAGTGATTAATAAATGTTTTTACTAGGCTGAGGGATGGATACATTGTCAGTTGAAAGGAAATATATAGAATCTTAAATATAAAACCGGCGCGTCTTTAGGTAAGTAGATTTAATGTCGGAGTGTACCTTACATTGTCAATAGTTATGTCGTTATTATAGGCGATTTACATATTGAACACATTGTATTTAAATCAACAGCAATTACAGGTGTATGTTTCATCAATTGTATTACCACTATGCAAAATCCAATACCAAACAATAACTATTGTAAAAATTATCCAGCGTAAAACTTTGTGCAAACATTTAATATTTGCATCTGACAATACGCAATAACAAGAGAATGAGACTCTCGGTCTGTTTTTCATAAATATTCAGCATATTTATTTGACAGTGTTTGTTAAACTAGTGCTCTGCGGTACAGTTTTTGCCACCCTACGTACGTCGGTAATCACACGTCAGCGCAGACAAATGCGTTCAGAGATTCACTTAAAATTGTTCACGCAAAGAAACGACATAATGACCATCTTTCAGCCCCGAAAGGCACGTGACTGACAGTTCCAAGACAGTATTCACCATACTCCTAAAGATCATGGGAAATGTTAAAGCAGCAATAATTTTTAATTTACATTTTTTTTACCAAACCAAAACGTGCAATTACTGCGGAACCTCTATGATCCCAAACGAATTCTTTTGAATTATTTGTTTGATCTGCCAATGTGGTGAAATAACCCCTCCCGATCAGCGATAGTTCACTGTACAATAAAAAGGCCAGACGAATGAGCTAGAAATCATCGGGAAAAATACAGTTATCAGTTGTTATTGCTTTTGATATTTTGGGGTGTTTGTTTGATTGTTTTGTTGTTGATTTCAGCAAAAGATATGAAACCTATAAAAATGTAGCTCGTTTAGAAATCTCTTCAAATTAAACGACATAAATGTAGTTTGTTTCTGAAAAATAAAAATACTTTTAACTGTGGTTTGCACTTTTTTCATGGGCAGAGTAGAACACAGATGCATTATCACAGAAAGTCGTCCTGTCTTATTTATTAAATACACACACACACACACACACACACATTTGATGGGTACTTTATTACACTTTATGAGCTCCGGAAAGGGGCAATAACTCCAAAATTAAGCAAAATAGAGTTATGGTTCTTGTACACTGCGCTTCTCTTCATTGAGATCTATGAAATTTCATGTTGATACCTCTTATAGTCTTTGTGTTATGCACCGGACAAAATTATGACGGATAGACTGCCGAATGGACGGACGGACAAAGCGGCAACTAAATGCTCTTCCTTCGGGGAGCATAAAAACATATATAAGGATTGTTTTTATTTTCTTACACTTTACACACATTCAAAAATAGCATTACATGTTTATCACATTAATACTCGATATGGCGACTTCATTTCCAGATAACCGTGTATCTATTTGGAATAGGTGAAACCCCATCTGTATAATGTTATGAAAGAAACACCAAGATCATGATTCAGATCATACAATAAAGCCAAATTATATGATTTGCATGATGTATGTAATATAAGATGGAGATACGCACGTAGTTCGTTAAAACAGCGGGTGGTTTCGTACGAATAAGAGACTTAACTTTTTTTTTTTAAAAAGGGATATTGAAAATCTCCGAATCTTAATATCTTGCTAGAATGTATTACCCCTGCCGTTGGTTTACAGAGGCAAACAATGATTTAATTAAGATAAAGACACACGTTTTATGTAGTAACATATATTTATTAGAAGCCGCTGTTTGAGATTTCATCTCACTTGAGATTATTTTTTTCGAGAGGTGACAGTCTATGCTATCTCACAGATAATACTTAATTTATATTATACCGATTTAATATTGAATATTCCCATCTGTTTAATTGGCAAAGAGTTACAAAGACGTCGGGGAAACAGTAATCTATTTGTAATTAGTGCGTAGGTTATCATTAAAAAATGTCAAACGGTTATATAGTCAAACCTGTCTTGAGCGGTCAGTCAAGGAAACAAGAGAAAGTGACCGCTTAACAGAAGTTATCGCTAAATGAAAGTTGAATATATAATATCAAAATGCTATAGTTTGGTCATATTAAATTTGACCACTAAATGCAGGATGACCGCTTAATAAAGGTGGTCGCTAAAACAGGTTCAACTGTATACCCGTAAATCGTTTTTTCTTTCTTGATATTTATGTCTGTTAACATAGGAAAGTAACTTGAGGTTTAATACATCATAATAAATGTATTTCTCTACTCTATGAGCTAACAATATCTCAGTATCATCTCATTTTATATTTATCTCAGTCAAGAGAACAAGAAGAAGTAGTCGCTTAACAGAGGTGACCGCTAAATGAAAGTTAAGCATATAACAGATTGTTATATTTTGGTAATATTAAAACTGACTGCTAAAAGCAGGTTGACCGCTAAATACAGGTGTCCGCTAATATAGGTTAAACTGTACATGTGGATTTGAGATCTCAATTATTGCTTGTCCTTTTGCAAATACACCCAAAATAAGCTAGCTTATTTTCTTGTTTTGCGCATATGTCAAGGTCAGTACAGTACAACATTAACCGCTGGTAGATCCCAGCGTGGCGCTCAGCATATAAACAAAGTACATGTAGTTCAAAAACAGGTTGGCCCAATCAGGATAATGTCTACGGCGTGATACTGCAGTGTTGCAGTACTTAATCATAGTCTCCAAATGACTGAAAACTGTCAGTAGAACGTTTAGCCCAACAAACAAACAGGCTAACTGTATTACAAAGATAAGGCCGCAAGATATTCAATTTACGCCATTATCATTTATTGTAGACGCGACTTAGAAATTATTCGAGGGTGAAAAAATATTGTCATAATGACGATATTCGGGTTTATATAACAGGTTCTTTTTTCGGTCGTTAGGCCATTTATTTTCACCCTGGCTTCCTGTGAAACACACAGTAATAAAGCTGAATAAAATTAGGCTTTTCATTGGTTATTATATCTTTGCTAAATTCCCATTGGTCATTGTAAAATTAGTCAAAAGAAAGGAAAAGAGTTGCGGAAACGAGTTCTTTAGATCTCTGTTTGTTTTAAAATTTGAAGTTTTCTTCCCCTGCGAACAATTTGTCCCGAATAGTAAGACACTGCCCCCTTTTTAAGGTAAACTGAAGAGCAGAACGCTTAAAAATTGGAAACACATATATTTCGGAATTGATTGTTCGACCATGACATCCGGTTTCGTTTTGTAGCCCGCGAAACGAAGTCTAATGCGCAGATGTTTCATGGCTGCAAGTGTCTACCAAGATTGTACAAATTATTTGGATCCGTGGTATTTCAAAGAGCTGCACTGACATAGGAATTACACAACTATTAAACCAACAACAAAATCTATTATATGTAAAACCATTCGGACACTAATCATCAGGGGGCTGCCGTGGCCGAGCGGTTGCAGTCGTGGACTACAAATCTCTCAGCCCCTCACCTCTGTGGGTTCGAATCCCGGTAGGGACTTCGGATTTTTCATGTGAGGAAGCCATCCAGCTGGCTTGCGGTAGGTCGGTGGTTCTACCCGGATACCTCTGTGTACTCGGGGTCTTCCTCCACCTGTAATTAGCTGGACGTCGCAATATGATTGAAATACTATCGCAGCGACGGTAAACCCCAATACAACAACAATACAACAACACTGATTGTCAAGCTGGTTACCACGGCCGAGTATTTTTTTTAAGATATTTCTGTTGGTGTTGATGTTGTTGTTGTTGTTGTTGTTGTTGTTGTTTTCATAATATTTCTTCCACAGTTATACAGTCTTCTTACCTGGGATATGAACTAAGGGCCCATCACATTTTTTTTTAATATCAGTAACTCGATGCACCCGTAGTTTGCACCGATACTGCTCGTGTGTTAATCAATAACCGTGCAAATGACAACGTCAGATTGGATTACTCTAATGGCGTTCTGAAGAAGCGAGTCTGTAAAATCCAGTTAAATCTCAATCCAAACTCAATCAACTCGTTTGCTTCGTTCCCTCAGACCAGACGAGGTCGGTGTATACTATGGCGTTCTCCTAATGGAATTTATCTAGTTTTCTGCAGCCTATATCAATAGGATAACACTAGGTGATGACTTTGTAAGAGGAAACTGATGGGGAAAATCGAGTTATTAACCCTCTGTTGTTACGTAATCAAACTTTACTCGTCATTTTGCGATAGATGCCATAATGCAGCAGCATGCTCGTCCGATGTAGGTAATCAATTTCAAGAGGTGCCGGTGTTAGTTCTTACACGAATCTTCTAAATCATCTTTCACTTTTTGGACATTTTCATGAGTGCATGCTTAATCGATCACGTTGCATTTCATTTAACTTTGTTACGATGCTGGCGGGAAAAGATAGAGAAAAATAAGGTGATCTATATAGCGTCGAAAAGATTTGATGGAAGCGAAAGTGAAATGATACGAGACGATGGCGTAGAAGGGTTTCAGAAATCCATTCAATAAATCAAAAACAGAAATACTTGCATTTATTTTAAGTAATCAACTGATATGGTTTAAAATGAAGTCGAATGTATTAACGATATTTCCCTTGTCTTCATATATACACAGACATATGTGGTTGGTGAACATGTCAGTGACATGTATCTGTTTTGTCGTTTATCGTCACTGAGACAGTATTTAAGGTCATCCATCCATCATACAAATGTATTCATAGTCCATCAATTGATCGTGAGAATTCTATAGTAAATGCAATCATTTATAGACTTAGAGCAAAAGATGTATATAACTCCAAGCCTAAGAATGTTTGCATCTGCACCGAAGTCCTTTAAAGCATTTGAAGGATCGTGATTTATAATTAAATGATGGGTGGAATACAGTAAATGATATAAGGTGATTTCCGGCCAAACGAGGATGACCGAGAGTACAAAGGCAGAACCAACTGAAAAGTTTGATCACAAGGACTCATTCTAAAGTGAGAAAGGCTTTAACCACTCGGCCACGGAGGGTCCATATTCTTGTATAAAAGTTTCACTGCCATTTAACTTATTCTAACAAAAGCATTTTAGTTAGTCAGGACTTAACACTCTCTCATCATGAACACTAAAAACACTGCATCATTACATGGGTTTGACATGACAAAAAATAATAATAATAAATGTTTTTAGAATAAGTAAGTAAGTAAGTAAGCAAGTAAATGTTTTATTAAAGTGACATGTGTTATACAATATACATATTGATGAAAAAAAGCAATTCAAACACCCGGCCCCATGGGCCTATAAGTCACTGTTGGGACATACAAACATAATAAATTCAACAGAAAATATCACGTGTATATATGAAAGATAAGATGGACACTGATTTTTGAAATGAATTGATACATACATAAAAATATTTTTAAAAAATCGGTTTATGCATAAAGTAGCTTACGTTTTAAGGCAAGTGCATACACAAGAAACTTGGCAGTTTTTCTTGCATTTTCGTCTAAAAGGAAGGCTATCTTCTCAGCAACAGATTTCCGAATAAATGAAGGAGTACATATAAAATCTTTGAGACTATAATAACAGAATAAAGCTTGATGCAAAATATTGGATTACGTATTATGTGTAAAACAAAATATACAATGTTCATAGCGTGTCATTTGTACAAAACATAATTAAGAATCGGATGATGGTTCATTAAGTTTGCATTTGATTTTAATTTCGTCCAAAATGTTGGTTTTAAAGCAGTGTAAATTCTCAATTCCACACGCTAAATTAAATCTAAGTTCCCAAAGGTGCCTTCGTATTCTGAGTAAAACAAACTTTTTGTAAACAATTAATTTTGGAAACAAGATATTAACATTGTGGTTTCAATAAACTGAAACCATTAGGAAGAAGGAAGATTATTAACTGTGACAAAACTACAAGATATCAAACATTAACAAACCCGAATGACGCCTTCGACATAATTTTGAAAGAAATTTCGAGATCATTAATTTTAAGTATAATTTGAAACTCGTGCGCAAATACCTCTGAAATGTTCAGTAAGCATGGATATATGTTACAGTTGAATCTAGAAGTGAAATGACACAAAGACTAGTTATTTAAAAGCAGAAATTATCTGGGAAATGATGATAAAGATGACATTTTCAAACTAACGCATTTTAAGCATTTTATATGTACCTATTAATATATTCCGTATATGCATTTAAAATATCTCAACATCATAATATGATGATTATTTCGATATACTCAGGAAATACAAGAATAATTCGTATTTAATAAATATAATTCACATATATTTAAGGGTTATTAGTTTGGTGTTATGAATTTTATTCGAACAGTCAGAACATTGTAATATATAATAATAATCAATGAAGACGATAATCGCGCAATTAAAATTGAAAGAGACAAGATAAAACACGCACATTTTAAATCTTTATTTCCTCTAAAGATTAAGATTCAAAATATATTATATAAATACTTTATTTACATTCTCGGCTATTCTTTGCATGGGAAAACATCAAGAATCCAAGATAAATTCCACGACCTAGTAACAACAGAAAAAAGAGCCATCCTGAGAAAAGTAAATGACTTTTATAGTGGCAGCACGTACAGCAAGTGAAAGGCGAAAGCTATAATCAATTGGTGTTAACTTACAATTATACCCATTCGAACGTCTATGGGAATCCTTTGCTTTCGATTTGTTGTTGTTGATTAGATTCCCTTTCTATGAAGCTTATGTATACCCCTAGTATTTTTTTTATCAGTATAAGCTCTAATACACTGCTGTGCTTATATATACTCGCGCAGGTTCGAAACATTTACGTGTTCAATTTACAGAGGCGATTATTACTTCCAGATCTGTGTCTCACTAAGCAGACAACTGTTAAAGCAGCTCGTTCACAGAATGACATCGACTAAGAATATTAAATTTAATTATTTGTGTGTATTTCGTTTATCAATACCCAACTTCAGACGAATGGTCCCCTACGAGTAATACAACATTCCATAACTGTAAAAAAGAATGGATAGAAACGAAATGGTCGACAAGTAAGGAATTTAATATAACAATAAAAGTATATTTTGTTAAAAACCTATTTCATAATTTACGAACATAAATCATCATTTTAAGTTATAATCAGTATTTGTTTACAGTTATACTTAAAACACGAAATAAAACACTTATATTCACAACATTCCACGAAATACAAACATTAAAGTGTAACTTTCGACCATTATGGATTATTCAAACAGATGCTTTATTCAAAGTGAAACGTCGGTCCCGATGACTTCGGATAACCGAGCTCCGACTGTAATTAGAATTTATATATCCGTGTGCCTTACATGACTTACCACATCACTTTTCGCGCACGCGCTCATTTCATATTTACACTTAAACCCGCATCGGTGAATATATGGAACGTCGTTTTTTTCCATAAACTTTAAGCGACACTAATACCTATACACTATCAACCCATATATATTCTGAAAGAACATTGTTTCCAGTTTCCAAAAATAGTATCTTTAAGAAAATCCATCCATAAATATAAAAGATACAGCGATTTAAAAATCAACATCTCCGATCCGAATTCGCTCCGACTTGGAAAAGATCGATCGATACCTGTCCGTTGTCGGAAATTATCGATCGAATTTCAACAGTCCAACTGGAGAAAAAACGATCGTTTATTCCCGATACCTTTTTTTTATTTTTCAGAAACATCAGGTGTTTGTTTATTGTTATCACCTGAACATAGAATACAAAATAATTATTGATTTTGATGACGATGATGACGTTATTTGCGTGAATTTATTCGTGTGATTAATTATTGTGTAATCGGGGTAAAAACAAACACAGATATTTAAAGCGTCTACAGATTCTGTAGCAACCTGCTTTTTCAAAGGAGCAATAATTACACACTTACTTATTTGTTAACGAAATAGTAACCTATTTTTACTTTTAAATGTATCTATCTGCCTTTCCTCTTCTCTCTACCCTCTCTCTTTCTGTTTTGTTGCATATGAATTTATGTAACTAGGAACATCGATTGTTTTTAATCAATTTAAATTTTTTTTTAAAAAATAATGCATCTCTCTCTCTCTTTCTCTCTTTGCAAAAGAATTTGCAGAATTTATCCATAAAAATATCATTTATAGTTTGTTATATTCAAATGTAAGGCTTCTATTAAGTAGAAAGGGAGGGGGGCCTCCGTGGCCGAAAGAGTAAAGTCGCTGACTTTAACATTCACTCAGCCCCTCACCGCGTGGGTTCGAATCCCAGCAGGGTCATTCGGATTTTCATGTGAGGAAGCCTTCCAGCTGGCTTGCGGTAGATCGGTGGTTCTATCTGGATGCTTCCGTGCATTCGGGGTCTTCCTTAAACCTGTAATTAGCTGGACGTCGCTATATGACTGAAATACTGTCGAAGCGACGGTAAACTCAAATAGTCAAGTCAAGTCAGTTCTATATGAAGGGTTACAGAATTTGGAAAAGAAAAACAGCAATGCATTGTAACCCCCATTTTCAAAAGTTAGTGGGCACCCTTGCCCTTCTTTTTGTCAATGTAAGTAGCCAATATTGGTGCGGTATGTGTAAAATCAGTAAGTTCAGTTGGTAATTAGGACCACCAATCTTTAAGGATAGGGTCTCGGGTTCAAATCCTGGTTTGGTTATTACAGCCATTAGAGATTGAACGATGATCATGTATAATGGATGAGTGATTGAAAGATTCATGGCGATCATCGATTGTGTTTTACGTAAATGAGTCATCTAATTTTTCTCCTTGCCGTTAATTAAGGGTATGTGTACCAAGATGAAAGGAAAAGAAAAGATAAATATAAACTTTTAATTTGTTATTTATTCAGCTTGTTTCATAAAACAAGACGGTGTTTGAAAAAATGAAAAAAAAAGCCTCTCAAATTATAGTATCATCAAATATGGCAATATATTGAGGTATATCTTTCAGTATGCTGATTACATATCACAATTAATATATTGAATTTGTACGTAGTATGCTTCAAGCGAATCGGGATAGCCTTGAATTTCTATTTGCGGCAGACATATTGCTTCTACACAGCAATATCATGCCATAGATACCATACTGAGTTATACTCAGTCACATTTTCTTGATGCCAGGCCAACCAGTCCTGGTACTAGTGTGCCAAGAAATTGAGCCAGGGGATCAAATCCACAACCTCTTAAGCTCAAAGGCAGACACTCGGACCACTCAGTCGCAGCAGGTATTATATGGGCTATTTGAAGGCCATAACAGACTTCCATTAATGTACCTCCAATTTTGAATTTACCCCTAAACTCATATTACTGAGAACAAATTGCTATCATCTTTCTTGACAACTCCCATGCTGACATATGCAGTGACAGGTTTTTTCCCCTAGAAATTGGGAAGAGGCCTAATATATGATTTATAGGTTGTTACCTCTCTCTCTCTCTCTCTCTCTCTCACCTTCTCTTATTATTTTTCATTATGATGATGATAAACGTTATGTATATCCAAACATGTTTCAATTGTTACATGCTCTCCAGTGCTTGCAAAATAATAATTACTGTAACTGAATTGTAAAAATATAACAATTTAAACAAATTGTCTTTCTTAAATTGAAATATCGTCTATGAAGAATTATTGTCATCTGTTCATTGCCCATCAGACATATCATGTATTTACAAGTGTGCTAACAGTAATTGGGATCCCGGATGAGTACAAACAATGGATCATGATGCAGCCTAGTATTCTGGTCCCAGATGTGTACAAACTTGGATTCTAGATAAGTCAGATCCTGGATGTGGCCTGGGATCCCGGAACATTGAATATATGATATTGGATCCCACATGGATCCCGGACAAATCCCTCCGGGATCCCCTATATATTTTACTTAGGCGATGATCCTCATCAAAATATCCAGTTATTGAGTTATCCAGTCAGTTAAGTTCTCTAGACTATACACTGTGACAAGTCATTCATAAGTCTAAAATTAATAATCTCTCAAAAACTGCAGTGCTCAATGCCAGGACAAATATAAATGCAACTCAAAGGAAGCAGGCCTTGAGTCCCTGGTCTTTGGTCAGCTCAGTATTGATGGCCTCCAAATGTTTCTAAAATAAGAATAAAATCATCAATAATACCGCACCAATAATAGTTAGCCAATGTAGTGCTAACAGCTTAAATTTCCTGTTGATGATGTAATAAATGTTAATCTGTAGATTTAATTGTTGACTGTCCGACTGGGCCCCGGTATCTGGTTAATTATGTTGAGGAACTGTAGGAACTCTCACACAATGATGAATAAGTCCTTTTGTGATTAATGAGATTTTATTTTCTTCTTTTCTTTTCTCTCTGTGGCAATCCATAAATTTAAATAACAACAATAATATAGTCCGTGAAAACACAGTAGTATATAATAATAATAATGATGGTTATCCACATAAATGTCCGTGAAATCACAGTAAAAATCAATATCAAATATCAGTTAATAAGTTTCGTTAATAATTTTCGTTAATGATTTTCGTTAATGATTTTTGTTAATAATTTTCTATAATGATTTTCGTTAGGAAATCCTAAACAGAGGTCCTTCCTCTTTGAAAGCCAAAATTCGAATTCTTTTACTTTTCACAAAGAAAAGTTTCGTCTACCCGGGACGGGGGTGACAGACAAGCCACGTGACCAGTTTAATGCGATTAGCGATTGATGCGCAATGTGTGAATTGCAGACACGCTAAACATCCATGACACCCTGGCGTTTTTATAACATTTATCTATGACAGATAGACAAAGATGTATCACGTGGCTGAGACGAAATGTGGAAAGAAAGAAAGTATGAATAAAGAAATGCTTAATTATTGCATCATATAAAATATCAATATTCCAGATTGTAATAAAATATAAGTTGTGCTGATCATAGCATCAAAAAGCAAATGGTATTCTGTAACCAAAAGAGACTGTATAGCAAGTTATTGTGCTAAATAATGTTTTTAAATACGAAGAAGGACCTACAAATTATCTATATACTACCTCATATTAAATATAGTGGGCTCCCTTGCCCTTGATAACTGGATGTTATCATGCCTCTTATTTTTGGCATGACACCACAGGTCAAGTTCAAAATCTGGTGTCAAAGGTTACAAAAGTGAACATTTTATTTTGATTGAACTTCCATGCATGGACGGATTTTTAGCTCAACTGAGCACGAAAGACTCGTGGTGAGCTATTAGGATCACGCTCTCTGTTTTGCATCCGTCTTCGTCCAGCGTCAGTCGTGCGTCGTCAACAATTGGACAGAACTGATTTATAGAAGTGTTTGTCATAACAAAAGGTGTATCACAAGCATCAACCATATGTATGCTTAAAAGGTCATGGTTACAGGAATTGTTCGAAATTGCCATTGGTATTCATAGGCTTCATTTTCATGTCCACATTATAAATTCCTTATCTATGTTTGGATTTTCAAAAAACTTTACAAATGTGTTTGCTATGACTCAATGATGTGTCAAGTGCATCAACTGTATGCACTTCTGAAAGGTCAAGGTCACAGGAGCTGTTTGAAATTGTCTGGAATATATAGGCTACAGTGTCACGTCCTCTCTGTAGCTTCCATATCTATGTTTAGATTTTCATGAAACTTTACAGAAGTGTTTGTCATAACTCCTTTTAAAAAATGTAGAGTGAAAAACATAACAATGGCCATAACTTCTTAAATTTTTTCAAGCTTCTCTCATCAAACTTATCATACTTGTTCACTATAACAAGCCGGCTACATTATTCCATCAAAATTCTTCTGTCCATTTTGACGAATGCATCTTCCACTTTATTTCACCTGGGCAGTGAGCACTTGTGCTCAGGATGAGTTTTTGTGACCGCCTTTTGTCCGTCGTCAACATTTGCTTGTGAACACTCTAGAGGTCACAGATTTGGCCCAATCTTTATAAAACTTGGCCAGGATGTTTCCTACATGACATCTCGGATGAGTTTGAAAATGGATCACGTGGGATCAAAAACTAGGTCACCATGTCAAATATTTTTAAAAAAAATGTGAACATGCTTGAGGCCACATGTTTGGCCCAATCTTCATGAAACTTGGTCAGGATGTTTTTCTTTATGCTATGTCGGATGAGTTTGAAATTTGGTCATGTTGGATCAAGAACTAGGTCACTAGGTCAAATCGTAGAAAATCTTAGAAAGTGTAAGTGTAAGCTCAGTTAGTAGAGCATTTGACCTGATTTGCCCTGAAAGCGAATGGCCTCGGTTTGCCTCCCAGTCAGGCTGGACACATATATTTCTCACCCTGATGTCATTATTGTTATTATATATAAAATACACTAACCACACACAGACCTAATGTTATATTTTCATAAACATTTAATCTTAAGCATTTTGTATCAAAACTTAAATTTTATTCCAGAAATTAACGTACTGATAAAAACTTGGATTAACTTAAATTATTTATACAGCTACAAAGGTGCAACAGTAACAATTTCAGTATCTGGATCAGGATATGGTTCGTTGAAGATCACAATATTATACTGGTCTAAAACAACGGATGTGACCGTTAATGCATTTTGTAAACAAACGTGCGATTTTAAACACTAGTTTCTTCCTTTAACAAATAAATTAAACAATTTCCAAATAAAACCCGTCTTGTGTTTGATTTTATTTGACTGGATATGAAACGATCGTTTTTTGTTGTTGTTTTTTTTTTCCGATAGGAGGTCAGCTGTTTCCGATCGTCTTATCTCGACAGGTAAAAATCGGTCGATTTTTAAAGGATTCCGATCGTTAATCAGCTGTTTCCGGTCGGAAATGTGTTATTTTCAAAGTACAAAATGCACCATATCTCGGCTAATATAAATGTGTTTTCAAAAACAAGATATATTTAGAATTGGGAATCAATACTCTTTCATAATCAATATTAATATTATATTCAAGAACTGAAGTTTTTAAAAATGTTTATGGAAAAAACCGACGTTCCATAAATTCACCGAGGCGGGTTCTTACAAATTTGTTACCCAGGGACGGGCGAAGAGGACATGCTTTGAATGTGTCACCAGGTTCAGCAAGCACCTTCCTCAGGGATACCGTCCTGTGTCCTTTTCTATCTTATCGGGATTCCCCCGAAGTGGGCGTATCAAAAAAATAGCGTTTCCCGTGCAATGTGACTTACACGAGCCGAGTTTATTTGACAGAAAACAAAGACATTCACCAAAATAAATGAATGAGAGTAAAAAAATCACCTATTTACGGATAACTCATGAAAAGGCCAAATAATATTTGAACGATTTGCATTGGTAGAAATTGATTTTCATTGTGTCATTTCGTATGTTAGGATGACAACTAGCTAAAATTTCCTATTTAAGAATAATGTATCCTGGCTGAAATGCAGTTCCTTTAATAAAAATACGCAGTTTCCTTATCAAAATATTCCCCCAGTATGGCCACCCTGATCAAATAACCGTTCTGTATTCTCTATTTTTATTCCCCAGCCGCATGTCGTTTTTAAGATATTTCTTGTTATTTCTACCGTTCAAGTGTGAACGAGCTGTTTTAATGTACAGTTATCTTATCACTTTCAAACGGATTGTCTAAATATTGATTTAATATCATATCCGTCGATGTAAGAATTTGTGAAATAAAAAAACACTTTGAAACCTTTCAAAACACGTAACAATTCCGGAGAGATATTAGGAATCGTCTTTAGGCACAAAGAAAAAAAAGAATTAGGTCAGCCAGGAGATTCTTACAGGATATGTTGAGGTATGTAAAATTTATGTTATTTCAACAGAAATGAAAGTACACAGTCATGTAGCTCATGTTATCATCAGGAAAGAGATTGTCTTCATTGTAGTTAAAATTACTAAATTATAAACCCATTTCATATCCTGACATGTTTGATATTGATAGAAAAATATCCCGAGTGCATAGAGACAGATAGAACGAATGACCTATATAGAGGGCTTACTGACATAAAGAGACCAGGACTTGAACAAACGGGGGTTAGGGACTTAGTTGTGTCAAGTTGCCAATAACCGCTCGGACATAAAGAACCCGTAAACCCTTACCATGCTTAACTTCTTAATTGGACTTGTCTTTTCTTCAATTTGGACTGTACCATTAGTTATGTTTGGGGATACCTGCTGGAAATATATTGACTGAACAGCGAACAGTGAAAACCATGTGCAGGCTGATCTTGGTCTGCACAGGTCGCAAAGGCTGTCACCAGTTCAATGATACAAAGTATTTCAGATCAACTCATTTGGAAATCTCGGATCAGAGTCATCGAAGGACGACCACACTGTATTGGTGTTGCGTAGCTGTCATCGCCGAGGTTTTTTTTTATTTATTTATTTATTTATTTATTGCCGTCGTTAAAAGAATACTAACTTCTAATTAGCATAACTTTGAACATTACTGATGGGCCGATATGACAAAAAGTAAATATTTTGGCTGTGACTAGTTTTCGTTATGTAGTTTGTACTGTCGTATAATTTTAAAACTTTATCTGGGATCTTCTGCTGCGAACATATTTTATCAGTATTCAAGATTAGCTACTGTGA
>CM037788.1:42591795-42641795 GCA_021229015.1 Solen grandis | reverse complement strand
CCATTTTCGGGTGTTCGTCTGATTCATATTTTGTTATTAAGCTTTGTTTTTGCATCTGAACATTACAAATGTGTTTCGTTTTAAGATGTATGATTAACAAAAATAATTTAACTCACTTTCAACTTGTGAATAAGGATCCGAAATCCGTTAAAAATCTACCTTGTGGGAGGCGCCATACACCAACGCTACTATTCGGTTACGATTGCAACACTATATTTCAATCGCACGTTTCGGACTTCACTGATTTAACGCACGATTCTGCTTGGAATATCACTTAATATGGTGCTTTTATGCATAAAGTATGTCTCAGAAAAAAAATAGTACCATATGTGAAAAAAACAAAAAACAAAAACAAAAAAAACCAACATATTTAATAATTATCTCGACCTTTCCATCAATTCTGTCTGAAATTAGACGTGAAATAAAGTAATCAAAATCATCTTATCTTTTGAATACACATCAACAATGAAACTAACACACGCCTTCGTCACTGGGTGCAATTTGTATCGATATAAATAAATACTTGAAATTGAAAAAAGAGGGTGTAAGCGGGGGAACTTGGTAGATTGGTAGATAGAAGTATAGTGATGGCACTCTGCTTTTTCTAATTAAAGAATAAAACTAAAAATGAAGTTTAGTTTTGATTTTTTTTTCATAATCTCTCTCATTCTCCATCTCTCTGAGAATGCCCTATGTGTAAAAAATATTTCTTCCGTTTACTCTTCTCTCCGAACTTTTATTTATTATTTTTTATCTAATAAATAATTGCAATTCATTTGTAATATTCATTTACTATAGCCAAAATAGAAAAAAATATGTATTATTTAGTTGAAAGGGCAAGAGTTATTCATATACAGTACACCTAGATCTGCATATCTAGTTATCTATCATTTATTTATTTCAGTTTCTTTCTTAATCTTTTAATTTCTTTATTTTTTTATTTAGGATCGGATCAGTCCTCATTTTATTACCTGCTATGTATAGGATAGACTCTATTAAGAAAGACCGAATTAAAACTGCATTATAGTTAAATGCTGCTAAAAAGTTATACTGATTTCAAAGATGACAAGTTTGTTATTTTATCTTTCCTATCCCTCTCCTTTCAAAGATGACACGTTTTATTTCTCCTGTTTTTGTGATACTTGTGGTCTGCTCTAAATAAGATGTAAACTAGATATTTTACCATTTTTGACATAATCTTTACACATTTCAAAATGACAGGTCAAAGTGGCCAAGTGGTAAAAACATCTGCCCCAGAATGTTTGATCCCTAGCTGCGACATACTAAACAAAGTCGTAAAAAAGTACTGGTTTAGGTCTTATGCTTGGCGCTCAAAATAAAAACAGGGTAGTTCCAGGACTGGTTGGCCCGGTGTCAGGATAATGCGACTGGGTGTGGCATTATGCCACTTTTCTACGGCGTGATACTGCAGTGTGGCCTCAAGTAAACAAAATCTTCTATTTGAGTGAAATACTGTCGCCTGGACGTTTAACCCAGTATATAAACAAACATTTTTTCACAGGGTAGTGAAACCAACCCCATTCATACTTTAATAAGTTTGAATTTCAGTGATGCTGCCATTGGCGTTAGAAATAGGGATTTGGGTTTCCCCATTGGAATTTCGATGGCAAATATTATAGTGTACTCTTGGGATAATTTTTTGTGTAATGCTGTATTCATATATAAAAAAGTTAATAATTTCACTATTTTTTTCTGACAAATTGTACACATCGCACTGGGCCAGGGCACTGCCAGATTTGAAATAAATATACCTACAAACAAATTTATCTATACAGAAAAAATAGGATATAGAACCACATTGATGTGTGATTTGAGATATTCTAAGAGGGATATTTTTAATTTCTGCTTGTTGTTGTTGCTGTAAGTATGTGTGTGTGTGTGTTTTTTTTGTTTTTTGTTTTTTTGTTGTTTTTTTTTGTATTAAAAACATGTACGTATTGTGACTGGAGGCAGGACTATGCGTGCCTATATTTAAAGGCACAGACAAACGACACGGGATTGTTAGATTTGAATTTAAATATAATTCTGATGAAATAAATAATTTGACTTTGTTGCCCCAATTAGTAGTATTATTCATTTTTTTTAACTATTTGAACCTTTTTGTTTCTTTTTCGTCTAGCATTTGAAGCAAGTTGCTGGATATTTATAATGATCCTTAGAATTAATGAGTGTGTTCTTATCTACTTAGATCATACATCTAGCAACTGAATGGATCAAGTACTTCTGAATAAGGCGTTCATGCTTCGCCCGCTCTGAGGCTGTGCCTTAGTTCATATTATGATAACGGTATTTAGTTATTTACTTAACCGATGAAATATTTTGTTCTATCAGTGAGAAAAAGTCTATATCATCCACGGTGTTATTAATAAAGATCTGCAGGAACTACTGTTTTATTGTTAAAGGGTATGTTTATGAATATGTAGCATTCCACTAGTTGTCTCCCTTTGTTTTTCAAATAACAATATTCAAATTGATTCATTCGCGTGTTAACATGGTTGACTACACGAAATAGTTCCATTCCTTCGTTAACGGTAGGCATACATTTTGTTTAATAAAGAAACAAATATCCTCTATATCTCCCTGGGATTTACGAACTACGGACAGTATAATATGACTGGTTTTGATATCATGCCACTGTTTAACGTCGTGATATAGCATTGAAGCATTAATATACATGTAGATAGAAGCTCCCGATTTATTAAAATACCATTGTTTGGGTATTAACCCAAGACTAACACTCTTTTCATATAACTCACCTTGAGTTAGAAAACAAATTTGTTAAAAAGATGTTTTAGTTATATTGATGCCATGTCATTATCATTGCTTTATAATATGAGTGACATTTATACGTAGGTATTCATGTTGATGCGCGAGTGTATTCCGTTATATTACACTCGTATTCTCATAAGGTTATATCATTTTCATATTTATAAGTTGTCTGTTTTGCAAGATGCTCCAATAATCTTACATTACAGATAGTAATTTGGCAGGAGAAGAATTACAAATAGTAATTTGACAGGAGTGAGAGAAGTCAGACCGCTGTAATGCCCTGCCGGCGATCATTAATTTTCATGACGTCGTAAATATGACGTGCCGGCGGGTAATAAGCTTGTTTTTGCATTTCACACACAAACACACACACACAGAGTTTGGTCTTACTAACTTACCGAGGTTTTGCACGTGTACCTAATACCTCACACTAAGACGGATTGTACCTCGATTTTGTATGCACAATGTTGTTGAATCTTAATAATTTTTCCGAGGTATACATTTCAAATATAGTTTTAAAATTAACCATAATTCCAACACCAAAACCAAACCATACCAAACCACACAAACTAACCCTTAACCTTCCCTAACTCAACTCTTACCCTTAGCATAAACAAATGATACTGTCAAAGAAGCTTTTTTTTCTACTGCTCAACGTATCATTCCTACGCGTTATTCAAAACCTCCGAATTGCGATGATAAAATAACAAACAATCTATTTTTCTTATTTTCCACCTTACCTTCATCACATCTGCTAAGATTTGTTAGGTATATGCTATAGCCATAAAAATCAGCACTAAAACAAGACGAATTACTTTTATTTGGATACATTACTTTTCATTATGTCTACGATGCATAACTTCGGAATAAACATATCGTAACTTCATCAGCAGAAGTCGTAAAGTGTGCCTTCATTCCATCTTGATAAATCTCGTTATACGCGTTTGTTTCCATTTTATTTCTGGACACGTCGTTTATACGTTTCGTCCTATGTTCGCTTTCTACGAGTGGGCACATATATACACAGAATCCTATTATAGGCGTTGCGGGCATAATCCTTTTCTTGAGAATTTGGATTTTGGACTTCTTCACGACTTCATTGATTAATGATAAAGCTTCTACTTGAACGAGAACTATATCATTGAATCCAATCGCCTTTCCGACTTATACATAAGTCCATCCATAATTGAAAAGGATTTCCCTTCTAACCGAGTCAAGTGTGTTCGCGTCCTGTTGTCAGTTTTAGTTAAATATACACTTCTTTGTACAATATTTTTATTTTCTCGCGGCAAAGGCGTATTACTAAATAATGGTAGCGCTTCGTGTTACGCATTTTCAGAAATGAGTAACATTTTGTGTGTTTGCGCCTTGAATTAAAACTAATTTGTATTATTAAAAATGTTTTTTTCTCAATTTATGAGATTTTTTTATATCCACTATTTCGTTTGCAGAATTAATTATTGTCGATTTTGGTTTGTTTTAATTACTGTTTCATTACATGAAATTGTTCAGAATTACTACGTTGGTCTATGACCTTTAGGTATCTTCAGAATAAAACTTTGACACTATCTCACATTTTCTTGTCGGAAAAAGGAGTGAACCTGTTTATCTAATTAAGTGTTAATGTTCTTAATGCTAATAACATATTGAATGTAAACAGCATTACTTAATACTTTTAATTACTGACTGCCATGGGGGCTTTTTACACACTGTAAAGGGCAAACTGGTATTAATATTGATAATAAGTTAGTAACTTGAATAATTTGAACCATAACATATTTGAATTTTCTGAATAAAACAAATTGAACCAAAATTTAAGGAAATAAACTGAAGAAAAAAAAATCATTTACGACCTACAAGGCATTATCTAATCATACTGTGATGTAATTATTTGTTTCGTTGTTAAAGGACTTTATTTTTCTCAAGTAGACATAGTCGCCAAAATGTTTGAAATATTGTCGGCGGGGAGTTCAACCCAATAAACAAACAAGATCAAATCTATATTTAGTAAATAAATATAGTCAGATTATGTATAATTATTTAATGTGTGGTCTACAAAAATATCAAGATGAATCTAGGCGATAAAACAATTATCAGCATACCCTCTAAAATTCGATTTTACGTTCATTTCTACTGTAGAGCACTTTAAACATTTAGACGCTTAATTGCTTAAACAGAACCACATTTGACCGATGTCTTTATGTTTCACGTTTTTAGAAACAATACTCATAAATATTTACAAATTATTCACTGCTTTTCATTTTACCGTAACAATAACCTTTACTACGGTCTGTACCAAATAAAATGAATTATTACAAAACCTTCCAGCACACTTTAGACCCATTTATTGTGAACGAAATAGACATTTAGTTTCTTTCTGCAACAGATTTAAAATGAGTATGATGTTGCTAGTAATTGTGTTATCCTTGACAAAGCATTGTGGAAATTGCATTCGATGTTAATAAAGCGTGTGATCAAAGAACTTCGTTGTAAGAAACATATGATGTTACTATCTTATCTGAAAGTGCAGATCACATAAAAGTTGTTTTACGTGCAATAACGATAACTCGAATAAGGCCGGTAATATCTTTCTGGTGTATTTTCTAGCACAAAAAAAAGGATATTCTTACGGTCATGGCGTGATCGAAATCAAACATAGTCGGAATAAAGATGACTGCCGCTGATACACTTTTGAACGTTGCCTTCCATAGGTTCAATTTGTCTTCCGCAGTCGAAACGGATTTTATGTTTGTGAATTGTCAATACGTTATGGATAAGCAGAATAAAACCTAATAAGTCTACGAGTAAATCACGGATTGGTTTATATTATTTTATAGCTACTTTACGTGTAGCAATGGTTTGGTTATTTTTTTGTTTACCGGGTTAAATGTTCACCAATATTGTTCATGTAATTCGGGGACCGTGTTCGATACCTGCATGGTGAAACGTCTTGCAGGTATTTAGGTAGGTTAGATATCCGGACGCGTCATTAATAAGAAATTGATAACGGTACTGGTGTATTTTCCTCGTGCTTGGCGCTCCGCACACAGGGGTAGTTCTAGGAATGGTGGGGACAGTGTTTGGATAATGCGACTGGATGTGGTGGCATCATGCTACATGTCAACGGCTTAATTTTGTAATGAGACAACACTTTATCTGCCTTATGTAGACATGTCCCCAAATGAATGAAATAATGTCTGTGGTATGTTAAACCCTAGCATACAAACTCTGTCAATTTCGATGTTCGGTCGAAATAAAAGGTAAAAGTATTGTGTTACATGTGACATTGTACCACAACTGATTTTATTATCCTTAAACTAAAACGAATTGCTTCAATTAAAGATATAGAGAGCACTATTGAGTTTTATTATTCATTATTAATGAAAGATCGAGACAATCGTAAAAGGGAAAGATCTGGGTTTTTTTTCCATGTCACTTTTTCTTTAAAACCATGTGCAAAAATGACCTAAAATGTCGCCAATGATGTTTTAAGACATTTAACATTGTTCAACAATAAATGTTATTTAAGAATAGGATGGTAATACCCAATTGCGTTGTTTGTCAAGAAAGGACGTTAACAATAGCAAATGCCAAATATAATGATTGAATGTCTAGACAGGCTAATCGAATTGGTCTTTAAAACAAAGAGATGTATTTACAGTTATTATATGCAATGCTGTTCTTTGGAAAGTCTCTTCCTCTTCGTTTAGACCGACTACATAATATAGTCAAGGACTTACTTATGGGTAATTGTGTAGAGTTTATGGCCCCATGATTACGTTAATAAACTGTTCGTTCAGGTCTAGCATTTGCTAATCCTAATATCATGTCACTTACAGCAGCTGAATCTTCTAGTTTAGTTATTGGCCAATGACTTTTGTGAGCGTTCGGTTGCAATATCTAATGAAACGATCAGGGTTTTGGGTTCATGTTTGGCTGTGAAACTAATCCAACAGTCGTGAGTGCAAATACAAATAGAAAAAAAAATCTAAATAGCTTTTAGTTTCGATACAATCATTTTCTATATTATATGTATGTGCATTGTTCTGTTATAAAATTTTATAAATAAATATACATTTTTTTCTGTACAGTATATAAATTAGAAAAGGGATGTTTGTTTCTTGGACTTATCATGAAGCACTGGACTGTTTTGAAGTACTCTAATTAAACACAATTAAACACTAGCAAACTAGCAAAATGCAGGAGAAAAGAACAATTTTGCTAGAAGAAACTGTGCCCAATAAGCTGCGAAAAAAAAGTCCTTTCTGTGATACATCAGCATTGTAAAATGCGAGTGAATTTCATTTTTTTTTCTTTGACCACTTACGAAGTTATTACACCTTTCAAAATCATTAAATTCTAGCTCTAATTTTTGGTAGTTAAATGTTAATCATCGTATACACTATACATTGGGTCATTTCTATTTTCTATGGTATATCCTATCAGAATATACATTGAAAACAGTATCTCAAAATCTAGGAACTTAAAGAAAAAAAATGAAACAAACATCGTGCATAAGATTTTTTCTCCTTTTCATACAAGAGATGTATCAATAAAACATAGCATTTTACTGATAGACGGAATAACTTATTGACTTGCGTTATAATGAATATGCTTTCTACAAAAAGCATAATCCCAATTTCTGTGCACAAGCACAATACATAAAATGTATCATTGGGAAGCAATTTGATGGAAAAACAACCATTATTCCGAAGAATCTTGGAGACACCGATCTTGTAATACAACATTAGAGTATGCGTTCTTATAATCCTTCCCCCAGACATGATGTTTTCAAAATATTTTTCATACGAATTCCCGATAGATGTGTGGCCATATTTTTACGAGCTGTTTTAGATAAAGCTCGTGTTCGTCTATCTTTCGTAATCTCCAGAAGAGAATTTTGTTATCATGCAGTAGCGTGACATGCTTTTCTGGTTTTCAGTGTAATAAAAATCTTCTAAAGAGCCGTTTCATGTACCATGATAACTACTTCGTTGGCAAAGGAATACGTGGCATCGGGCTTTATCCAATATAAACAACTATGATTTCATAATTTCATTATTGTAAATGACTAGTGAGTATTGCTCTTTATTTCAATCTTATATTTGATGTGCATGAATGATGATAAATAACAGAAATAAAGGAAAGTCTTTTTTTCAAGTAACAATATAATTCAACTATAATGCTTCATTTCTACTGATAGTACAGACTATAACACTGTCTCACAATGACAGAAATCACTTTGAAACTTTTAAGTTGGCTACATTCCACAATTAGTTCCTGTTTTGCAACAGAAATAAACCAAGATACCGATTACTGAACAAAATCGTACATCGTAACAATTTTAACATCATTTTACTTCTGGCAAAGGACACATCGCGTTCAAGGCCAAATTGTGATACTCGTAACACAATCTCACTACGCTCGTACTACGCTACCAGAGCGCGGTGGGAACGCAAATAATGCAGAATGAACGAAGTTCGATACTGCGATCGTGAATAAGCGTTATGCAATAACCATGGAAATAGAGAGAGTGGTTAAATTTTGATTATGCTCAAAATAATCATGCTGAAGTGTGGCGGAAAGACATCGTAGTACAGGCGTATTTCGGGCGTAATAAAGACGGAACATGCGTAGAAACATAGAACTTAAGCCTGTTCAGCGTAGCGTTGTGAAATTCCTTTGAGCACAGAGAGGACGTGTTAACGACGCACCTACATCACGTTATTGACGATGCCTAAATCACTGAAACCCCCTTCACACCTGATGAAGACCTCGCCACGGCCCTGTGACGACCTTCCACGTTTTGGCTAAATTTAAAGATCGTAACGCGGTTATCGTCCGGTGTTGGGGAGGGGACGTAATCGTCAACGCTCTGTCTAAAGCGATCATGAAAGTCGTTGCTCGAGTTTGACAGGCTATAAAAATATATCATAACGAGCTGATATCGTTTTATTTTCTCTGCTATCCATAGAAACCATTATGTCCCACGAGGATGAAGATTTCCCGTTTTCATGTGATAGTTTCTGATGATAATAGACAAATGCTGCTAAATATCATATATTTGGGTAAATATACGGAAAAACATTAAATATTTGACATTTTAGACAATACAAAAGCAATCATCGTTATACGATGTACTTTAATAATTTAATACTAGCGTTCGGGTTATTTCTAACTTCTGTACCCTCCATATATTTGCTCATAAATACGATTTAATTGTTATTAAATGTAGCTATGGCACATTAAATGAAAAAGGCGAATATGTATTCTGTCTACATGTTATCATCTGTATCAATGTGATAATTTGTCCGTTGATTTGCTTGCAGATGACATGCATGTCCAAAATATAATGTTATTGCATGGGCATTTTATCCGTATAGATACAAAATGAAATTCAGAACATATACAATGCTAGAAGTTCTGTCTTTACTTCCTTTCATGAAACGCAGAAGTATATGAACATTTATTAGGCTGCTTTACATTGCAAACAAGCAGGGATTCCTGAAATACAGATGCCCAATTTTCGATAAAGTAACGACGCTGTAAATATTCCTTGATGGTTATTAGTTCTAATATATGTTCTTTAATGAAGATGAACAGCCGTGACTCTTGCTATGTTATTTCATGTTTCTGTCACAGTTATTTCATTTTGGATTTTTATGATGACTCATGTTTAAATGTAACCAGATATGCTTAGTCCTAATATTGCGCAGTGCGCAGAGTGGGATTTCAATAAATGGCATGCAATTTAAATATCCAGTTTTTGCAGAGCTTTTTTTTGTCAATAAAAACATAAATCCGCATATATTATTGACAAAAAATACCCTGTCCTGCAATTTCTTTGTAAAAAGGTACAAATTTCTATCTTTATAAACTTCTTTTCGCTGCAGTAATTTCTTGTCTTTACAAAAGGATGTTCATTATCACACCCATAAGGTGTTGTGGCAGGACCTGGTGTTCTAAGAACTTTTTTAGGAAGTTTTACAGGAATTATTTTAATCTCACTTTTTAATAAGAATCATTAGGTCAATTCATTCAATTCATGGCACAAGCAGTTCGCTAATAAAACCATATTTCTGTTTTGTAAGTAGGCCAATCAATACTTTTGTATTTATTTCAATACATCTGTAAACAATGTAAAAACAAGTCAATCCCAAACTTAGTACCAAACGCTGCACCATACACTTGAAAAATTGTTTCATAACAACATTGAACTACTACATTATATACAATATCCAAGACTTTACTTTTTCACGGGAGTTTGATTGGTTAATAGGTTTAACGTCCTACCGATTGTATTCTTATCATTTTAAGACACTTAAGACAGATATAGTGCTGCCACACTGCAGTATCACGCCATAGTCACGTGGAATGGTACCACAACCAGTCATATTATCCTGATACCGAACAGACCCGTCCTGAATCTGCCCTTATATGCTAAAAGCAAAGGAGCTATACACGTACCAGTACCATTTACGAATTTTGTATGTCGCGATCGAGAATCGAACCCACGATCTCCCATTCTCTAGGCTACTGCTCTTACTACTCAGTCACATATGCTGAATGCAAAGATGTCTCGGCCATATTAGAGTTCAGTTAAGCAATTATAGTAACAAAACATAATAATGCCTTTACAAAACTGGGGTATTTAACATTTGCATAATTATGGAATGGGGGACCTGAATCTGTTTGAAATGTCTGAATGTGTTGTTCGTTGATTACCCGTGAAATATTTGGTTGATTGTTGCCCTCTTGAGCCCTCTGGACAATGAATATCTATGAATCTGAAATTAATAACGATTCCCCTGCAAATTAATGAACACACTCTCAGCTTTTTCCTCATAATTTTTTCAACAACTGTGATCAATGTGGCCAGTACACACATTAACTTAATCGTCCCTTAACTAGTTCTTGAATGAATGATAAATTTGAACTGTTTACGTGTTTATAATGCAATGTTTGCAACTGACACGATGTTTGTAGTTCTTTTCAATTTTCTGCAAGAAAGCTAATGGGCTTTTTGTGTTTCGAATTTCCTAGTGTTTTTTTCTTCTAATTATTGGGATTTATGTTTATCAGTTGATTATTCCTCTCTCTCTTTTTAAACCAGCTGTTAAATCATAAGTCAAAGAGGCTTTGTACAAAAAGATATTACAAATAAATAATAGTTTCCAAAGCTTCATGTTAAACATTAAATGGAGATTTTGTTTTAAAGGACCCATAGGAAATATTACAAACTGATAAGCTGTGAGGTAAACATCATGAACATTTCTACGTTGAATGTTTAGAAATCTCATTAACACATATCAAACAAAGTCTTGTGAGGCGCGAGGTAGATGTATGTCGCGATATTTAGGTACTCGTAGTTTTGAAAGAACGTAATTTCTCATCAAAGAAAAGCACCCGCCTTTGAAAGTCGGGGACTTTATTATATTGTCATTTTAAAGAAAATCCGGTGATAAACAGGGCCATTAATCATTACTACAATGTTTGTTGGAGTGTCCAATACGAGCCGAGACACTCGGGGCGTTAGGTGTATCCCAGATGTATAAAACTATCGTACTTCTCATAATGGCGACCTCGATTGCCCTTCAAGCTCAAATTAATTGCTCTCTGCCGCTGAAGACGTAATTGATTGCTGTTCTGAGTTCATTCTATCATTAAAAACAACTCGAATAATAAAATCGCACCGTGCTTTCTATTCGAAGCCCTGTAAAAGACCATTCCTGGTTGAAGCTTGTTTGACCGTAGTAATGGCGGAAATCAATTAAGAACTGAGAACTGTTTGTACCTGACGTGTCCTAACCAGAGCAGACTGAATCGAAATTCCCATTCTATCTGTTCTTTTTCCTTCTAAAACCTAAAACTGGAAGAACGAGGCACGGATGACTTTTGTCTTTTTCTTCGGGGAGGATGGTGTCCTTCAAATCATTTATATTTTGATTAGTTACAAACTGAACACCTACAACACAAGGAACAAGATAAGAAATGGAGGACGTCGTCAATCTCAGTGAAGATACAACTAAAAAGATCTACATGTATCTAGATCATTATCTTACATTTTAAATCATTTTATTTTATGGTCGCTGTTGTCCAAACATATTACTTTACAGTAGAGAGTTTTGAACTCTGATAGACTATCTCTTAACCTTTCCAAGCGCAAAGCGCTGGTCAACCCTGGAATGGCCGAGCGTGAACAGCAGCTGACCTCGCTGTTTTTGACATGTTCATTCTTGTGAACCCGTGTATACCATTTGTTGCTTCCATGCATTTATTGCACTTGGTGCTACATTACCGCTTTATCAAAAGCAATTCCATTTCTGAATTACATGTCATTTAATGTTTAATATGTGTCTTACTTAGCCATTTTCACGATTGCGATGCAAAATGGGGTTCAGTTCCTTCGTACAAATAACGACGTTTGGCGTCGTGGTGTCTGCCGTAACCATACATGCCCTTTCATGACCTAATGTAATTACAAATATTCAGTTATCAGCTAAAATTATCAAGAACAGAAAATATCTTTATTTATGAGTTGTACAAAGTACATTGACTACATACATAGTACAAAACGTCTATACTAATACTAGGTCATGTGATCACATAAGATTACATTCTTATAAATTATAAGTGTTAACATCATTTATCCTCAATGTCGTCACGTTGATATAATGAGGATGACAAGTAATTTAGGTAAAAAAAAAAAATATATATAATATATGCGTGTGTGTGTGTGTGTGTGTGTGTGAGTGTAAGTTGCATCAGAAAACCATGTGACTCAGTGTCTTATTTCTAATCAACAAAATCGCCTATTTATAATACGATCCTAACTTCAGTAAGTGTTTTTATTGTGTATTTTGGCAATTTAATTTTGTACATACTTGGCTAACACAGAAATATTTTAAAGTTTTTAGTTTTTAAAGATAGGAAAACCGAAAAAAAAACAAAAAAAAACGATACCCGTCTTCATTTTCACGTAACTCACAACATTTACAAAATCGCTGTTTTTTTTATATTCTGTTTGTTGCATATCTACCAGTATGTATATGCAAAGAATGTGCCGAAATTCTCAGTTTAGTAAGACAAAATCTAATGCTACTTGGTGAAATATCAACGTTCGATATGATAACCATTTTGAATCTCCCCCCACCCCCCACCCCCTATATGCTAACACTGATGTTATGTTGAAATGTGGCTTACGTCGTACTGCGTTTTATGTCTTACAATGCCATAATGCGACTTGTGTCGTATTCTTGACATATGTCGTATACAGGACATATTGCTTCAATAATTACAGTCAGGTTCACAGGTTTCAAGACATCCAAGGCCACTTTGATCATGTAGTCATTCGTAGTAATTTTAGTCCGTATCACAGCGGTTGAGTTTAGAAAAGCATCATCTCGTTTTCTGATAACTGAATAAAATGACATTAATCTTAACCCTTTCCCTCATATAGACTCATTTTGACGCACTCAATGGTTTTATGCTGTTCGCATAGGTCTTTTCATGGTGTCCTCTATGAGGGAAAGGGTTAAAGAAGTTCCCACAAACCCCATCTAAGTCTTACCAATATAGATGACAACTCTCTATGGTTCTTTTTCACATAGTTACTTAACTATTAATAGGACTTAAAGTTTTGTACGTGATGAATGATGAATGTGTTTGTTGAAGTTTGTTTTAAAGTGTGTGTATATAGATCCTTTCGTCATTTAATGAGGATTATGTCAATGTTATATTTGACCAGTGGTTACAAAACATAGGAATTGTGTGACCATCGGTGGTAACTATGTCGAGTTAGTGAACTCCACTCTTTGATTTGACGTTTAAATGACGTAACGTGGACGTTGGTTGGCTTCAAGTTCCATGTAAATATGATCAATACAGATTTAGTCTGTAAGTCAGCCAAAAAAAACAAAAAACAAAAAAAAAAACATGTATTATTATTTTGATAAATCAGGTAACCGCTGAAGAAAGCAATTCCGCGAATTTATGAAACAGCCCACGTATGTTTCACTGTATTACAACAACAACAACAACAACAACACAACAACAACAACAACAACAACAACAACAACAAAACAGCACGACACGCACGTCATTACAATTAGGCAAATACAGATGTTTACAACAATACCCAATTAAATTCTCTAAGTATTAGTAATCGTTTATATTTTAAATTTTATGGAATTTAAATCAATAAATCTATAGAATTTAAAATATATATAAAAAAAAACGATAACATATTTACAATTTGCCACCTACGCCATACAGCATTGCCTTTTACCTCGAATTATGGACCCTCCTCCCATTTGATTGATAGTTCCACGTGATGTTTTCAGAGTCAGATTTATATTTTGAACTAGCAAAATATGGCATAAAGCAGTCGCCGCCGCAACTATCTCCGTCCATATTTTCTCCCTATCAAGACCTCACGGTTAATTTTATGCAATATATTTTTCAAATTTTGAACGATATAAAAGAATTTCATTGGACGATTTTTTCACTCCGAAATGAGACGTAAACCTACGTAAATCAACGAGCACTTTCCGAACGCTTAATTTAAATGCTGGTGTAAAAATTTCACACATTATGCAATGGAAAATAAAGAATGGTACACTTGAGATTGTTCGCCAGTCACTGATTGGTCAATTTAAGTCAGCGAACTATACCGGATATTGCCGATCCTCTTGTGGCATGGCCCATTGGATAGTCACATTTATGGTAAAATAATTTTTAATAGTAGACATGATTTAGTATTACAATCTTAAACTGTCGTTGAATATGATATGCACTATATGTAAATAAAATCTACGATTTACTGATTTAGGCTGTTAGAAAAGTTTATCAAACATATTACGCTTATTTTATCAGTGCACGTTTTGGACCACTTAACTTCTACCAAGATAACCAAGGTACCCTAATAATACATTAGGTAATCTTTGTTACCTCCGTGAAAGACCATGAGGTCCGAAATGTAGCGGAACAACTACAGTGACTTTACCTTGTTTGTAAGCGTGCCTCAACAATGCCAGGTAGACTCATTAAAGATGACTTAACGATAATTAAATTAAAACCATTGAATAAAATTGTAGTTTTATATTAAATGAATTATTGAATTTCTTGTTGTTTATGGTATTGTCAAATAATCAATATCATTTTATGTTTCAACAATCGGATTAAAATCAGCTCCTAAATGACACTTCGCTATGCTACGCCTTATGTGCAATAAGGAAGGACAGAAGCCATATTGATGTGAAATCCTATATAAATCATAAATGAACTAACTCCAAAGGGAGTTGTATATAAATGGACAAACAACAACAACATGGTGACAGGACATTCTATAAAATAGACAAATACCAACAGTTACCGTCTAGGATCGGTCAGTCGCCAAAAAGATAAATTGGGGTGCTCAGACCTGGGTCGAATTCCACCAACAATTCTTAGCGCTGAGTAAAACTTAAATATTTAAGGACGAATTTCATTAGTCAGGTTTCTCTAATAAGAATACTCACATATTTCATTTCTTATCAATTATTGTTAGTTAGTAAGGTAATTATTCATTTCAATTTAAAAAAGGCCTTAAAAATTTAACTTTATTTTAGGTTTCTCAAATTAGTAAAATTTCATCTGGTCGAATTCGAGCCAGGTTTTAAAGGGGCAAAATCTCACACTTCCTGAAGGTATATCTTTAGGACGAACAGTTTAATAAAAAATATTCCATCAGCATGAGACAAGTCACAAAAAGTACCTGCATCGAAAGAAAAAAAATACGAAAGGAAGTATATTTGTCTTAAAATCCATAGAGATATGTAAGTACGAAATCATGCTCATAGAATAAAAGTAATCGAAAAGAGCAGATGAATCTGTATTAGCAGATAACCTACAATAAACGGCCAGTTTTCATATAATAAAATACATTGTATCATGTGTTTAATACTCATTTGGCGACCACCTCTTTTAAGCGGCCATTTTTATTGACCGCTTAAACGGACATCTTATATTTTCACTGTAATACTAGGAATATTTTGAAATTAAGGCACACTCCCTTCAGTAGATAATCCTTGTACACTAAAAACAATATTTCATAATATTTGATATTCATATATACACACAAATGCATTATTACCGTCTTGGTTCGATTTTCAAACTTCCTGAACATTCCCGATATTTGTTACTTTAATCGGATTGGCGAAACACTAGCTGCAATTTTATTCTCTGTTTTGCGGGGGTTTTTTTTATTTTATGATCAAGAAATTTTTAAATGTCTCGAACCATTTTTTTCTTATTTCGTTTCATTGTTTTATTAAATTTTATTTTCGACATGATAGAGCACACCTATTTTATTTTCAATTTCTTCATTTCTCACCGTTTTCCAATTCATGTCATGCCCAAAATAACACGCAAGCCATGAATTTTATAAATAAGCTCATTTGTGTGTCCTCAAAAAATCCTGAAACATGTCAAAAAAAAAATATTCAAAAATATTTTCCTCCGAGTATTTCCGGAGAACTAATCCTATTTAATTAAATAATAAAAGGATCACAGAAGCTTTGATTAAGCAATGTTTTCATGAAATGCCAATGATGTGTACAAAATGCATAGTGTTTGTACAGTTACCTTCATGTACTTTCTCACTCCGAATAACATCAGGAGAGTAAAAAAAAAACTATCCTGCAATTTCAGATTTTAGTGGTTTTTTTCTTTGATATTCATCTAGTATAAAATAAGAGAAACAGCTTTCATTTGTATTATTTTTAGTTATTGTGTGTTTTCCCACAATAAAACCATAATTCGTAGGATAAATTTGATTTAGAAAATTTAATTTTAAGATATGCAAACTATATTATACAGTATGTATATAGGTCTTCAATATAACATAGTAGTTTATATTACATACTTCCTATACCTATTATACAATGAAATATTAAAGGACACAGTCTCTAAAAGTAATTGATGACCAAGACCCAAAATTACTGCAATGTAAATTACATTTTGAATTGTTTAAAACTTGAAGAGCAACAATTGCATTGATATGTGTGTTAGGGTTTATTTGTTTATTTTATTACGCCGACAGTTTCTAAATCACATAGAAACTATGAATATATAAGATAAATATTATATTGACAGGACACCACACCTATTTATCGTGACACAAGGACAACCAGTAAAAGTGTCAAGCTGTATCCAAAGAAATCGCTGCTTTGCTTTATATTTTTTATGTCCTACTTGTAAAGATAGAACAACCTTGAAACTTTATGAAGTGTAGCTACCGACCTACTATTCTTTTACAGAACTATCGTGCTAGCCAAATAAAATTTGCCATAAGTATTTTAGTGTATCATCCGTCGCTGTTCTACAGAAAAAAATCTCAGGATAAACGGATAAACACTTACATATACATAATTTTGTACGCCATGAAGTTTTTATTTTGATGCTTTGGATCCTATATGTAATGAAAATTGAATACGCTAATTTAGTACATCAATTTGATACAAAGCAACAAATTCAGAACTTATGATATACAGCGTATACTAATTTATTTTCCAATTGTAAACTAATCAGAATTCCGTTAACTTTATGCTGTTGTCTTGCAGAAGTATTAAGGTAATCCATCCACTATTATATTATAATCATGGTCATTCAAATGCATAAATACATCAGTTCAGATGCAAGCATCCATTGACTTGGAGTTAAAGACTCTTTTGCTCAAAGTCCATGATCATGGACCATGATCACAATTTAATGAGGGTGGATTACCTTAAAATTATATTTATCAATACACATAGAGTAACATGTAAGTGTATTAATTGAGTATTGCATAAATGTTTTTCTAATCACAAGAGGAACTACAAGTACGCGACCCATTAATTGGAAACAAATTTCTGCCCAAGCCTAGTCTCATTATCCCATTGTATTAGTAGATTACGAGAGTTATAAACATATTGTATCGAGTAGATACATACACGAACGTAAGTATTTGCGGGTAACACTGAGGTTTAATTCCTAAACTTGGTAATCCGGGTGTTTGGAAGATTCCCAAGTAAACCGGATTATCACTGTTCTGGAAGATGTGCATACATTTGCATGCGCAGAATTCCACATACCATAGGCTTAAGTTTCTCTCCGTAGCACATTTTGCTAAATCATGATAAGCCACTTTAAACATCGCACTAATGAATATAACTGTATTTTAATCTTTGTGAAGTCGCTGGAAATCGTATTCCATTAAAATGGTCTTCGTACATTGTTTTCTATAAAACCCTGGGGAAACAGAAGTTTTAAAAAGTTAAAATCGAGATGCAGTAAATAACTTATTGTGCATCTCATAAAATGTACCTTTTCCAAGGAACACTCCTTTTGGATTAAAACTTTGATATTTATCGTATCTAGCAAGCGAAGCATGTCGATCTTTAGTAATTAGATAACATTTGTTTGAAAATTTACTTTTTTAAAAGCATTGTTCTATAGGAAATTATGTATTATATCTATATCCGATGAGTAGATATATATACTTGGTTTATATATTTTAAATGATTTGTATTTGATTTCATAATCGTGCTTTAATATATATTTATTCTTTACTTTTGCTTTCTTTTGCTTCTGGTTTTTTTCAAGTGCCATCATATTTATTGAAGACAACTTAAGCGAAGTTTCAGCGTGATTAAACGGTTTATTAATAAACAATTACAGTTCGTCAAATTGTAGGTATCATTTTGACGTCGATTATGTTGTTTTTATGATGCCGACGTTACTTCCTGTAGGATCGTATATTTTTTATATTTTTTATATATTTTTTTTGTATAAGAAAAAAACAAGAAATATCTTTAAAAAAGATACTCGGCCGTGGTGACCAGCTTGATGATTAGTGACTGAATTGTTTAACATGTAATAGATTTTGTTGTTGGTTTAATAGCTGTGTAATTATTGTGTCACTGCAGCTTTTTGAAATACCACGAATCCAAATAATTTGTACAATCTCAAGTTGGTTGACACTTACAGCCTTAAAACATCTGCGCATTAGACTTTGAACGAAACCGGATGTTACGTTTTTGTTGAATATAGGATATGTCAGGGTCGAACAATCAATTCCGAAATCTATGTGTCCTATTTTTTAAGCGTTCTACTCTTTCAGTTTACCTGAAAAAAGTTCAGTGTCCTTCTTTTCGGGACAAATCGTTCGCAGGGGAAGAAACTTTCAACTTTTAAATCAAACAGAGATCTAAAGAACTCGTTTCAGCAACTCCTTTCTTTTCTTTTGACTAATTTTTCAATGACCAATGGGAATTTAGCAAAGTATATAATAACCAATGAAAAGCCTAATTTTATTCCTCTTCATTAATGTGTGTTTCACAGGAAGTCAGGGTGAAAATAAACGGCCTAGCGGCCGAAAATGATGAAAATTCCACACTAAGTAATTGTTAGCGTTAGGAATTGTTGGTGAAATTAGAGCCTGATAACTTGACAATTCGTAGTTTAAGAATACAATAAATCAAACGGTTACATTTCAGATTTGAATATTTTTTTCAACACATAAAAGTTAATTTGATGTGTAATTTCAACAAACAGTACGAGGATAAATTGTTACATTGGTTATCAACCGTATTTGAACTTTAACTGAGGTTGTTAAAAATCCATAATGCGATAAATTCAATGAATTCATATTGTTTTCCTTTTCAATCCATTACTGATTTTAAATTTATTCTTTACATTTCGGGTGCTTGGTACAACAGGTGATTAACTACCACTCTCTATTTTGTTCACATCTTGATCAGACATGTACCAACTTCAACTGTCCTTAAATTGATTACTGGGTGTTTTTCGGCTTGGGGCCCTGACATAATTCAAGATTTTATCTTAATTTCCCCTTTTCATCGCTGACAATACAATTACAACACAATTAAGATAACAACCGTAATCATTAGTTTGGTAAAGCAACGAGGGGACATCCTGCTACGGTCTTTATTTCCAAAGAGATACGTAGACTCTTGATACTGAGCAAGTTTCTAAAAAGACAATGTCGTAAATCATTTAAACAAGTTCTTAAAATTCACGCTGGAAAATAACATGTGTAAATGAAGCAATAGTTTGAATAAGTGACTGGAATGAATGCTTATATGATAATCCGTCTTAAAATTGCAATATTTCTTGAATTATAGACTATTTCATGAGATATGATGAAGATGTGATGTGACTCACGAAACAGAAAATTCTTTGGTTGACAGGATATTGAATAATGCTGAATTTCAAAATCTTTGAATCCACTTAACCAAGATAGAAATTTAAAAAAAAAAATGCGTCCAGACTGAGTCGTCTTTTCAATAAAACAAAATGCTAAGACTATTTACTTTTTCTCAACGTCGTTTTCCTAGATAAACACTTAACAGCAAGCGCAAGAATGAGACAAGGCACGAAGAAAACGGTTTTGACGTTGTTTAGTGATGCCTAAAATCGCGACAAGAAGAATTTATGACCGTGCAAAACAAAACTCAGCCGGGAATACAAAGTCTTAGAAAAGGCAACACAACATTTATTAGACTGTCTTACGCTAATCTTCTTCTATGGCGTCTCGCAGCCTTTTGCCTAGAGTACATGTATTCTAGCGGTTAACAACGCGTATTATAACCATTGGTACACGTTTTACCCTCTTTTCCTTGTTCCTGTATTTTTTTCTTCTTTCATACTCTTCATCCATTTTTAAAACGATCATTTATGCATTACTTAATTACATCTGAACGAAAATTATTAAATTTTGACTCCTAAAAAAGGAGTGGAAACTTTAAGAACTTCTATAGGAGTTGCGTGATAGAATTCCAAAACCATTTGGGCCACACCGTCAAAGAAAATTAATATTGATGTTTGCTAAATGCTTGTTGGAATGAGCATAGTTATCTCGTTTGGGATTATTTTTTTGTAGCATGGTGTTTTTTTAATAATCGTTAAACTATTTTTTTTTTTCATAATTGGTGTTGGTTCGGCATTCCTAAAAAGGCTCAACAAGAATTCAGTCTCGATTCAGTCAATGTCCTAATCACTTTCACTTAACATCTGATCCAGTCGTATCTTGCTGCACAAAACACACACGAGCACTACAATTACGTTTGTGTGTTTGTGTGTTGGGTTTAATGTCCCTACGACAGTAGTTCAGTCATTTGTAGACGATGTCTACTTGAGACAGATATAGCGCTACCACACTGCAGTATCACGCCGTAGACATTACATGATACCACACCCAGTCACATTATCCTAACTCCGGGCCAACCAGTCCTGCAACTACCCTTATATGCTGAGCGCAAAGCAAGGGAGCTATAACAGAACCATTTTTACTACCTACAATTACGTAACTACTGGGATCTTAGAATTTAAGGGTGTGACATAATGCCACATATCTACGTGCGACGTGATACTGCAGTGTGGCAACACTAAAGGTAGTTTCAGGACTGGTTAGCTATGTGTCACGCAACATGTCTACATCCGACGTGACATTGCAATGTGACAGCACTAAAGGTAGTTTCCGGTGTCAGCACATGTCCACATACGACGTGATACTGTAATGTGGCAGCACTTAAGGTAGTTTCGGACTGGTCAGGACCGGTGTCAGAAATAATATGACTAATACTTATTTGGTTTTAAGTGCCAGCCATAGTGTCATGTGTGCATGTCTTGTTATCCTTTGGTCACTTGGCGCCCTTACATGTAAATTGTTCGTACAATGTTGACATTTAAGTTACTCTCTTTGTTCTTTGAAATAAATAAATAGTACTGATACTAAGCATATAAGGGTACTTCCAGGGCTGACACAGTTTCAGGATGATGTAACATAAAAAGCGTGATACGTACTATTTCTGTCTTAAGTAGACACAGTCTCCAAATGACTGAAATGCGCTACATCAAATAAACAAAGCAAACAAACAAAACGTAACTGTTACCAAGCCCATGTAAAAAAACCCTCTAATTTTACATCAAAGGGCATGTTTTGTCTTCCTACTTTATATCAGTTTAGGACCATATCTATCTCTTTTCAAGACGAGTAGAACGCAAACAAATAATCATTCTTATTTTTCATTATACGCCAGTTCCTGATAACTTCTGATCCCATCTTAATTAGATTAACTTGATATTGTTTCTGTACATGTGGGAAGAAGATTGATAACTCGGGCATGGAGATAGAATAAATAATGTTGGCAAACTACAATGGTGATGCGTTTCGTTTAATCTCCATCTACAGTTTCCTCTTGTTCTTGATTAAAACTTTTCCGTAATCGTAGCTTATAATGAATTTGATATATTACCGCCGGCGTGTATGGTTTACTATACCAGGCTGGATTAAAAATAAGTTGATTAATATATTATTCGCAAGCCATTACGGCTTTGCAATGATATTATGACAATGATCATATATATATATATAATATATAAGAGAGAAGAGAGAGAGAACCTTTTCATATTTCACTGTATGTTCTGCGCTCCTGTATAAAAGTTTAAGCCGACACCTGTGGTTTATGTACTTAAAGATAATGGTCGTACACATTTGTTTGGTTGCAAAACATACAATGGTCTGTAAATGTGTGGAAGAGCAAACTAACGGAAAAAAATGCTTCAATCTGTATAAAATGAGCAAATAATCATAACGTGCTGAAGAAGACATATTCATGTTCCTGTCATTTTGCATTACCCTTTACACCAAATCAATCATTTTCATCTGCTCGTCACCTAAAAAATCATTCCAAGCTGTTCCATTACTGCTCCCCAGTGGTGAGTGATGTAGTCTAGAGGTAGCTGCCAGGAACGGAGAACTACTCTTGGCTTGTCCTCGCTTGATTCACTCTTATCAAATATTCATTTTTACATGCCATTATTCTCCTTTCTTGTTCGCCGTGGATATTGACCTTAGTTGTATTTACTTGATATCCTGGTATGTGTTCCGTTGTGATTTATTAATCGCTCTATATTCGGGCAAATATAAAAAAACAAGTTTGTAATTTTAAATATAATCATAATCTGTTTGTATGATACATTTTGGCTGCAGCTGTTCCGTCAGCGAATTTTTTATCATTTTCCCATTTTGTACATACTATAAAATCATTAATTTTCGTGGGACATTAATTTTCGTTGATTTCGTGGAGGTTTTATCCACGAAATTCAATATTAATATCAACGAAAACTTGTCTCTTATATAGACCTCACGTTTTCGAGAAAAAAGATCCACGAATAAATGTACCCACGAAATTCACTAAGGTACATAATCAACGAAACTTAATGTGAAACGAAACTGCTGATTTTACAGTACTGCGGTACTTCCAAAAGCATTAATTATTAATATACATGCATATATCATTCTGTTTTCTCACGTATACATTCCTTCATATTTCAGATTTTTCAAAGGCAATACATATGGTATGATTTAATTTTCGAATATGAAGTTAAATTGTAAACGATTGTCCTAGTAAATGCATAATTCATCGGTCGTTAAAGAGAACGAATTCTCCTTTGACTCCCAGACCTTGATATATCTCACATTATCTTTCGACCTGCCAACTCCACTGACGTAGGACCTCGGTTCTGCGTAAACTTTTTTAGATATACAATGCAGTTGTTTAATTCATGTACCAAACATCACTGGACTATTCAGTATAGACTTTATTTATATTTATTTATGCACAGATATTGAAATATAAAATGTCTGATACCGTTTGGGCTCTTAACGTCCTGCGTTTTCTACAAAATTTGTAGACAACTTTTCTTTCTTCTGTTTTCCTCAATTGCTTATGGACATGTTTGAAATATACCATCCTATGCTTGCTAATCAAAAAGACGAGCAATTACTTACAACTGCCAATAGCCGGTGATTTTGTTAGTACGAATAACGAAATAAATATCAGATGTCAATGAGTGTAAAAGCATAGAATGCTAAATTGAGAAAATATGTTAACCTCGGCTAGCGTCTCAGTTAACATGATTTCTCTCGGGTTAATGTTCTCTACCTTCACACTGAATGGCGTCTGATATTAATACAATAGTATTATATTTTATAAACCAGACGACTTAACAACATAGCAGGAATTTTAAAGCGCTTACAAGAATGCACTTTGTTGTTCAAGAAGTTTTCAGCTATTCACAGCAGGGCATATTCGATTTAATGTTTACAATATTTTGCCACTCAGTCACGTATGCCATACCGTCATTAGCCTGTTACTGTTCCACTCACTGAATAGTGCATATGTCGTCAGAAACAAGATAGATGAGTAGCATACGCTCTAGCTCAAAGTCTTTTGTACGGCAGTGGCAGGCTGAAATACAGTGCTAAGTCCAAAAAGTTACCATAGTGTTACGGCATAGTCGAACTGGAAACAACTTTATCAATAAGTGAGTTAGTGGGATATTGGTTTGGTTTTAGTGACAACTTCCTGATAATATTCATATACTAAAATATTAAATGATAAAGTTATTTCCGGTTTGAGGCGGTGTCCTTAGCGCATGTCTTATTATCTTTCCCTTCTTTTCACTTTGCGCCCTTTTGGGTGACCTCTATTCTCTTACATGTACATTGTTCTTATTATGTTAACATTTCAAATACGATTGTTTTTTTTAAATAATAGCTTTTTCCACCGGTCCTGGTTGCCGTGTGGTTAGAACTTCTGCCTCTGAATTGGGATGTCGTTAGAAATGGTTCTGACTTGGCGCTCAAAATATAAGTGTTCAAGGCCTGTTAGCCCGTGTTATGATAATGTGACTGGGTGTGGTACCATGTCACATGTCCACGGCATAGTTCTGCAATGTGACAGCATCATATCTGTTTCAAGTAGGCAAAGTCTCACAAATGACTTAAGATTTGTCTCTATGACTTTAACCCCATTGAACAAACACACAAACATATTGTCCAGAACACATTTTGTATCAATATTTGTTTCACAATTCGTGTTCAGGTATATAATATATAATATATATATTCACCAAATAATATAACATGCGGAACGAAAAAACGAATAATAAAGCTATGAATATTTTGTGTGCCATCTGCGACTTAATCTTCTTTTGAACCCCCTGAAGCTTCTGACGTCATCATATATTTAACAAATGGCTTTTGGACCGATCATAATGTAATCAGAGTTTCATTAAGGAAACTAAAGTAGTTCGCAGAATCGGCTTTAATAAGACTTGATAGTTGTAGTTGAGAACCAGCATCATTATGTATTATTGAAGTTCATTTGCCCGTAGATTTTGTTTTAACGCCCCATAAAAGTATTGCAGTCACCATTTGACAGATATTATGCTACCTGGCGGCAAGAACGCAATGCTCTATTATTCCAATGCATACTATTCTAAAAATAGGTCAGCATGCCTCGCATTAGCTTTGTGAATACAATGTATATGCTTGGCTCCAAGCAAAGGTTCTTATACGGTGTCCTGATCGAGCCAGTTTAATCCTCGCCTCACCAACACGCGACAACAAGATAGTTGTCGCTTTATTTCATTTCCAAAAACATATATACATTCGAGACAGCATGGCACCATTAGTAATCATGTGACCAATAAAATGGGCGCGGGATTTCGAAAGTCAGCTTCGTTCTATCATTTGGAGGTGTAGCGTAGCAGATTACCTTGCAGCATTTGCTTTTGTGACTTCAATTGAGATTATTCAACATATTACTACGCGTATTTCATTTGTCAGCAAGTAGCTGATCAATATTAATTAATCTCTTGGTAAATACGATAGTGATAAGTTGATAACGGAGTATACCATTGGTTCCGACTATGTTGCAATTAAATAAATAAAACATATTTACCAGACCCGCTCCTTATGATAAAAAATACAACTTGTAACATGAAAAATCGTCCTAAACTACTTTCACTCAAGTGCCAAGTGATGTGAAGTAATTTTATTTTCAGGGTTCGGCAAAATGTGCGGGGGTAACATAAACTGTCTAATTGCTCTCATCTAATCACTCATGCACAACAATCAATATTGACAGGTTCTTGACACGACAGGACTAAACAAAGGATGCACACTCTTACACTCCGACTTCTATTCCATTCACCTCTATGGTTATCTAAGAAAGTAGTTCGAATATAGAGTATGACGTCCTCCAGATCGTTGTTCAGACATTTGTTTTGAAGGACGACTAAAAAAGCTCCTTAATCTGTAAAATATATATAAATAGAACCACCAAACCTGATCGTAATGATCGTTAAAATTGCAAATTATGAAAATAAAAAGCTAGTCTTAAAGTACGATATCCGGTGTCCTATTTATCTCTCCTTGTATAGTTAACCAATTCCATGAATTTTGGTTCTTTAACTACTGAACACTGCGCGAATCTCTTATCTAGTTAATCCCGACACGTGACCGCAAACTCCGCCGCAGTAGTTACCTCCCCTTACAGCTGTCGATAACCACTGTCACCACAAGTAGATTCGGCTTATATAAGGCTGTATTTACTTTTTTCACTTTTTGAATTTAGGTTTGACTATTTCATATTAGTTTCGTAATATCCCACAAACATTAAATTCATGATTATGAGAAAAGTAATAAATAAAATAACATTTGTTTAATTTATTAAATTATGAGTGTTGGTGACATGGTTTCAACTATCATCACGTGGCGTGTGTAGTGGCAATGGTTTAAGTAGTGTAGCGTGACGTAAACGGTGCGCGGAGTTTGGTGACCGTTACTTGAGCTTTCGCTCCGCGCATGCGTAACGTTGCCATGCCATTGTGTAAAAAATCACACGGCCATGCGTGACAACATTGAAATCTAAGCGCATTGATAATCTTGGACATAAACGTGTCACAAGTTCTTGGCAGTTGATCACCAAGTAACGAATGGGTATCAGATTGCACGACATGGTGCAAATTATGGTTACACTTTGCCGTTATATCAAAACTGACACGTTTTGGCACACCTCACCATGGACTTGTGCGTGACCAAACTATTCAGGTATCAGATGACGTATGATTTCTTATTCAAAGTTAGGTTACATATGGTGATATAGAGAGAGGGCACCAAATATTGACGGATAGGAGGCGCTTTAACCCCATTTTATTCTGATGTTGTGTAGCTAGAGACAATAGAGATCAACTACTAGCGTGCACAAATTGTTATCTTGTTTTCTTTGTTGTTGTTTTTATTTATTTATTTATTTATTTATTTATTTATTTATTTATTTAGTAAATATTCATTTTCTTAATCAGTACTCATACACATTGTACCTTGTACCGAACGTGTATGTGGTAACAAAACTAAACCCTGCAATTTATAGAAAGAAATAAACTCTAGCATGTAACAATGTTTGGAATACCTTAAGCACATTTTTGTCACGATTTAATCAAAACGATTTTTATTCAAAATAAAATAGACCAGATTCCTTTCATAGCATTATTTTAGTGCTGACATGCGCACGAAAGAATTGTAACTGGAGATAGAAAGCGAGATAACCTGGGACTTTGCAGTAATACAGGACGGTATTGTGAGAGAGGATTAATGGCTGATATTCAAAGAGCCGTTAGTAGGAGCAATTTAGAGCTTATATCCCTGTATCTATATCTTGATAAAGAGGTACATCTTCACTTGAAAAGACGATATCAGATTCATTGTTTTTTAATTGCACATATCTCCATCGGTTTCGTCATGAACACTCTGTGATGACCTGGCGTCTATATGGAATTACGGTTAATGTTCCGTTGGAATAATTCCAACACTTACGCATGTCAAGTCAGCTATAGGGCAGTCGGTGTTTAAAGATATGCATCCATCATTAAAAACATAATCATGGTCCTTCAAAAGCTTAAAAGGTCTAGTGTAGATGCAAGCATCCTTTGACTTGGAGTTATAGACTCGAAGTCTATAAAGGCTTGCATTTCTTAATGATCATAAAGATATAGAGCTGTTTATTGAAATTATTACAGTTTATGAATAGGTGATAAATATGAGATTTCGGTTAAATAACGTTTAATTTAGTTTAATGTGTGTTTATATAATATTGTTTCTTTGTTTATTCCTTGGACGACAGTATTTCAACCATCCTGACACCGGTCCGACCAGTCTTGGAATTACCCGAAAATGCTAAGCGCCAAGCAATGGAGCCATAACAATACCATTTATTTTACGACGTTGGTATGTTGCGGCCGGGAATCGAACCCACGACTTTCCGTTTCCGGGACAGAAGCTCTAACCACAAGGTTACCGGGACCGTTCCTTTAATATTATTTTTCTTTAAAAATTAAAGTATCTCGAGATGTAATCTGCTTCACACAGCACTCATAACTAAAATTTCTTTCTTTTTGATATTTAACTTGAGAAAGCTGATCTTATAATTCAATCAGTTTTTCCTACAGGAACGAAATGAATATACTTTCTGATATGATATATTATGATATTTTTGGTGATATGGTACTCGTAGAGAAACAAATGTACATGCTTTTAAAAGATGGAATGCTCCTGACATTAAAAGAACATGATTAATTTAATTATAATAATAAAGATAATTATGCTAATATAAAAACATAGCTGATATGTTATGTATGATTTACCTTAAGCTACTAAGACTAAATGATGAACGAGTGCACGGGAACACATATCTTATATTAAGATAAATATAAGATTTAAGGAAGTGCCAGGAAACGATTTAATTTGTGTATCAAAAGGGAAGACGAGTTTGTCCTACCTTTTGAAAAAAAGAAAAGAGAGAGAGAGAGAAAGCCGGATGGTAAACAATTAGTTAATTGAAAGACCTTATGTTGTATAATATGACATCACAGATAATGCTACACATGTACGAAAACCATCTTTATGTCACAGTAACACCCCCTACAGTGACACTGGTGGTCTGATCGCCTCAGACGCATGTAAAATATAAACAGGATCTTACATGACTCATTGAGCGTGTTATCTCAAAGTAACTTTTACAAACGAGTTAATGAACATTTCATTAAACTAGCCTTTTGTGAGCTGAATAATTTTTCATGAAAGAATTTAGTAAAGGATGATATAAATAAAGAAAATCATGTCAGATTCTTCTTACTATCATAATCGTAACTCAGTAAACTGCGATTGTAACAGAAAAACAAAAACCCCAATAACCGGACTATGAACGACTCATACTATGTTTATTCCTACGCTGAGAAAATAGATCCATGTGCATCTCTCATACATAACCATCATATGAGTGAATAAAACTTATGTTCAATCAATGGTAGTTACATTAAATGCATTTAATCCAGCCGTTTGAGTTCAACACAATCTGCATATTGACTATTCGGTAACTCGACCAATAAGCTGTACGCATGTAACGTGTCAAGATATAAGAAAATACGTGAACCGGAAACAGCATGTTTTCACATGATAAATATTTTTAAGGTAAAATCATTTATGTTTTTTCTTTTTTTTTTGGAAATAAATTCCTAGCTTTACTGTCATAAGAAGTATAGACCATTTCACTAGTGGATTAGCAATAAGTGGACCGGTGTAATTCGCTGATTTAAATGGACCAATCAGTGCTTGGGAAAAAAGTCTTAAATGTATGTTAATTTCCTTTTGAACAATGTGTGCTATACTACACCAGCATGTAGATTTGGTGTTTGGGAAGTGCTCGTTGATTAACGTAAGTTTACGTCTACTTTCGAAATGAAATAGTTTAGCGGTCGTGCAAAAGAGGAAGTTCGTGTTGTATAGACCTGCAACGATTACTAAACCTACGCATGAAAACATGACTTTTGAAATAAACCACTTAAACCTACTGAAGATTAGGTTGACCTAGTTTTATTTCAAGAGCTATAATTATCAAGATACAAGATGCCACTCGTATTTATGGATGTTAGCTCCTAGACTGTTGGTTTAATTGCTTTAAACGAAGAGGAACTAGGCAGTTTTGCGCAATGATTTTTGCCTGTTAGCGATAGCTTTGAATATACAAAGATAATGTTTATCTAATTATACTTATAATTATTGAAAATATATTGATATGGAATTTGAGAGTATCATATATGACGGTATTTATCAAATAAAGAAATAGATTTGTTATCGCTTTACCATGGCCAGAAATCCACATACGAGAGAGCGTTCTTTGATTTAGGAACATGTGTGAATGATCACACGTTTGATGCCCGTTTAATTGCATGTTCTCCAGCAATTAATCATAAACAGCTTCAGAAAGAAATTGTGTTTTCCCCTGATTAACGCTATTATCGATAGATCAAACTCTTACACACCATCTTCATAAACTCCCATTGCCGAAAATATAATATCGATATTACGCGAAAATGTAAGCATCGCGATGCTATTAATAGCGCGAAATCACCATGCTCCTTCAGGAGAGAGAAAAAAGGCGGATGTACCATCTGTGAGTAATACGGTATAAGCTCATTTATTTGCAAGATTAATTAGTAATTATTCAATGTAACATCTCTTCTTCTTTTAGTAAATCTACCGGGTCGAGTCTTTTATAGGTGATCTGTGAAGTATTCCGTTGAAGCACAAGTGATAAAGATGGAGTCTGATTATTGTAAATGCCATTTTTTTTTTTTTTGCCGCAAAACCCCGAAAAAGTTCCCCTTGCTTTGCACAGATTCAACATTGGTGGCATCCATACTGAATTTTCGAAATTTTGTAACCTCTTTTATTCAATTAAAAGGTACTGCTGAATATAAAACAAATAACAAAGCTAAGGTTGCTGTGGTTGATAGCTTGACAGTTGCTGAAATGTTGGAAATATAGCCGACAACTTACTAGATAAAAAAGAAAAAAGAAAGAAAAAGAAAGTATATCATTTGCGTAATTTACTAAAGGAAATCGCTTTATCAATTAATATTTGTGAATAAAACTTTACAATATTATATATTTTCCACATATTCCAGTACATAAAACATTTTTATTTTTATTTTTTATATATTTTTTTTTTGTTATTTTATATATTATAAATGCAAAATTAAAAGTTAAGTTCAAACCGCATTTTATCTAGACAGACATTTTCTTTAAATAATTTATATATACCTGACACAGTATGTATTTATGTATTTACCTATGTTTGAACGATCATACAAGCGAGATATAATTGTTAAAACTATTCTAAAAATATATCTCAACTGAGTTACACGAGTAAAGTTAGACTTACATTTTTTAAAAAACTGAAATGCAAAATATGTCCTCTGACGTAATTATTTACAAATAACAATTTGGAAAATTCATTTTCTCATGAAAAGCGAGGAGTTACCTTGACCGAGCAATAAACAATGAATGTGTTTTTATTTTCAACATTTCACGGCAACACATCATTCAAGTATCTAAGATAAGGCGATCATTAAAAATATATTTGTTTTGCCGTTCTCTGATCGACTCATTTTTTTTTAGCCCAAGACCAATATTTTTCTTTCTGTTCTCCGATTTCGCTTTGTTGGTCAATTTCACTCATTCAATTCTTTCTGCTGTTTCATGCCACTTTCTTTCAGTTCTCCGATTTCGCTCATTCGGTTAATTTCATTCTGTTATTTTTGTTGTTTTCATGCCAACCACTTTCATTCGGATATTCTCTGTAGTTTTTCGTTAAAACATGTAAACTTTTCATGAAGCAAATAAGCTAAAATTGTATGTTCATTCCTTAATCTTGAACGCCATTTAGCTATGTCATTGTCATAGAAAAAAGCAAAACGGAAAAGAAATATCTCAACCTACATACCCACCTAAAAGGTTCTGGGTCGGTGCACAGCTAATAAACATTTTAAATCATGGCATAAACGGTGCCTTTCTGGACATGTACATCCGCGCAGTGAAGAGTGAGTCTAAACGAATATTTAAGACAAACCAGACTTGAAGCCATTTCTCACATGACATTTCGAAGCTAAATTTCATCTTGACAATAAGGCTATGACCCCAGTTTCACCGGAGTAGGACTATTTTGTATTGTAATGTAATGGAACGTGAGAGGCAAGATGAGCTTATGACGATATACAACATCTTATTGCAGGGGAACGACAAAGAGACTGATCGTGATTATATATCAGAGAAATTGATGGGAATCACAACGGTGTCGCCATGGTGCTTGTAGCGGACCATGCTCTCAAGGGCCGTGTACAAATGTAGCGCGGAGTACATTATTCTGGAGAAAATCCTGTCAGAACTGCAGATGTGTAAACAATGGAAGCTTGTGTTTTTGTTTCGTTTTATGAAAGACCTTTTAAAGAAAGATTTGCAACTAGTCTAAATCTTACAAAAGCACGGATCATATTGTCCAATTCTCACAAAATCACGTTCTCAAATAGCATTCTCCTTTTGTATTAAAGTATATAAGATTTCCATCAAAATGATACCTTATTAATATAAGTCAAGAAATTTAAAAAAAAAAATAGAAAATAGAAAAACACATACATAAAAAAGAGAACTACTTCTTTATTTTTTTGCTACACTGGTTGAATTTAAATCATAATTTAAAAGAATTTTTCATGTTTTTTTTGTTGTTTTTTGTGTGTGTGTGTGTGTGTGTGTGTGTGTTTTTTATTTTTCAAAATTCAGTGAGCTGCTATGGCCTTAAACTGTGTAACAATAATTTCTTCTGGCTTTAACAGAAATTTCATATCTCTGTTTAATAGGTCTTTGGTTTTATCTTTAATTTTTTTCATAACTGGACGGGTTGGTATGCCATTTATGACAGATAAAATACTATGTCAATATATTCCATCCGTAAGGACGCTCTTGGTGTGATTGTAAAGCCAGCATAAAACATAAATGTACATCGATACATACAATGTATCAACATTCATGTCCATCTATGAGCGTCATACAATATAATACCAAACACATGCATGTAACATAGTATATCATTGTTATGTAAGACCAAAAGATCCAAAAGTGCTAAATTGGGTCACAAGAAAAAAAAAAAAAAAAAGGATTTCTTGACGCTAGGTAATTTACGTTTTGCTGTCAAATTTAATCCGTCTTCAATAAGTTTCCTGCAACAAAATCCAGACGAAATGTGCGAGATTAGGTTCAGCTTACAAGTTTTATGTTTATGACGTGTATAATACATTTTTAAAACAAATGACACGTGAAAACGAAATTTATATATGAACATACATGAACAAGAAAACACACACGCACGCGCGCGTTCGTTCATCACACACTGCATTTAACAAAAGTGTACATTGAATAACATACAGCCTAAATTTGTTAAACTGCTTTCAAAATAGGATGAATTATAATATGCATAAATTTAGAACAATGGTTAGTAAAACAGCCATAATGTTTATAGTCTAATATTGCAATTAAAGAAAATCAAATAAAGAATAACATTTGTGGATTACAAATTTTGTACTGAGTCATTACGTCTTTATAAAGCCTGTTTAACAATTTTACAAAGATTTACTAGTAAAATGGTCTTATTATTTTAATTTGATAATTTCAGAAATTTAATCACATTTGGTCTAATGTAAAAGCATAACTTTATTTAATCTTAAGCATGTAGCTCTTGAAAACGTTCACATTTAAAATGTTTATAATTTCAATGTCGGTATTTAACTATTCACTTCAAATAGACTCTTTTTTGGCACAATGGCAAACAAAGCAGACCCAAATCCAGAACCTATAGGAGCAGTCTGATCAGGGCCTCCTCTGTTTGTTCATATAATATTGTATCTCAGTTTCTACACAGTCTGTGTGGCAAAAAGTACTCATGATTACATAGTCAGTTAATTACTATTCATCAAGTCATGAATTTGTTCATGAATATTCATGAGGTAAAGGATTAAAGAACTAATCTGACAAGTACTTTCATTACGAAGTAGTCTGTTAAAGGAAATGACAGGTGAATACCTACCTTGACGCAGAATACACAGTCTTGTACACCGTTACAAGAACAAAGACTTCTTTGTTAACCACACAATTCAGAAAATATTCTTTTTTTCCACAATTTCTAATATGTGTACTTCTTGATCGCAAATTCCGAAAATTGGAAAATGTAATTTAAGGTAATCTATCTGTCATTTAATTAAAAACCATGGTCCTTCAAATGCTTAAAAGGACTTCAGTGCAGATGCAAACACCTATTTACTTAATAGCAAGAAAACAAAACTAACAATGCAACAATACACTTAAAACATTCTATATACTGTAATACAGTAATGGGCGTAGCAGGGCCTAAATTAAGAGCAGACCCGGGCTTGGGCTGTCCAGAAGCATGCTCCCCGAGATAATGATTTTTCTAGGATGCGCGCGCGTATGTGCGTTTTCCAGACTAACTGGGTCCAAGAAAAAATATCCTAACTTTTTATATGTATGTTTGAACTTTTTTAAAAAATGGCGAGCCGGTCCGGACCTAAATTTCAGTTCTTGAATTGCTTATTTAGAACTGCCATATACGACGCTCTTCATTTCAGTAACGCATAGTGCATATCTAAGGCGGTTTTATTTAATAAATCAAAATCGGATGTAAGATGTTATGATTTATGTCTTTAAATCGAGTAATGTCAGGCGTAATCTGTTCTATCTGACGAAGTGTTTAATTGAAATTCAAGTCCATATTGTTGAGTAATAAGCTCAAAGGCAAATGAAACTGTTCTAAGAGGATTGTCATCGTATCGAACAGTTATTGCAGTTTTTATGTCAAGGTCACGCAGAAAAAACATTAATGTTGAAAAACTGGCAAATTAGTGTTAATTCTTTAAAGGTCAATAATAGGAAATTTCAAAATATCCAAATAATGTTGTTTACACAATTCTCAATTTCACCAATAATTCGTAATCAAACATGTTTCAAGTCTGAAAAGATGGTGAAACATTTGTTTCGCTCCAATATCCTATAAGACAAACAAGAGGAGCGGTTATCCATATCATAAATTAGAATGATGCAGTTTTCTCATTGTTGTTAATCTTAAAAACAATATCAAATAACAATGTTATCTTATTTCATGAGACAGTCCGTTCTTCCATTCATTAGATAAGTAATATCAAGTAATACCAAGTAAAAACAAGAATACTTTTAACGCAAGCGTCAAAGAATCGTGTCGAAAGACTATCATGTTGACGTGATTCTTCGTCATTGCGGGACAATGCTTTAATATCAGTTTCGATGTTCTACTGCTACTTGCTAAAACAATGGGAACCAGTTTGTGAAACGGCTGCATTTTGAGATGGTCCCTCTAAACGACGTTCGTACCTGTTGGTTTTCGCACAGGCCGGTGAAGGTAATTTTAGCATAATGACAATAGCACTAAATCAAAGATCTAATTTTCTAGAAAGTGACTAATAATACGACAAGTTTAAATAACAATGTGGTGTAATCTGTTTAACAACCTGTGTTCGAAAAGTCAAATGTCATTACTATTGTTAGCAGAAGACTGAATTACGTGTATACTTGGTTTTGTGTAAGTACAATATAACACTCCGCAATAAAACATAAAAAAATAAGACAGACACCTGTCATAATCATTATCATAGACACTATCAAGAAAAGACGAGTGATATAGTCGTATCTATATATTTATTTTCATTTACGAAATTACATCATGTAAAGACAGGCACGGAGAAACGCATAACACTATTAACATTTAAAAACCGAATTAGGAACAGTTTTCAGTCTGTGATAGTATCATTTTGATCATATGAATAATCGTAAATAAATTGCATGTGTCAAGCAAAATATTTGAAATGGATCCACTTCTTATAGATATATCATGATCTGAGGTCAAGACATTACCCACTGTCCCCGGTGGCCGTGTGGTTAGGGCGTCCTCCTCGGGAGCGGGAGGTCGTGGGATCGATCCCCGGCCGCGACAAAAATAAAAAAAGTCGTAAAAATGGTACAGGTGTGGGCTTCTTTTCTTGGCGCTCAGCATATAAGGGTAATACCAGGACTGCTTGGTCCGATGTCAGGATATGTGAGAGAGTTTGGTATCATGTCACATATCTACGGCGTGATACTGCAATGTTGTAGCACTATAATTATCTGTCTCAAGTAGACATTGTCTCCAAATGACTGAGATACTGCCGGCGGGACGTTAAACCCCACAAATAAACAAAACAAACAAACAAACATCAAGGTATTAATCACCGCTGTTTATCTTTTAAGGGTTAGGTGACATATTTACGAGCATGTTGTGTCAAGGAAGTGTTTTCACTGTCATTTTTCTCCATGGCTTGACGCATTTACCAATTGTTCTTAATAGAGGAGTTCGTTTCCCCTTCTCTTGATTGATCGTTACTTTAGTTACCCGAACCACAACAGAGAACAGTGAGAGTGTCCTCATTGATAAATCTACAGATACTATATGCGTATGGGTAAAGTAATGTACATCCCGATGATCGTTGTGGCAGCTTCATTAAATATTTATGAATTACTTTGCATGATAAAAGGTTATCCTGGTATGTTAAAATATAACTAGGGGACTTGGAATCGACCCCTGACACATATATGTCGGTCGCTGAACCGAATGTTATCCTTCATGTCATGCGCCCTGTGCCCCCTAGTGTCTTTAACCGTGGCATTATTTTGTATTTCCTGCACGTTTATACCCCTGTTCCACGGATAAGACTTTATCACTACGAAATGAGACGTAAACCTACGTAAATCAACGATTACCTAATCTTCACGCTGATGTAATTCAATTGGAAATAAACATACATTTGAATTTTCCCCAGCCTCTGATTGGTCAGTTTAAATCAGCGACTCATACTGGGTATTGCCGATCCTCTGGTGAAATAGTCTGTAGGGAATTAAATAGGAATCATGCTGTCCTATAATACCCTGTCACGCCCCGTCCCGACCTATATTCACATTATATATATACATTATAAAAGATGGGATGTGGGGGGGGGGGGGTATAAGTCACCTTTCAGAGGTAACTCTATAGGTGAAATACAAGGCATTTAAAACTAAACACGGATAATATGCCTGAATTATATTCTAATGTCTTACAATGGATGGTTCCTAAACTGTTAATCAAGGATGTTTACATTAACCGGCTTATCCAACCAGTGTAAGTGTGAAGCACATGATGAACGGTTGACAAATAAACATGTTTATTTTTTGTTTATGATACTGTTTGTGAGCACTTGACCTAGGTATGAATAGAAACTGTCAAATTATCAATGGGGGAGGAGTTAAATACAGATTACATAATTGATTAACGAAAAATAAATCTAATTTATCTCACTTTTCGAAATGTTTCTTTTTGAAATGTAAAATGCATTAATTTATATGACAAATGATTTCGTTTGGTGAAAAGATATCAATTCGTCTAGAGGAGAACTTGAACTCGAATAAAGTAGAGGTTCGAGTTTTATAAAATTCTCATGATTGTGAAACAAATTAATTGACATGTGTTAAAATATCTGATCAAAGTGAAAAAAGTATAATCGACTTCATATTAAACATATCATCAAATGGAGACCCTTAGACGTTTCCGTAGTCCATAGCTATAGCGGCCAAATAGACATTTCGGTTTATTTCTGCGTAAAGGGTGCCTTTTTGTAATTATTTATCAAAGAATATGCTAGTTGAATATCAAACGGATCGAACCGTGCATAGGAGTCAATGATAGCATATTTGTTTTGTACAAAGACACAACCACCGTCACCAAACGATGTCGGATTCCGTTCCATACAATGCTTCAATAAATGTAATATAAGAGAAAAAATGACGGAGGTATGCGGATCTAGTGCCATTGACATAGACATACAACATCCACGAAATGGTAAAATTTAGATTGCTTACTGAAATGAATCGTATCTGTAAGATTCAGCAACGATATCTTTCTGCATTTGCTCTCGGTCTTTGCGAAATGTGTGTTTATGTTGAACATTTCGTCTAAAAGAATTAACAACACTTTTCATCATATCTCTAACGTTTCTAGTAAATAAACGGTAAGTACCAATGGGTCACACAGCATTTAACATGAAGTGAACTTCAGAGTAGATAATAATGCTAATTCGCCATTTTTCGTCGTTAAACCCAACAAACAAACAAACATTTTTCGTACATCATATACCTTTTTTAATCTTCAGTAGAAATATTATCTCGAAGAAGCACTGTCACTTTCAGAACATATTGAGCACAATTTTATTTTTCTTTGTTTAGTTTGTGTGTCAGCGAAAGATTTCAAAATTAAAGCCGACGTTAATTTTGATGGGTCTATTCTCTAAATAGATCCTTTTTTTCCACTACTTAAAAATGGCTGTCAATGTAAGATTGTTCGATCGATCCACGTGATAAAAAATACTGAACAGATTTTTTAGGCGATTATCATTCTTTATAACCGCTGTAAATAGTGGAATTAAATTTAATAACGCAATAACGTAATCTTGAGTGATTGAATCAACGTCAAGAGCATTTATTATTCTTTTAAAGTACTCTTTACCGAGCTTCTTAATTGTTTTCAAAACAAATAAATTAACATGAATCATCGAGTTTCTTTAGAACAAGACCTCTTCAATTAAATTTATTACGGATTATGTCTTGTATGCATCCGCAGGGATGTTGTTTGCTAACCTCTACACTTTTATTATAAAGTTATCGTAATGTTTAGCTAATCGGCATTCGACACCACTTCTATGGTCATCCTCTTAGTTGTTTCTTTTTTATTTGGAATAATCCGTATTTACGAAACTCTTCTTTGAAGATATTGATAGTGATTAAACATCTGCGCCAGGAAAATATTTGTTGGTTAAGTCAGTAAACAACCATTTTATTTTATTTATTTTTAATTGGGGATATCGTTCAGTTTAATTTAAAATACTGGACTGACTTATTCTTCTCATAAATTGAGGAGATGAGACGAACATGTACATGATTTAAACAATCACTCATTATTTAATGCAAGATCAGCTGCCTTTGGGTTATATACACTGATTAATCATTGATTGATGTAACTTGAGATTGGCAATTTTTTTAAAAAAAAAATCCAAACCTCTTCATAATTTAAAGCTCTGCCCACCATTTGTGAGAAACGTAAAGCATACGTTCCGTTGGAAAAAGATTAAAACTTGAAGCTCTAAAAACGCAAGCCTTAATGCCAGGAGAAGACTCCTAGGACAACTGTGGAATAAACATGGCCTTTAAGTACGATATAAATAATACTTAACTGGTGAAATACGATCCCTGTCTAGAAAGGGAAAGCCCAGCAAGAGACCGCTTATTACGCATATCCCTTCTTCATTACACTTTTTATATCTGCATTGGATAGTCCGCGTTCTCTTCAGAACTTCCGGTTTCCAGACACCCAGCGATGCCAATGGAAGATTTACACCGAAACATTCAAGACCGGGTATACATAAGATGCATTTATTGATGAGTTGCAGTAATTAAGATGATTAACGGACAATGAAATGGAAGATAAGTGTCAAAAACATTCCGTTACAAGGAAGTGAAGGTATTAGTTAGAAAAGTACGACCGCAAGATTGAACTGGTAATTTTTAGAAAATGATGGATAATGGCAGTGCATGTAGTATGGATATGCTTAATGCTCACACCATCTTTACAACTTGATTTCTTTGGAGAACTGTATTGCCGCCAGAAAAATAATCATTTTTTATCATTATGAAACCATTTTATTTTGCGAGCATTTACAAGGTTAAAAAATCATAACTAAAAATTTGAAAATAAAGAGAACATTGTAATTTCTCATAAAATACTGATTTTGTTTACTACCTATACATGACTGTATATTGAAATCAAACAACGAATATATGTACTGGTATATCCATGCAACAACCATCAAGTAGTGTATTGTGTCTTCCTTTATTCAATTTTCCAATTCACAAAACACTGACTTTTTTCCAGATATATTATTTCCTTGACGTCTTTATCTTTTAAAAACAATATTCGTATTTTGCAAATTTATTTTGTGACACGTTTTATTTCCCTTGGCGGTTTCTCTATAAATTTGTTCGAGCGGTATGATTAGTTCACCTCCACAAAAACTGACCTTACGAATCACGTGATTTGGTTACATTTGAGTATATTCTGCGGCGTTCTCCCGCGATTCAAGTAACTGGTGGTTTCCCAAAGATGAAAGAAGAAGTGAATGCAAGGAAAACTAATTCACTGACTCCCAAGAGAGTGTCTTGATATTCCGAAAGCTCTTCGTATCGATGCCATTTTTAATCTGATAATATCCGCGGGGACACCGCCTAATTACGCGTCGAAACACTTGCTTATTCTAGTGAAAATATCTTAACGTAACGCTGTTGATAACCCGTAATTAGTGGAATAACATACATAGCGGCACTCTAATGATCGGTTTGCGTTTCTAAATCTTTTTTTTTTCTTCGATTTTTTTTTTTCAAATGACATCTCGTGCAAATGGACCTAAATGTCTATGTCAAAATACTCTTTTTATTCTAAACGTACATTGTAAACAGTGAAGAAGTCAATATAACCGGTAATTTACATTAAAATACATGTAGTAACACATATAAACGAATACTGATTGTGATATTGCATTTTCCTCCCAAGGACTACATATTTCTGTGATATTTTCAAGAACTACCTTTCTGTCTAGTGATATTAAATAAAACACCGTTTGAGGTCATAAATACATATGTATAAATCATTTTAGATACGGTTCTTGGTACAGAACTCAAATACTATTTGCTAAAACATTCTGCAGATGCTGTATTTAATCAATTAGAAATGACAAGGTATGATAAATCTCGACTTTCCGATCGTTTAGATGGTTCGATACCCTGGTACAATGCCGCCGTACTGGGATATCGTGATGCCAAAAATATAAAGTCCATTCCCTACAAATTTTTGAGGATAGTTTTACATGCGAAAAGGTATACAAATCATGCCGCATTTTATGAGAAGCTTTGGACGATATCCAGTGATATCCAGTGAAAAAAATCCTGGGAATTAGTAATGATAAAATGTTGGTTAAAACTCAAACAATCCAACACTCCTTCGATAATTTAAACATTTATAGATTTTACTTGAGGATGTTAATAATGAAGCAACATATAATGGATAAACATATAATGGATTATAGTGAATTTTTTCAGAAACTGAAGTGCTGGGGAAGATACACTGGGTTATAGTGATTTCATCTTATTCAAACATTTTAAGAAACTCAAGGGCTGCGGAACGTAATGACATTGTCAAGCACACGTGTCTCAAATTTTTTTAGGGATTCGTAAACAATCCAGGTTCTGTGATGTAAATAATTCGAGTGAATCTTCTTCTCATTGTTATAAGTTGTAACATGAGTTTTAAATTGAAAGGGACTGTTCCGGTAGCTTTTTGGACAGAGCATCCGCCTCGGAATCGGGAGGTCGTGGGTCCAACCCCAGGTATTGACAGACGTAAAAAATGAACTGGTATAACTCCCTTGCTCGGCACTTAGCATATTAAGATACTTCCAGGACTGGTCGGACTGGTTGGCCCGTTATCAGGATAATTTGACTGGGTGTGGTACATGTAACGTGCCACATGTCTACGGCGTGAAACTGCAAAGTAGTAGCACTATATCTGTCTAAAGGAGACATCAAGTAGACACAGTATCCAAATGCCTGAAATAGTGTCGGCGGGGCGTTAAACTGAATAAAAAAGCAAACATAGATTGAACAAACAGTCTATATTGGTAAAATATCAAGGATAGAAACCAATAGATATATATACACTGGAGTGATTGTTTCTTCAAGTATGTTCTAGAAAAAAAGATGATTCTTCTAATAGTATTTTCTTAAATGGCCTAATATGCATAAATTCAAGTCTTTTTCTAATAGTATTTTCTTAAATGGCCTAATATGCATAAATTCAAGTCTTTTTCTATTAGTAATTTCTTAAATGGCCTAATATGCATAAATTCAAGTCTTTTGACTCTACAGTAATTTATATTGTTAAATGTACAATAGTTTCGCATTTTAACCCCGTGGCCGAGCGGTTACAGTCGTGGACTACAAATCTCTCAGCCCCTCACCGCTGTGGGTTCGAATCCCGATAGGGACTTCGGACTTTTCATGTGAGGAAGCCTTCCAGCCAGTTTGCGGTAGGTCGGTGGTTCTACCCGGGTACGTCTGTGTACTCGGGGTCTTCCTCCACCTTTAATTAGCTTGGACGTCGCTATATGATTGAAATACTATCGCAGCGACGGTAAACCTCAATACAACAATAGTATTTCAGTCATATAGCGACGTCCAGGTGGAGGAAGACCCCGAATGCACGGAGACATCCGGGTAGAATCACCGACCTACCGCAAGCCAGCTGGAAGGCTTCCTCGCATGAAAATCCGAATGACCCTGCCGGGATTCGAACCCAAGCGGTGTTTGAGTCAGCGACTTTACCCTCTCGGCCGCGGAGGCCCCCAATTCAATGAAGAACATAGAAGTTATAGCAGATTCAAATAAAAGGTCAACCTGAGCGGACGCCCGACGACGCCTGGACATAATCAAATCAGTTTAAAGGAGGAATTTTTCGTTGAAAAGCCCGTCCAAAATGTGACCGCTTAATAGAGGTGATCGCTAAATGAAGCTTAAATACATAACCGTAAAAGTTTGATCATATTAAAACTTACCGCTATATGAAGGTTGACCGCTTAATACAGGTGACCGTTTATAGAGGTTCAACTGTTTTAATTAACTAAGCTCTAAATAATATATAAAACAATGAAACTTTCATCACTGTGTAGACATTGTATAACCTTAGCAGTACAAAATTGCATGAGCAAACAGAAGAGACCCTGATAAGACATTTTCTTTTCAGGAGCTGTCTGATCTGGGTCTGCTTTGTTTGCCAATGCGTCAGAATGAGTACAAATGATAAAGGGTTGAACAAAGAAATTACAATTGCATTAATATTGCATCATTTCATTTGTATTGCTATAGATAATGTACATTTATAGTGACAGTAAACAATATGTAACACTGTTAAAATAATGTTTATTTGTTTTCAAACATAGTTATTTTCCAAAATTTTTTTTTATATATTTTTCCGATGTTTGTATCAAATTCATGTTTACCCCTTTTTTCGGAAAAAAAGTAGCCATACACTTTCTTTATAGAATAAAACAGAATGCATGCCATCCGTTTTTATAAACTTAAAATATACACAAGTGTAATGCCCGAATAGCCAGCTTTACTTTTACGACAATTCAGGTTTATAAAGATATTCAAAAAATATTCTTGTTTAATAATGTTTTATCAAAACCAATAAAAATGGAATTGAAAAATGGAAGATTAATGAAAATTAAAAAAACAAAAAAACAAAAACAAAAAACACTTTCGATCATTCGCAAGAACAACAACAAAAACACATTTCGATCATTCGCAACATATGCAGTACGTAGCTGCCGATTACTCCCGGATGCTATCGATCTAATGGTGCATGCGATACCTTAAGTCGAGACGTTTACTGAAACTTAAGCTAGCCACAAACTTTTCGGTACTGATGTAGTTGTTCCTACACTAATGAGTGGTTAAGTCTCCCAGTCGCATCAGATGACATTTTATAATTTCTACTTTGAGCTTTTTCATGCAGATCTAGCTTAATTAGAACGAAAATAAATGGTTATTATTGCGACAGATCTAATGTAATTATAATGAGAGTCTCAAATAGAAAGGACACGGATCGATGAGGAATTACATGCATTTTGAGAGCAGTATAGTTATTGAATTAGCCTGTTTTTGGAACAATTTTTAAAGATTTTTCTGTATTTAATGTATCTTATACATGTCTGTTTACAATTGGCAAATTGGCACCGTATTTTTGTTTATTTATTTTTTTTAATTTAGATATCAAATTATTTCAAATCTGTTGAGAAAATAAAATTATCTATCACAGTGGATCAGTGCCTCGGGAGTTATAGGTCGCTTGTTCGATACCCGTTTGCGACAAAATAGTTTTTTTTATACCCGTATGTAGGTATCCTCGTTTATAATCCCTGTAATAGGTCAACATGGGTCGGACAACCATCCCCAGATGACATTACAACATAAAAAGAAAAGTGTTTCATGTCCAAGATCCTTTTTTTTTTTTTTAACAATAACAATAACATGTCAACGATTCATATAAGAATTAAACATTATTATCCACCTATTACATGTACATGTATTTCATTTTTTTTTCCTGATCATAAATTCATTGATTTATAAAAAAAAATCATGTTTTGATAAACCAAGAATATCAAAATGTTTACATCAATTCTAAAGTTAAATCAGTTCAAGTTGTTTTCTGCTTGGTGCTTAGCAAAGATGCAGGGTAGTAACCTCGTGCCAGGGTGGTGCGACTGGGTGTGTCAGGATGATGTAACAGGGTGTGTCTGAATAATGTGACTGGGTGTACCAGGATAATGCGACTTGATGTGTCATGATGAGACAATGTGTCAGCATGATGTTACTTGGTGCGGTATCGTGTCTCGTGATGATAAATTTGTGATGGTGCTCTATATATCTTAATTGGACATAGTCTTCAAATGACTGAAATACATTCAACGGTTTGTAAAATCAACAAATAAATCCCTTTTTTTTAAACCAACTTTTGTTATTCCTTCACAGTTCCTATGTGGGAACAGTACTTGGCGCCTTGGAAAGCAACAACAATAACAACAGCAAAACAACAACAACATCAAACTCGTTACGGTGTACGAATTCGTAATCTTCCTCTCCCGAGTTAACGGATATATAATTATAAGAAGCAAATATTCGTTTAGATTTTGGGAGGTTGCTCTTCTTTTATTTTATGGCTTTGAAACAGTTTTGTACCGAAGCAGGTAGGGGTTAAACTGGAACAAATATAATGAAACATAAGTTTAAAAATTAATAGTATGATATGACTGAAATTGTAACTTGAAATGTTCCCACACTAGGTTGATAAACAGATGCGGAACTACTTCGCCGGTAAAAACCGTCCAGAAATACTCCAGGCTTTTATTACAAAGAAATGGCATTTTTACAGACATTTCTCATAAGCAGATAACTATTTCATTTTTTTCCCTGGATCACGCAAGCGTTTGCTAAATAAGTCATCAGCAGGAATTCGTAAAACATAAAACTGAACAGTTTTCCCATACCTATTAAGATACATCTTCAGAAAACACCCCCAAAATAACGCTGCTGTATTTTGTTGCTGGGTTTGAAATTATTATCTCAATCATAACATGCACACCTGTCTTCTATTGTCTGAAATTTCAAAATATTTGTGGCGCTGAAAATTTGGCCCGTTACTCTTTCTATGCATATGAGAATTAATACGACATTTTTTTTAAAGACGTACCACTTTGCTTTTACACGCACACAAGGAGGTGAGTCTTTTTTTCTCTTTAATAACCCTTCATTCACAGCCATAAAGTTCAGCCGCCGTCGGTAAGGAAGTGCAGAATAAGTGCGTTGGGTTCTTTTAGTTATATGACGGTTTAATTGGACTTGTTAACTATGCTGTCATTTTGGTACCTGTACTTGATAATTTATTGTCTAGTACTTGATCAAAAGCCAAAGTGGAAAGCCTGATAAGGGTGTCTCTTCGCTTATATCACAGTAAAAACATAGGAGGAAAAAGAATTAATTATTGGTATATTGCTATCTAAAAGCGAATGACACACATAATCCATAAGGGTCAACTTATAGAATTAACGTGGTGGTTATGACGTCATCGTCTAGGTGATGCGTAGAAACCTGTTAGCGGTTTGTTATTTCTATGGTACCTACCCTCGACCACAAAAGATTGATGAGACAATTGCGAAAAGAAAACACTAGAATTTTATCAGTTAAACATTGTTCGAGATACTTGTAAATTATTAGGTTTGTAAAGTTGCTGCATGTTTCCCATAACAAACCAGAGCCATTTACAATGTGTTTCAAATTTCTTCTTATAGGTCAGAGTAGCGTTACCGTTTTAATATCAGACGAAATTGCATCCATAAACTGATCCCCTTTCTATCAACGTTAAAGGGTTTCTGACTAGTTCATTTGAACCTTGCTGCGCCGAAACGCATCACCAATCCGCTGAAAATCTTCTTATTTTTATGCCTGGATAGCTTGTGTCTGTACCAGTGCGCCCGGGTTCGATACCTTGTCACGTACTTGAGTAGATTCGGAGATCGTCAGGGTACACGGTTTCTCTCATATTCCGGTAATGGCTTATACGTCAATAACCAATAATGTTAATTATCCATTAAGCTGCAATCGTTTATTTTTGTCAATCGATTTAGAGCAAACAAGTTTAAACACATCACCCTTGTATCCCGAATCTCCATATTTCGAAGTACTGCCACTTTTGAATATCGGGTTAATTATGAATACTATATGCAGCTATACTTCTTGTTAATAAATTATAATCCTTTTTTAGATCGTGGATTGTAACAACTTACATGGAATTAAGACGAAGTGGATTTGATGACATTTAATCAGGACATTAAATATGAATTAGAGTAAAACTTACCATATTCATATTATTAGCATTAATTTGATGTGATTTCAAAAAATGATAGAACTGACTATTATTTTAAAAAATGTTAGTCTGAAAAACAATATCACACTGGGAAAACGAGAGCTGATAACTACTGGAAAAATCTTTGTTGTGAAATCTTTTCTAATGCTGCTAATTATTCATTTATCTATTAGTCTTTCCTCCCAAAATAAAAATGTTATAAAAGAAATTGAGGATTTTTTTAGAAAAAATATACGGCGATGTCGAAGAGCGAGCCTTCATTCAAAGTACATTCCACTGTGATATACTGTAGTATATCATAACCAGATGTATTCATTATAACTCCACAAAGCGTGATGATTCACCTGTATGTTGCTTTCATGAAGTGTTTAGTTTTAAAAGTTTTAGTATTCTTATCTCCTCAAGCTTTGATGAATAGTTCTTGTTTTATATCTTCTACTTTGTAATAGTATCATAAGAAAATAAATGAGTCGACAAATTGGAGGTATTTTAGGCAAGTGAAGATATTCTGGCTGTGAGGTTATCTCGATTTATCATGATCACTGTTTTCCAATCTTAAAGTGTTTGAACGAGTGTGAAGAAATTCTATGGAAAGGCTTATCGCTAAGCTCATCATAAGATGCCGACTTGTGAACTGCATTTTCGTGTAGTATGCCCGGCGGGTGGTTATTTTTTTCATGAAGAAGATATTTTATTACTTGAATTGCGTTATTTTAACACATATCCAAAGGTATAAACTATTGCAAAACATATTCTCCATGACTCTTATTACCTCATTACCTCACTATTCCTGTAACAACTGAGATCCGTATGAATCTCATATTTGCCTATAGTATGTGTTCATGTATTGTTGGTTTATTTTGCTTTTGATATATCTTGTTCGTACTTTGTTTTGACATCCGGGATCTTTTTTCGAGGATTTGTAGGCGCCAGAGTCAAATCTTACACTGTTTTTGACAGCCGAAATGCGTGCAGGATTTATGAAAAACGGTTCCAATTCAGCATTTTAGACCAGAGATTTATTGTGTTTCCGTGAACAGATTTTTAACTCACTAGGATTAAGCAGGTCTGACATATTTTGAACGTGGAATTCTTTATAGAAACTTATGTTTCGGATTTGATAGATTTTGATAATTCTGAAATTACGTAGGGTTTTATTAAAAAAATAATTAAAATCTGAGATTCACACAACAACAGATGTTTCGACAAGAACATTTAAGGTAATCTATCCATGGTCCTTTAAGTATTTAAAAATACTTAAGTGCCAAGCCATTTACTTGGAGTTATAGGTTTATCTTGCTCAAAGTCTATAAAGGCTTGTATTTACTATAAAGTTCCCACGATCACTTGATGGACCATGATCACAATTTAAAGATGAATTGATTGCCTGAGGCGACACTTTCATATTGTATGGAACTCTAATCTGATTTAAACATATTATTGACAGTAATTACCGATACGACAGCCTTAAATAATGACAATGCCTATCGTTTCTAAATATGAATCCCCACAGCTTTTTTTTCAGCACGAGTGAAGAATATGTTTTATTGACTATTGCTTTGACCCTTATGACCCTGATCTGAAACTTTGCAACCTTGAACCGACTGTCCACAAAAGCCACCCCAATGTCTTTACAATGTCCCATATATACACAATTCAAATTCTACTTTTTATTTTCCTTTTTAAAATGACAGTACCATTGGGATTTATACAATGAACCCTAAAGCAATTCAAACCTTTCTCTCTATGCAAGCTGCCTTCTTCAAAATACCTAAAGGGCTTACTTGAAACACGCGTTTCTAAGCACATGCCAAATTATACAAAAGTACCTGCCCACCCATTAACGCCATATTAACTATGGTTTCTTTCATTTATTACACAAACTTCAATCAAAAACACAAACCATATATAACTATTTTTTAATATTTTCCTCTGAATTTCCCATTTTTATCGCTGCATTATGCACCCAAAAATATTTACGACACACATGTATTCAATATTTACGCTCGCTCATATTTTCCTTCTCCAAACTTCAAACATGATCTAGTTCTCCTTCTTATTTTGTTTCACATTTTTTTTCCCAAATTGATAATAATGAAAGATACGTTTCGCCATGAAACATCATTACTGTGCAGAGCATTAGGAAAACATACTACTGTATTAATCATGTGTGAACAAACTGATTGATGTTTGTTGTAAACACAAGTGAATAAATTCATCACATGCTTGTGGTGTCATTAGATTAAATCATATACTCATGCTATTGTTTAAAATGCGTTTCCATTACGGATGGGTCTGTGAAATAAACATTCAGGAGTTGTTTAAAATTCATATATTAAAAGATGTTTGTTCAGTCAAATGTCAATGGTACTATCCTTAAGGTTCTTGATATGTTAAACATAGTATCATTTAATTAAAATAGATATATTACTTTTTTTTTACCCGTCCCGGTGGCCGAGTAGTTAGAGCGTCCGCCCCGGAATCGGGAGGTCGTGGCTGCGATATACTAAAGTCGTAAAAGTGGCACTGGTATAGTTCTTTTGCTTGGCGCTCAGCATATAACTAAATAGTAGTTCCGGGACTGGTTGGCCCGGTGTCAGGATGATGTGACTGGGTGTGGTATCATGCCACATGTCTATGGCATAATACTGCAGTGTGGCAACACTATATCTGTCTCAAGCAAACATCGTCCCCAAATGACTGAAATACTGTCGGTGGGATGTTAAATATAATAAACAAACATCAAGCTTTTAACGACAGGTGTAAAATTTATAGGGTTAGAAACATTTTTAAGGTTTGTATACATACTCGATGGGTCTTAGTATATACCTTTTAATCTGGTTATAACGAACTTTATCCACAAGCATTGCTATGTGGACTTTTAATATATCGTTGTCTAATGTTAATCATTTGTTTTTCATGCAAATTCAAATAGTTATGGCTCTTTCCATTGACATAGACGATTTTGGGTATCTGTTATTTTTTTCTAAGAGCCATCGATTAATACAAACGAATTTCTATAAACGGGGGACTTCAATATTCGACATATTGGTAATTGGTAGAGGAATTTATGGTCATAATCATACTAAATTTAAACATATATACTATTAATACCCAATTAAATAGCCGCATAGAAGGAATCATATTTGTTTTTGCTTCCACAAAATATTAGAAAATCCAGAATGGTTTGACTTTTGATATTTGTTGGAAAGTCGTTCAGAAAATTGTATCCCTAATTACTTGCTGCTGTGTAGTTTAACTGAATTAGATTCCATTTACCAAAGTTTATGATATTGTAGACTGTCAGGCCTGCTCCATGGAAACTACAAGTGCACATAGAGTATGACAAATAAAACATTACACGTCCATAATTTCCTCCTCTGAAAAGTGAGTTTAGATACACACATTCGCAATAAATTGCAGATTTAAAGTAGAACCATCAAGCAAAATTAAACAGTGTTTGGTCGTTTATCCCCATGACAACGGGCCTGGAAGAAATAATTGCTACCCATTATTAGAACTTAATGATCATTGAAATTGTAAGCAGGACGAATATAATTCGTGATACCAGGAGTGAAGCGTCACAAAAACAGACCTTAGTTCAGCGCTCTGGAATCATTAACCCCCAAAATGAGTTTTATTTCTTTCTTTTAATAAACATTTGCACCGGTTTAAAAAATATGATCGACTTTTTTAACAGGTGAGATTTCTGCCAACTACTGAATGACAAGAAAATGAAAAATTATTAAAGACTGTATTGATTTTAAAGATAACATTGAACAGTTCAATCAAATTGTTAAGTGCGTCCTTAAACCTGAAGTTTGTCATGTTGGTTCCCTTCAAGTG
>CM037788.1:42541695-42591695 GCA_021229015.1 Solen grandis | reverse complement strand
CCCACATGTTGGTCTGCGAGACGATCAAAGAAAAAAAAAAAGAAAAACATATTGATGATATTGACTTAATACTTGCACACATAAGACGTTTCTCATGGCACAATAACCTGATTTTTGTAGAGTTTTTCATTGATTAAACACTGCAATACTTGGTTTTCAAAAGCAATTTTATGACAGTTCTCGTATAGCAATCCAACGTACGTTGTGTTTCTGCCTTGTATAACTGGAATATATTTCGTCTACATGTATTTGCTTTTTGTTTATATATGTTGATGAACCCTTCTGGCTTTCAATGGACAATATTTCAAGTATAGTTTATCCTTTTGCAAATTGGCTGCTTTAAGACCGTTGTTAATTCTCTTTTTTTGTGTAATGTCATGTCTATTTTTTTAATCTTTACTTGCACCTCCTTCAGGTATAAGTTCATTTTTTATATATGCTGGATTTCTCAAAGTTTAGTTTTTCCTAATTACGTTGATTGCATGCTATGTTAAAGTTTTTTTCTTTTTTTATTTCTTGAAAAAAAAAAAATATGTACCCTTAAATTATCTGTGAGCAGACTGTCTGGGCTATATACCTACATATTTGATAATTTTCTAAGATAGTATATAAACAAAAACCTGAACAGATCCCATTATCAAAATACAGATACCATCAAATACACAAATTTCGTGGAACATCAGTGATTTTTTTTATCTGAATTCGAATCGTTCATTGCTTGTTATTTAAAGGTCGGAATAATACACATCATGATATCATTATATGGTTTTGGAAGAACATTCACATAAATAACACTTTTTAATATGCATATAGTAAACCCTGAAAAAAGACACACTTTCATATCAGATAATTCAATATTCGAGCGAATAAATTACGGTAATAGTTCTCTGCAATTCTATCGCAAATGCATTCCATGTACAAGACGCTCCCCTATATAATTGTAAATAGTTGTTATCAATCTCAGTCATTGGATTAGGAAAGTCTAAGTCAATTCCTGCATTTCTATTTTTATGTGACCGGAAGAAAACGCCTCAGTTTCAAACTACATGTATCACTCAGATCTTCAACCCGTCTGCTGCTAAGTGGTTTTACTTCCAATCGCAGATATATTTGCTTTATGACATGTTTTTAACGATACAGATACTCGCCAGCCAGAAACTATACCAGCACGACTAGTCGTGACACTGGCCGTCAGTCAGTTTATCGGAACAGCTTTCCTCCGCCTGGACTTGCGAGACCAGTGTGTAAACGCGCGAGTATTTGTAAGGAGAAAAATATGTTTTGTACTTAATGAACATGCCCTATCTCTCTTACTTGTCTTAAGATTAACCCTTTGGTACTATGTGTTTTATTTTCTAGGTTGAGGATCTCCTGAAAGAATCAATGTAATCGCCTCCGATCTGAAAGAGAATTCTAACTATCAAATTATTGAGCGCTGATCTGATCTGTTCTGATCTAACCAACGGACAGGTGTGTATGTGTGTGTGTGAAGGGGATACGTACATCCGACTCGACTGAATTCCAGTTTGTCCTCCACTTGTGATAAGACTGGCGCGTGCCGGAGACGTTGCCCGGATATTGAGAATAATTTCAGTGATCGCAAAATAATGAAATTCTTCAAAGCAATTGAACGGGGTGATCATTTTCTGCGAGAGGGATTATGCTCTTTCTAGGGTTACTAATCTCCTCAACAGCGAAATAATAAGATTTTCATCCGGATTGCGTCACGGAATAGTGAAGCCCTAGTAGTCAAAGTGAAGACTATTTTATACCATTTAATCAGTAGCAGTGGACGTCTACAACATGGTATAGTTTTGTCCATTCACCACCATGTCGTTTTCCGGTCCGACGTTTGGAAGACATCGAAGACCTAAATTTCCCTTTGCTCAGCACAGTGGAAAGGGACCTGTTATTGGAAATATATTTTCAACATCTACACCTGGTACTGCTAACAGGGAGAGAGGTGGTTTAGACGAAGCTTCGATGGCACCGAGGTCGCACGTGAATATGGGTTCCCCGGGCGATCCGGGGACTCACATCGGGGATAATTCTTTAGATTTTACACTGGATCTGTTAAATGACACAACGAATAACACAATGGGATTTGTTGACACGACAGATCCGAATTTTAATTTTAGTTACTTGTTGGACTGTGATAGTATCCGGGCAATGTGTGTGTATTTGATAACGGATCAGTTACTGATATAACTCCAAATTTTGCGGAGGAGATACCGGAACATGCATACTGGTCCCTTGTTTTACTGCTGTTTCCGGTGTTCACCGTTTTTGGGAATGTTTTAGTGGTATTGAGTATCTATAGGGAAAGGAGTCTAAGACATGTCACCAACTATTTCATATGTTCCCTGGCTGTTGCCGACATACTGGTTGCTGTCGTAGTGATGCCGCCGGCGGTCTTCATAGAGGTAAGTCCACGTTTTCATACCTGTTTTCCATTTTGTATTATCTTTGATTTTTGATCGTTGTCTAGCAATGCATCTCTCAGATAAAAACAACAAAAAACAAAAACAAAAATAACAAAAGAAAAAAACAACAATAAAGATACCAACCAATTCGAAGTGAAAATTAAATGCACAGTTGTATTCAAAACAAGGTGTCTTATCTGATACATTGTACAGAAAACAAAGCTGTTTTATCCTTCTTCCTTTACACATTTAAGTTCATAGTCGTGAAACTCTTTTTGGCTAATTATTTTGGACACAATTAACATTCAAACAATTTGCAATTTTTTGGTATGAAACGTACAATATCTAGGGGTAAACTGATTTCTAATACTTCATACGCCATGTCGATTGATTCTGATTTTAAGATTAAAAGAGGAATTTTCCGCAGAATAATATTATTGGTTCATAAAATATTTTGTCAATTATTTGTTTTACTTCAGAACCCCCCAAACACCCTAAAAATATTTTTAAAGTTTACCTGAAATGCATAGCAAGTATTGATCTTTCTTATTTGAACATATGTCTGATTTGTCATGGGAAATAAGCGTTTACAATTTGAAAGAAAAACGAGACAAAATGATGAAATCGTATTTCATCAGCTTTCTAATACTTTCTGATTCTCCATATGTGTTCCTCTGTTAGTTTCAACAACAACTTCAATTTTCTATACTAAATGTGCACGTCATAAATATTTAAATAATTATACTGCGCAGCGTCAGATATATTTTTTATTTCTATAATGATTGTTTTTGTCAAAACACCTTGTGATATTCAGTACATTCAAAGCACTACGGTTAATAATGAATTGATAGACCTTCACCAATAAGCTTCACAGTAAAAAAGTAAAAGCAGAATTAAAATCGAATGAAGTTCATTTGATCACGATTATACTCGGTCTTTTGTCCTCTTGAAGTCTTTTTAATGTAATTAGCATGGGATCAATATCATACGTAAACAACTGAGGGCCAAACCCAGCATTTACGGTTATAGAAACCAGGCACTAAATGAAACAACACTTGTACCATCAAATCCTCCGTAAACCAGTCAATATTAGAGAACATAATGGCTTCTTTGAAAGCAATAACCTCACTTTTATGACATTACATATGCTTGGGCCCCAGCATCTTAATAAAAGATACATTACATATATCAACCACAGGTCAAATCAGTCATAAAGGTGCATTTTTCAGGTTTCAAGCATAAAAGCAAAAATAGATATACTGTGCTGTTAGCTTTGCCCCAGCAAAGAATCATATTTAAATAATGATGGTAATTAAACCATTATAACACCGCTTTGTTAATGAGGTTAAGACTTCTAAAGCAGCGGCCGGTAAAATAAAAGTACGCCCCATGAAATGTTGATTTGTTACCCTTTGGGATGAATTTACAGGCTAACAAGCAAGTAATCCGTTATCTTCTGATATGAGAGCTCCATTGACACGTCTGCCAACATGGCCAGAGGCCAATACAAAGTTAGACTCAAACAAAGAGAGGTTTCGAGGTTCAATTCACTTTCCTTAAAGTTAAGGATGATTTATATTGTCATGGCATATGCATCTTAATTTCTAGTTGATAGCACATCGTTGTCCGTTGATTATTTTCTGGCCACTGCATGTCAATAGATTTCTGAGAATCTGTTACCTTTTAACTCGCGTTATTCGCTTTGATGAGACAAGTTCGACAACCCATATTATGACAGACATTGAAAACCTGTTTGCCCCATTACAGATAAAAATGAATTAAGGTAAAGTCCCTGTGATGGTTCCGCTACGTCTTGGACCACTTTAACCTCTACCCTCAAGAAACTTAAGGAAATCTTGGTTATATCCGTGAAAGACCATGAGGTCCGAAATGTAGCGGAACCAATATAAGGACTTTACCTTTAGTATTCGCAATCTTCCTTTACCGTAAAATTACATATGAATCGTTGATGTAATTATATATGGAATGTGTAAACCGATAAAAAAAGGAAAATCAAAATTTTAGAACTTTAAGTATGATGTTCAGCTCATCGAATAAATTTGAGTTTAAAACAGTACTGGGTTCATTTCATTTGCACGTTAAGAATGTCACGCAATTAGAAGACTGTCGTAGAAATTCATTGCATCAAGCGATACTTTTTAATCTGCACAAATTTAAATTGATTTATCATTTAGAATTTACTGAACGAACGCGAAAAGTTTGGTATGATTGAGTACTCAAGTACAAACGTATTAAAGCGCCCTAGAGATAGCATCACGCTAGGTGTGTCAGTTACTTAAGATTCAAGCATGGAATCATTCGACACGCCAATCATGAGATGTTGTTGTTCCGTGGATATAATTTGACGCTCAATTGGGCAGCAGAGGCACTGGCTGAGCATGATACTGTGTGAATGAATGTTAGGAATCGACAGTCTGACAGATCATGTGGGAGGGGAGGCCACGATGTTTCACCTTTCAAACGATTACAGAGATAATCAGGTTCCGATATAAGTGATGTTTACAAGGTCCCGTACTGAGATTACAGCGGCATCTCGTTAGTTGAATACAGTACGCTGATATAGATAAGTTCGGTCAAAATCAAATACCAAAAGAATATAATGATGAAATATATTGAAAAGGGGGGTCAAATTTATCGTGTATTTGCCATGATAATACTGGTTATTATGTTAACGACATATTCTCTTAAAACTCTCTACAGACCGAAAAAAAAAGCAACTGATATTCGAAGATGCATCATCATTACATTTTTTTATGTTTAGTTTAAAACTTTTAATATTCATTAATAAACTAAATGTGTGCAAAGCTTTATATTCAAGAATAGAAAAAGGTATGAACAGCATGATCGCTAATGCTTTAAAACTAATGTTCACTCCTGGGTCTATGTTAATATAGTATTTTAGTTTTGTTTCTAGACATGTTAAGAGTTATCATTCCTTCGAATGCATCAAATATATCTCTAAGGCGTGCATAGCCCCGTCAACGGTTTAAATAGAATTAGATTAGAAACATCAAGATTTTTAATGGAATCTTAACGCAGTTGCCAGACTCTGTTACTGTTAAAAGCACAGACGTATTCAATGAAAGAAATTTGATTAAGACATTTAATGATGTATTACACTTTAATGAATTAAAGTATTTATGCACCCATGAGGTAAACGGGTGCATGTTGAATGATTGTGTTTTTTTTTTCTCTCTCTATAAATCGAATCTTCGTGATAAAATAAAAACAAATTCTTTTTCAAAGGATTACGCAATTTCCAATAACTTTTTTTCTTAATTTAGACGTCAGTTGGTACAAAGTCACAAAATATATTGTTTTAATTATATTTTCTTTTAACGTCAGTTAAGATCTGTTTCCAAAATTATTCGAATCGGTTTTGATGGCTCCTGGCTAACATTGATGGCTAACCTGGGAAGGTCATGCAAGTTGGGTTCGAACCCACAATATTTGCATCCGCATCTGTGTACATTCCAGGCAAACATTTGATTGATCTTTTGACATTCGATGTCAGTTATAATTTGGCTTAAATAAACTACACTTTCATTTCGCATTGTAACACTCTTATGTAGGAAAGATTGAAATTCTCAGAAACAATATGCTATCATGGTACCAAACAAATGGTTTTGAACAGTAAAATATTGCCTGTTCATCACTTTATCGCCTACGTACTCAGAATCCGCGAGACACTAGACAATATTTCATTCTTATAATGACGGTGTTTTCACCCACAGGCAAATTGCTTGCGTAATTACATTACGTTAATTCATATTTTACTTAGTTGTCTCAAAAGACCGAACAATTCCCAAGGATCTAATATATCAGAGTATCAACAGGTCTTTAAACGATATTTGGAATACAATATCGTGATGCTCTCTTATTCTCCTGCTCCAATGATGCAATTATCCTGAAAACTATCACGCTGCAACATATTTTTCGACAGTGTATTATGTCTCTCTAGGTATCTGTACCATTATGTGGTCGAATATATATTATTTACATCAATTGATTCACAGTTACTGGTGCACACGGTGTAACGCTGGAGCGTTTTGATATTCAATATATGTGAGAAGTCTCGATTTTACTTAACTTGTATTGTATGTTGATGATTTATTTTATGTTAAATTATGATGCATAATACTAGACATGCTAATTAAAGATCTTAAAAAGTTGTTGCATATATCTTATTAGTTCAGGATTATAAAAATATGTATCACATTCTTGTCTATTTTATCATACTTTAATAAAAATCAGAGGCATATTGACCAATTTTACATTTGATCAAATTCAAAGACAAACTATTATCTAGGTGTCATTAGATGGCATCAAAGGTGGAATAAATGTGTAATGGCAATTATAAATATTGGCAAGAAAATCTGATAGAAACATATATATTAAGGTTTGCAAACGTGACGTAGATGCATTTCATATTTGATATATAAATACACCATAAACTGTTGTTCTGTCTGGCTCTTTTAAAATGATTCAACTCTATTCCTTTTATAGCATTTTTTAACTGAAATTCCTTACAATTCATTATTATACTATACCCCAGCAACCTATTTTAGTACTAACCAGTGGTGATATAAAGGTGATTTGCATTATGCTTGATTAAATCATAACCTTTCAAGGTCATTTATAAAAGATAATATAACTTGATCAAAGTATAATCGTGCGGTAGGTCGGTCGTTTTACCAGGTAGTCGCAGTGCATTACAAGGCAAATTTGTTGAATTAAGATAAAATATGCTAATGAAGTAATTGCTGGCCTCTTGTAATGAAATTGATAAAATTAATTGAATAAATGAATTGTAAAAACATAAAACTAGAACATAATACATGCGGTGTCTTTACATTTCATTTGTGAAGGATGCACCATGCCGAAGAGTGTGCTTTTATAAGGTTAAAATTTGCAACTGCACTTCTATTGCATATTGCCTAGTGAACTCAAACGCAACGGGGCTAATGTACCAAACACTGACCACCACTAGTAACTCTCCTGGCTAATTTGGTAAATTGATATGGATGATCGTTTTACTAGCATTTATAAATTATTTTCTCATATTCTCGAGGGAATTTTGAAGTAGTATCGAGTAACCTTGTTGAATATGAAGCGCGAGATTCACAGGAAATTAATCGTGCTGGTATTAAAGAGAAGCTTTCTTGTGAGCGATCAGTGTTTTCTAGACGATTTATCACAAATGAACGAACTCTTTGTCTGTTCATTGCAATAACTTCGTTTCATTGATTGTGGCAAAGAGTTATTGGTAAAATACCGATTAAATGGTGATTTGAATATAGGTTTCTCATAAATTGAATCCTCCTTAGTAAAACTCTTAACTGATATCTTCAAATGAAATGGAAACATTTTGGCGGGCTTGTCGTATCCAATAAAAGGAATTGATCAGGCAACTCAGCAGTTTAGCATCAACTGGTCATCCAAGAATATGCACGCAAGAAGTTGTTTCTTTTTGGAGTTTACCGTCGCCGCGTCGCGACAGAATAGTGATGCCCAGCAAATTACAGGTGGAGGAAGATCGCAATTGCACAGAGGCGCCCGATTAATAATACAGACCTCCTGCAAGCCAAGCTTCCTGACATGAGTAATCAGGGTGATTAGAGTTGGGCTCGAACTCGCAGAAACCGATCAAGCCCTTCCTGTGTGTATGTATACACGTGTGGTCCGGTATGTTAATCGGATGGGAGTACATATAGTTTTATGGTTTCTCTTCATGCACTAAGCTTTACTTGATTCATGGCGAAATAAAAAGATATTGTTATCGAAATGATCAGAATTTTATTTAAAAAAGGCGCGCATACGAAGCCAGATGATAAACACATGTAGCTTTACGCTTTATGCCAAACACAAATGAGGGTTTGAGGCTATATGAGGTTCAATCAGGAACAGTTATATGTGGGCGATAACTTAGGTGCAAAACTGAACATTGGCGGTTGCGTTATCCAGGTGTTACCTCGCATAACCTGATTTTCAGGGAAAAGTATCTGGTTAGAAAAACATTACCATACCTCTTTCCTTTAGATATTTAGATTTTTAGTTTGCGTGTGTGTTCCGTTATGATGTTTTCATAGGCCATTTTCAACACATTTTCAGACTGTGAAGCACAGTCTGATACCAGTAACTGAAGTTAATGTATTTATTACAATGTATTAAGCAGGAATAGTTTTGGGGTCAAAAATAAATCGCATTGAAACACTGAAACCTGTTGGTTAAAAGAGAATACTCCAATATTTTCTTCATCTCAGAAGCCATTTTCCTTTGTCTTTTTGGTGTACCAAGATAAGGGCAAAAGTACTCGTCAACTTGAATAAGTTTATTATTGACAAACTAGTTGATGGACCTCTATCACTAGGCTGCCTACAGATATGAATGAAATACTTATAATTCTTCTTTCCTGTTTTCTGATCACTAAGCAGTCTTTTAGTGCTTTCAGTGCTTTGAACTTTATTTCCTACATTTTGTTTAATTCAATTACTGATTAAGAATCCGTGAATGACCATGTCCTGTGTTCTCCAAAATACTTCTGACTCAGAAAGTACGACCTCAGACTAAAATTTGAGTATCTACTCAAATCCATATTGAACTTCGTGGGAATAGTTTGAGTATGAAGACCATAATTAAGTACCATTTTTATTTTCGAGAACACAGGGTCGGCTGATTAATCCCTTTGTATGCAAGATGCGTATTTCCCATAAGGTGTAAACAATAAAAATGTAACACTATTCAGCTAACAATAGCAACATTATATTTTCAAGTCATTAATTGATACACATTTAATAACAAAAAAGTGTTATGCTATTTTAACATTTAGCCCTGGTGCCTGTTTTAAGATTTTATAGATTAAATGTAGTGTGATTTTTAAGTACTTGCTTTAAAGCATACGTCTGTGCATTAATACGCTCGAATATTTAGTATAACACTCCCCCTCACTGCCTCTGACTTCAATCATTCCGGTTTTTATAATTTGCTATGCTCCCGTATGAATAGTTGGGACGTCTTTAATAATTGATGTAGATTTCCGCAACATGTTGCCCGATGTGCGACAGATAAAATTACATATTTACACGTGCTCGCGGCGTTTGTTTTGTAACACATTCCAGTGTAACACCTGATATCGACAATAAAGATGGAAAGAGAGAAAAAAAAGGTTTATAATGTGACAGTATCACCTAACCTATCATGATACAAGCATCTTTTCTTTTTTAGCGTCTGGTACAGTTTTTAATTTTTTTGGTATATGCGGCCGAGACTTCAACCATATACCAACTGCTCCCGAGAGGCAGTCTCGCATGTCACTCGCTTCTTTATTTCATAATCAATGCTATCATTGAGGATGTTGACATACGGAATTAATTTCACGTTTCTGTTTATTATTTCCATATGAAGTTAATTTAAAATAAATAGATAAACTAAATTCTATTCTCGGTATAGCATTTGCATTCATGGTATGCAAATGAGGATACGTAAGACTTTGATTAGTCACTTGTCAGTCTGTCTTTAGGGTATCAGTTAGGTGCATCCACTCCCCAGAAATTTTGTGTGTAACCGAAGGGGAATCAGCTTGTTTACATACCAATGATCGTCACTTTATTAGTTTATAAGGTGGAATACTTTTCAAACTGTATTAGTGGGCTTGGTTTTAAGGTTGAACATATATTAAAATTAAATTAACACCAAGGAAACCGATTGGAATATTACATAAGAATTAACCGATAATTTACCAGTTTCTTTCTAATCTTAATATAATACACATCATCATCATCATCATCATCATCATCATCATCATCATCATCTCTTCTTCTTCTTCTTGATCACTCCGTCATTGAATTGAATGAAATTTATAAATAAATTGATTTACTTTCGTTAATTAAATCAGTGTAAATAGATTTATAGAGTAAGTAAGTCTTCTGAGCGTGTACTTTTTCTGTATACAATAAAGAAAATTGAACACTTGCTCGTGGATATACAAACGTGCTGGTCGTGGATATGATCCCCGGCTACGACATATCAAAGAAATAAAAAAAATGGTACTGGTATAGCAGATCCCTTGCTTGACGCCAAGCATATAGGGGTACTACAGTGTGACAACACTATATCTGTCTAAAGTAGACATCCTCTCAAAATGACTGAAATACTGTTGGTGGGACGTTAAACCCAAGTAACAAACATATGTTCTTCATTGCCTTAAATGAAAAAAGGAAGAAAAAATAGATATACTTGTACCAAAATTGACTGAATCTTCAAAGCGAGTCTGGGTTTTACATTGTTGTTTATATTCAGGATCAGATTTATTCTCATGTTGGAAGCATAGCCAAATAATGATGAAACGAAATTCAACGAAACCAGAGAATCGCTTTAAAACATAATTTGTCTGACCACAAAACAGAATGTATGGAAAACATTTAGGTTTTTTTTTGTCAGGAATAGAGGAGCAAATCAATGTTAGCAGTATCTTGGGAAATCAGCTGGATTTTAAAACCAGGCTAAAGGTAGGTTTGGAAGATATACTCACGGATGCGAGCACTCGCCGTATTCTCTTAGATAGCCTGATTGCTAAACGTCGAGATGGCATTAGAGATCATTTAGTTTACACTTAATTATTTTATATCTCTTGCTACTCGACGGATCCCGGGTTGGACCAGTACTTTACGCTTAGGAGGGTGATGAAAAATCCCTGTCGCATACGTAGTTCGAACCCACTACCTTTGAATCCGCAGTTGGAAATGTTACCACTGGACCAAGGCGCCATTCATGACTGAAAAGTTTAAGACTGCATTGCGTATTATAATATGTATATTAAAATGGCCATTGGTGGTGAATAAGGAGGGCTTATTATTTTAATATAAAATTAACACATGTTAGGTCCAGCTTAAGCACATACACTGATCTTGTACCTTTCGACTATTTTTGAGTTGGACTAGTACTTTGCAAGGACTTGAAGAATTGTCCAGCCAAACGGTGATCGGCCCCCTGTGAATATTATCACATTATCTAAAAGCACTGCTTTTTTCATTCATTTTCGTCATGAAATAATATGTAAATATTCCTTTTATTAAGTCAACATGCATGAATTAAAATGCATGTAATTGAAGTATTTTCAGGTAATAGCAGTATTAAATGACAATAGATTCGATAGTTTGAATTTCGATCCTCGCTGGAATGTTTATTTCAGACCGCCTTCTTTAACGAAAAATGCTTTTTCCATCCCAGGATAAGTAGTGTATATTAAAACAAATTAAAAACAATGTATTTTGAATTTTGAGGTCAATATTAAAAAAAATAAACGTTGATTAAATCTTGTAGGCTAAGCCAACTTCCTCAGTTGGATAGACCTCATGTTTATCTTCCTCAGTAAAAAATAGATTTTTCGTTTTGAGTGTAAATCAATAAAGTTCGTTTAATCTTTGCGATAATATGAAAAAGCAATTTATATCACAGTTTTGTATTTCTCTCAGATAAGTTTTTTTATATACAACACATCTACATAAAACCGTTATCAGTTTATGATATCTTTATTTGATTATAATACATTGTAATGATTGCTTTTTTAGCTTTATTTCTCATATTTCAACAAATTAGATATATTATACAACATAACTGATATTACCTAGATACAAGAGTCTTCTTTTAAAAAAAATGAACCAAGGAGGAACGCATCTTACCTGTCTCGTTACGGCTAATATATCTTTAAAAAAATGTGTACTAATAAGTTGTTCCAAACATTAAATGATTTTTTTGTCTTTAGTTTCCCAAACGACTTGTCATATATTTATGTGAGACATGGTATGTAATTGATTTGAAAAGAATGTATATTGAATTGCAAGGTAAGAGTGCGCTTTTTACTCCCCCCCCCCCCCCTCCCCACCCCCACCACCCCACACACACGCACACATACACACCTTTAGCTGTTTGTTAGTTATTTTAAACTAAGCTTAATCTTATCAATTTTACAACAATAGGGAAACACGTTCTTCTAACTTATACAAACCACTTGGACTGGTTGGACCAGTGTTTTTCGCCTGGAAAAGTCTTAACGATACATTGCTCTCAGTGGGGGTTTTCTATTTGTTAAATGGTGATAAAAGATCTATAGCAACATCTTGACACACTTAAATATCACTAATATACACACACATGTCAGTATAACTATGGCAACACATATTGTTAGGGAAAAATATCAGGTGAAGTACGAATGCTTTTAAAGGAGACTTTCTCATATAATCACGTATTTGATTTTGTTTTAAAATGAATATGTTACATAGAACTAAGTATAATTAATGGAATGTCGGGTACATTGACTCGTTGTGATATTAAAAAATGTTATCTTTTTATCTCAGACGACTTATATTACTGTAATTAATCAATCTGCAATATACGATCTTTTCCTGCAGCCGCACTAGGCCGCTGACATGCCCATAATGTTTCATGTAAGCTTATTAAATCATGTTCTTTTTTCATTCAAAAAAGTATTTTCTTGCATTTCATTATATCAAATCACGATATAAAGCCGCTGGACGCTGAATAGCTGAAACATTGAGGGGTAAATTAATGTATTGTTTGTCTCCAGTAATCAACTTTTAACTTAAAAAATCTTGAATATTGTCAAAGAAATTTGAATTCGCTTGGCATGCAATCTTTTGTGTACATACTACTGCAGCGGAACTATACAATTCGAAATAGATATTGATATTTTCTAATTTGCAGTTCTAAGTCTTTTGAATCATCTATAAGGCAAACTACAATGTAAGCCTATCTTATATAAACATTTTATGGTCCATTCCCCTTTGCATATCTCAACCAGCATTGATTTCACATAATTTCTTGAATGTTTGGTTTCGAGAATCAGTATATTTTGTATTTTATATCAAAACAGTTGCATATAGATAGTAATACAATGTACATTAGACATCTGGGCGATAAATCATTTGGTAGGCAGGCCCATACATAAACATGACCTACTTGTACTGAAGATCTAATAACCATATACAAAAAAAAAAAGAAACCATTATTTATGATTGTGTTTAATGCTAAACAATTATGCAGTAAGAAAAACAAAAAAACGTTGATCTTTTTAGAATAAACAAGTTAACACAATATTATTATTAGGGCCTCTGTGGCTAAGTGGTTAAAGTACCTGACTTACTATTACTATGTTCTTCACCGCTCGGGTTCGAGTCCCAGCAGGGTTACTTACTTTTTTCAATTGAAGTAACCTCTTAGCTGTTTTGCGATGCTTTCACCATATTTACTTTGAAGATGTTCATCCTCTTCGCCACAGCAAAGTCGGTAGACTTGGCAGAGGTCTCGGTAATCCCTTCTTGGCACTCAACCTATTAATTAAAAGCTAATTAATCTCCGAGTTCTTAACTGCAGTGTCACAATACTATTTTTTTCAATATTCACAATCTTCAAACTTAAAGATAGAAATAATGTGTTTGGTTCCAAACAAACATTAAACCGGTATGCAGAATATATTTTCTTTAACAACTGTTATATTCAACAATATGGTTTGATGCATCGACCTTTTGCATTATTTTCAGTTTTAGTTTTTAAATCAACAAAAGACATGTAGTCTGAATTCTTGAACTATAAACGATATATGATTCTTTCAAAACATGCACTACTTACAGTGAAATCAAGGCAGCTGATCAAATATACCAATTTCAATGCAAATACGTAAATGGAAAACACATTTGAATTTGGATCAAAATGAAATTAAGTCGGGTGAGACCGGGGATCTTGTCATATCTAACGGTTCCATAATTTTTATTTGAAATTTTACGGTTTTGAAAGAGTTAATGTTCACGAGTTATTTTATTGTTTCGTCATTTACTTATTGTCTTATAGAGTTAAGTTCCATTTAGGAATGCAAAGTCGTGCCTTAAGATATCGTTATCGTCTTGCATGGCTGCTATGGCATCCTCATTTTTCATTGTCACGTATTTAATTAGTTATCCAAGAATTTACGTATCCAATAAATGCACGTATCAAAGTATGCGCGTCACTTATATAAAACCGCCTTGCGAATCTTTTGTAATTTGTAAAGCATAGAGCTATACGACTTTGTAATATTCAATATCGAGGGGTGGGAGTGAAACAAGGCTAAGTGCATATAAATATATAAGCACTTCGCTCTCATCCCTCGATACTATCTATGTTGATGGAAGCTTGGTATTTTTCAGTGACGTCATCACGGGGATGCCTATGCAATAGCAGCCCCGGGGTGATAAAGCACATCTTTCTCGATTTAAAGTGATGGAAATATGATAAGAATAATAAAAAACTTCCTTGCTTGATTTATTATCAATTACATATTATAGCGTCTAGAAACCGAGTGCATAAAATATTGGCCAGAAAAACATATCATAATTAACTTTAATTGAAAAACGTATTTAATCAAGGAACCAGACCAGCTTCAAGACACGAATGAAAATTATTTTATTAGTTTTTAATACCTTGCCATAACGAATGAATGCGGAGAAATATGCCTTCAAATTGATAGTCGAAATGTTAAACATTTCATAGCATTAAGATTCTAAACTGTAGGCCAAGAATCTAACAATTTAGTTTAATTATCTTAATGATATTGGTTTGAATCAATTTGAAGGAATTTTATCAAACACTAATAACAATCTGAAAGCATTTGATTACAAAAGAATTTCGATTTGGACGAGAGTCAAGATGCTTTAAATCGTTTTCCTTGCCAATGAAAGAGAACATTGTGGATATGTTAGACTTCTAATATCATGATTACCTGAAATTGGCCACTTACCCCCTTTTTAATTCAACCATTATTCCTGTATTGCTTGATCTGTCCTTCAGTTTATTAATCGACTTTCAAATTCAAATACTTTCGAACTTCATCCGTATCCAAGTCCGAGTAAGTATATTGGTGTTGCTGTTACTGTATCAGGTTCAGTGGAGAGTGGCATGCTCAAATTAAACTAGACTAGACTTGGCTGTGTGAAGTTGGCTCGACATACGACATACAACATACGACATTCAACTCTCACTATTCACGACATTGGACATTCAGATTTTGAATGTCGCGGCACGACATTCACGACATTGGACATTCAGATTTTGGATGTCGTGGCACGACATTCACGACATTGGACATTCAGATTTTGAATGTCGCACGACATTCACGACATTGGACATTCAGATTTTGAATGTCGCGGCACGACATTCACGACATTGGACATTCAGATTTTGAATGTCGCGGCACGACATTCGCGACATTGGACATTCAGATTTTGAATGTCGCACGCGACATTCACGACATTGGACATTCAGATTTTGAATGTCGCGCCACGACATTCACGACATTGGACATTCAGATTTTGAATGTCGCGCCACGACATTCACGACATTGGACATTCAGATTTTGAATGTCGCACGCGACATTCACGACATTGGACATTCAGATTTTGAATGTCGCGGCACGACATTCGCGACATTGGACATTCAGATTTTGAATGTCGCACGCGAAATTCGCGACATTGAACATTCAGATTTTGAATGTCGCACGCGACATTCACGACATTGGACATTCAGATTTTGAATGTCGCGGAACGACATTCACGACATTGGACATTCAGATTTTGAATTTCGCAGCACGACATTCACGACATTCCAATAACTTATGTTTCTCGTTGCTTATCTATTTCCTCGTGCACGGTCAGATCAGGTTACTTCCCTTTCTCTCTCTTCCAAGATCTGTTTGGTTTCCCTATGTCTAAATATGGGAAAGTGAAACGACCTTCTTGGAATTCGGCCCATCATTTCAGTCATTCACCAATCAGTAGCGAGAACCATAATCTTTTGGGGGTTTCACTTTAAATATCAGGGGAAACTTCGACACAGGGGATCATGACCTTTATTTCACCGCGTTCTTCACGTAACCGCTACCATTGCCACATGGTCATGAACGTGAACTTGTTTTGTTTATCCTGTGTAGCGTTCAGTCGACAGCATGTCAGACATTTGATGACGAAGTTTCCTGGAGACAAATAGGCCATGGATATGTCGTAAGATACCATGCCTAGTCACATAATTCTGATTACGTTACAAACAATCTGAGAAGTACCAAATTAAGTTTAGTGTCATACAGTAGAGTAATACCAATAGCATTATTTTGCAACACTGGTACCTTATGACCGAGGATCGAACACACGACCTCCGCTCCGGAGGCGGGCACTTCAACCACTCAGCCACTGGGTACAATTTGCTCAAATTTTGAGCCAGATCGATGACTGCTTTCAAAATTGCTCAGCGTCAAATAGGATCGGACATTTTGATGTGTGAATGCCGGTTGAAAGTGGCTGATTCCATCAAGAGTTATGAAATTTAACAGAGAGAACATAATTAATGATAATAAACACTGAATAAAAAGAATGCTGCAAAGTTTGACAATTTCTTTCTTTCAGGTATGCTAAAAGTTTATATAAATAGAGAGAAAAGGTGGGGGGAGAGAGAGAGAGAGAGAGAGAGAGAGGGGGGGGGGGCGTGTGTGTGTAGATTTAAAGAAGTTGTAGATTTAAAGAAGTGAGGGTGGGTGGGGGTTGAACGCGGTATTGATGAAGCGTTTAAATATGAATTAGGCATACTTTGTGTGGTAGTTTGTTTATTTGATGGGTCAGTATTTTAGTCATTTGGCGACGATGTCTACTTGAGACAGGTATAGTGCTGCCACTCTCCAGTTTCACGCCGTAGACATGTGTCACATTTTCATGACACCGGGTGAACCAGATATGTCTTTTCCCTTACATATATATGCCGAGCAAAAAAAAAAGAGAGTTAACTATAAAGCCACTTTTCACAACTTTGACTTGTCGCGATCAGGGATCAAACCCAGGGCCTTTCGCTCCTGTGATTGCGCTCTTACAACTCGGCCACCGAGTTTTTAAAGAGTTTTAAAAAAAGATATCAAAACGAAACAATGTTATATCAATATCTTTCTTTTTTTTATGAACTGAATCAAACACGAAATAGAAAGAAACAGAAATAAAACCCACTCTAAATGGTTGATTCTATAAAACTAAAACTGCGTAATCTTATCAAATATCTGAATGTCCAATGTCGTGAATGTCGCGTGCGACATTCAAAATCTGAATGTTCAATGTCGCGAATGTCGCGTGCGACATCCGCGACATTCAAAACCCGGACATTCAAAATCTGAATGTCCAATGTGGTGAATGTCGCGTGCGACATTCAAAATTTGAATGTCCAATGTCGCGAATGTCGTGCCGCGACATTCAAAATCTGAATGTCCAATGTCGTGAATGTCGTGCCGCGACATTCAAAATCTGAATGTCCAATGTCGTGAATGTCGCGTGCGACATTCAAAATCTGAATGTCCAATGACGTGAATGTTGCGTGCGACATTCAAAATCTGAATGTCCAATGTCGTGAATGTCGCGTGCGACATTCAAAATCTGAATGTCCAATGTCGCGAATGTCGTGGCGCGACATTCAAAATCTGAATGTCCAATGTCGTGAATGTCGTGGCGCGACATTCAAAATCTGAATGTCCAATGTCGTGAATGTCGCGTGCGACATTCAAAATCTGAATGTCCAATGTCGTGAATAGTGAGAGTTGAATGTCGTATGTTGTATGTCGTATGTCGAGCCAACTTCACACAGCCACTAGACTTACCGTCGCTTCGACAGTATTTCAGTCATATAGCGATTACAAGTGGAGGAAGACCCCGAATGCACGGATGGCATCCGGGTAGAACCACCGACCTACTGCAAGCCAGCTGGAGGCTTCCTCGCATGAAAATCTGAATAACCTTGCCGGGATTCGAACGCACGCGGGTTTGAGGGGCTGACTGAGCGTTAAATTCAGCGACTTTACCCTCTCGGCCACGGAGGCCCCCAAATTAAACTAAAGTTTAAAAGTCACATGGAAGAATGACCTGCAGGTTCATTCAATTATATGGGTACTGCATAACGAAAATGCAATTTAAGTGATTTCTTTCATTGTATACAAGAAAAATCATCCAACCGATTTTGAATTCGTAACAGTGTCCCATGCTTTTAGCGTCCTGCTAAAGCGTTGTTGCATTACAACTGACGCGCCTTTCCACGGCGACCAAGCAAAGGATGTTATTAAAACCTTTGAAATACAGTGTTATAAAAAAAACTCACCTGTGTCATTTGTAATAGGCACGTGTGCGCTGGTTCGTGCTTAAAAGTATCGATCATATGGTTGTTACTCTTTCACAAAGAGGTAAATGAAACAGACTTAAATACGCGATCACGCAGTTAATTCTGTATACCGCCACGTGGTGAATACCTGAACTTAATTCACCTCCCTTGATGAAAAGATCTGCAGAACTCAAATTATATTTCAAGCCTATTTACCAATGCCCTTGTGATGGAATTAAACACGCTTTACTTGAACGTATAGCAATCTTTGCATATATAGACTTTTCCATTATCACAATCGATTTAGAGCGATTGCCACTTACGTATCGGGACCACAACGAATCCAGTTGTCTGGGACGGGCAATTCTGTATGGAAATGACTTAAGAATTTAGACAAAACCGATCTATCCAGAATTTTATATCACTTACGGCAGAAGGATGTCTTGACTCGGTAACGGCGTAATCGCGTGTTATACACAATTAAAGAAGAATTCTTTCTTGCCATTAGATATTAAGAGGCGGTCTTGAAACTCACGTGTTGTTTATGATGGCGTTTGTGTCATGATTGCTAATATAGCTTTTATTTATAGAAACACAAATCAAATACATCCCCTACATAATGTAAATATAAGATATTGTTTTAGGTAATACACGTTCAAGCTCTTATCCCACAGACAGATGAAGATGACGGTATAAAACACAGCCTCGTTGTCATAGTGTTTATGGTTTGATAATGGGGTTATGATACAAATATGTTTTCCCCACGCTGTGTGAGCGATATCAAAAGAAGAAGATTCTTTGCGTGCTAAGGATACATTCTTATCCGACATCTCCTCATCATTGCTGGACAATGTAAACATGCTGAGATCAGTAACAAGTCTATGGATCCGCGGGGATTAACAGTATGAAGAAAAAGGTTCATCAATCTCACTGAAGAGATAATTAATTGTTAAATGTTAAACACCCGCATGAAGAATCAGTGTGTCTCCTCCCTCCCCCGACATTGTAAAAATTTCTTCCTAAAATATGTTAACCAAACGTACCTCAGGTACTCTAATATACCAAAGAACTTAAAAAAAAACAACATCATATGTAAAACTTCCGTCGATATCTTACTTCGTTTTATTTTTTCACAGGTTAACCCCTCGCTTAATCTCCAATTTCTTTAGTGATGGTATAAAACGTATACGTCACGTGTATAAAATTTACCAGGAGGAGCAAAAACTAAATAATTTGTCACATAATCATTTTCCCATAGCTATTGTTTTGCAAACAGGCATAGAATATCTTTATTCTACAATATCAGAACTGATATACTGAAAAAACAGGTTAAATTATATAAGAATTGTTGACTTACGACAGTTTTCCGTCCAAAACAGTAAAAAAAATATACTGATATTGTTGGAAACTGTCGTAACTCAAGATAGCTACAGTATTTCATTAATAATAACTTGACTGACAAATAGATGGCAACATTTTTTTCTTTATGTTGAAATAGCACAACTCTTGTCACATTCTTTGTAATGTATTCAGATTTATTAGTCTTGTTGTTTTTTTGAAAAAGAAAAACAAATCAAAGTATTGTCATTAATCTGTTGTTGTCGTCGTTGCTGGCAGCATAATTATTTTTAAATGTATCTCCATTTAAAAAAGGACAGTGAAAACTTAAACCTTGGTCATAACTTCTAATTTAATTTCACTTCCTTTCCTAAAAATTCACATACATATTCACTATCACAAGGGCTATATTCTTATCAAGGGTCACAACTCTTGGGTCAATTTTGACTAAATTTATTTTCCTTTTATACTTATACGGCTGTCAAATGACATCATTTACAAAAGATCATATTCGATAACATTTGCAACAACAACAGAACTGTTTCCTTATATTAAAGGCATTACTATGTAATATGATACTCTCATATGAATTTTCCTTCGGGCGTTTTTGCCACGCCTCAGCAGCGCCCTTGTTTTTTTTTTTTTTTTTTTTTTTTTAAATACAGTAAAAAACAGACAAGCGTTCTCGTCCACGTGCAGTGCTCTAGTTTAAAATAGGGTTTGTAAGACAGAATTATGACAAAGAACATGGTTAGACAATGACAATGATAAATTAAGTGCATGTCATTATGACAGTATTTTAACGATACAGATTTCAAAAGATTTTTTTTTAATAATCAGCCATATTTATTTGCCCAGGAATTGATACTGTAAATGTGCTATTTTTCTAGGCCATTGACTCAAACTTGTATCATCAGCAAAAAGAACCTTAAATTGAACTTTGAGGAACTGTGCACCTTCTAGTTTTCGTTCCAGAGTTATAGATAAGCTGTGTATTTGTATAATTACTTATAAAAAATAACAATACCAAATTATTTCAATTGCAGTCATTTTGACCATTTATTTTCAGGTATAAGTTTCACCTTTAAAAATCCTCCAGTTCACTTTGAGCAGAAAAGTATGATAAAAGAAGTTAATATTTTGTTCTATACATCAGCTTTACAGTAAATCTTTCAGTAAAGTATTTAAATGCTTTAGCGCTTATCAAAGCAATGACTCAGTTGATGCTGAGAGTTACAGAGCATGAAGATCTCAAACTAATTCAAATATCGTTTTAGGTAGATTATTGTAAATAAATATTTCGATAGCACAACTTGGCCAAAGACTTTACAATAGTCAATGATGAACTATTTTCCTTGATTAGCACCAGAATGGTTTCACCTATGATGGTTCCAAGTAGTTTCAGTATGGTATGGCTATAAAATGGGGAAATGTTTTCTACAAAATTATTTTCTTTGAGATGAACATTGATACAGCTGTGGGACTACAATATAAGATAGGTGATGAGTGCTTTCTTAAGCAAATCAAATGAAATTTTGACCACCATGATGTGACTTGTATTTGAGTGTGATTTCGCTGTTGCTCCACAGTTTCAGCATTAAAGTGAAATTTCTTGAATTCTCAATATCATCAAATTGAAATATTTTCAAAATGCTAACTTGCCATGATAAAATCATTTCTTTGTTTATGAAATGAAGATCCTGGTCAGAGTTACAACAGATTTCTATCAAGATTCTGTTGCAAGTATATGAGCATAAACAATGGAAAACTGTATGTAATTCAAGTTACGGCAGTTTTCCGTTTACAAAAATATAAGTATAGAGATACGACACTCTTACAACTAAATTTAACTAATGCATTAAAGTTACTTAAGCCAATATTTTCTAATCTTATGTATCAGTGATAGTTATTGTCAAAAATGAAAAAAAAAAAAATTAAAATGTGACATGCGACAGTTTTCCGTTAAGCACTCGATATGCCTTATCACAATTATTTATAATCTAAAATCTAAAAAAAAAACAAAAAAAAAAAAACACACACGAAATAAAATTATCGAGATATACTCCAAGGTAGGGCTTCCTTGAGTTACTGTATATATAATTCTTAATCACGTAATATTACGTGTTTGAGATATATCTTGAAACAAAAAAATAAATGTCGATTCGCAGATTTTGTATATTTAAATTACTAATTTGAAGCATGTATAGAGCGAGAAAGGGATATTATTTGCCCTGAATTTATGTAATTTAAACGATTTCTGTAGATGCATTTAATTATTTCATTCATAAGTTGTCCTTATTTCGGTAACTGCCTCAGTCTCCATATTTTGACTATAAAATACTTACAGATGATTTCTGTTTATTGCTGATTTATCCAGAAAATATGGAATAAAAAGTTGATAGTCTCTAGTATATATTTCTAGTTGATGCAATACTGTATTCTAATAGTGATATTAAATCCATATCTCATAGTGTGAGTGATATAGATCTACCGGGACTACTTTTTAACTTTTAAAGGAATGTAGAAGCAGTTTGCATAAAATAAAAAGAAAATGCGTTTCTTTTGAGTGAATATGGAGGAATATATTTCATATCCACGCGCTAGTGAAAATATGAAAAATGTATCACTTCTCGGTGAGATATTTTTCATATCTACTAAAACAAAAATTCATTTACTGACAAAAAAAGACTTTTGAAACGAATTTTAATCCTTCATCTGAACACAGAATTCATCAGAACAAAATGTTTGTTTTACAGTAACGGAGACAACTATTGACAACATGAACGTTATACTTTGGACATATTCCCGATAGATTTGCTGGATGAGTTATATGGCCAGAATGGTTTTAGTTCGAGCCATTTACGCTTGACACATAATTAATGATGCTGTAATAAAAGTGGTTTCACGTTCATAAGTATGTGACAAGAATTTCTATCACATTCTACCAGGATCAGTTATGTATCTGGAGATATTGTCAATTACCAAAAATGCTTCATAAGCTTATATGGTCAGCTATTTAAAAAAAAAGGCTTGATAAGGTCAGATATGGTCTACCGTCAAAAAGCTTTATACGCTTAGATATGGTCAACCACAAACACTCTTATCAAAAAGAGCTTTATAAGCTCAGATATGGTCAACTTTTAAAAAGCTTAATAAGCTCATGCAATCTTTGATACAATGCATTTTTGTATTGCTTTCGTGCTGTTATATGTTAAATCGCACAATGATAACATGTGAAAAGGTAAATTAAAATATCATAATTAACAAATAACGTAAATGTGTCTACTTTTTCATGATTTAATTTTTAATCGAAATGAAATAAATATTTGCGCAACAGAATGCTGTTATAACAACTATTTTGAAAAAAAATATACTAGGAGTTATTCAGAGCTTTTACACGTTTGATTTGTTAATTTTATCTAGTCACGCATGAATATTCTCATCAGGAGTGGCTTAATTCTAAAACTGCGTGAGCATTAGTAATTACATTTAAATTTGTGTGAGAGAAATGCTTGTTGGAAAAATTAATTAGATAAATATTAAAAGTTTAAGAATATTTCTAAATTTTAGATTAGAGTTAATTACGTAATGCGTGGATTTTACTTTTGTTTGTGTTTGTTGTTTTATTCTACAGTCTTTGTGGATAAGAACTTTAGGCATTAAAAGAAATCATTCAATTTGATTCGCAAACTTTCCAGGTTCCGAAATTAAGGTACACATATTCTCATATTTCGTAATTATCATTTAACACGCCATTTGCCTTATTTTCATGTTTTAATCTTTAAAATGCAGACACTATCAGTTACCTAAAATTGCAAATGTAGCAGCATCTCTGAACTAAATTCTTTTCAAATCTGCATCAAGAAGATGCCTAGGAACTATCGCAATCAGGAAATAAAATGACATAAATTAAAAAAGAGTCATGGTGCGTGTGTTTTGGATTGTTTTTGTTTTTTTTCCCATAAACTGAGGTTCTACCATATTAAATGAGAATACTCTGAAGGAAAAACGTGTAATTAAGAAATGCTTTATATTCTGTTCCAAAATGCTTGGTTGGGGACAAAACGCAATTAAGATTAATTGCAACATTTTGATTCTTGCCGTGTATATAATTTGCAAAAATAGAGGAAAAAAAAACAAATTGATGCCAGGGGAATAAAGTATCGTTAGGGAAAAAAAATGTATCTTGATTTCAAGATGTTGCTCGTTCGATAATCCTTTTCTAAATGAATTGAATACTTTTTTTTGTTGGAATTTTGGTTAAATGGGGGAATTATGTGTGGCTGCTGCTATTGTTGCTTTAGGTTGAGCGTAATGACATGTAATATCATCTTCACGTCCTGCTTAACTAATAATTAAGGTACCCGGCTCGAATTCCACCAACAATACTTAGCTTAAGTAATACTTATTTCGGGTATTTTTATTAGAGAATAAAAAATGTTGGAATTTGCTTCTAAGTATCTCTTAGCGCTAAGTTATGTTGGAGGAATTCGAGCCCGGTACCCTAAAAAAGGCATTAATGACATAGTGTGTTTAAGGTGTTAGATTTTCACCATTCTATTCACGGTACTAGGTTTTCCTGGGTGTACTGAGTAACTTAGTAGACCTATCGTACCATCTCTTTGCTAATCCCCACGCATGGCCATCATAATAAAAAAAATGAGTGTTAGCCATTACTATTAAAGAAGAAGGTGAGTGCAGCAAAATACTCTGTTTAGATATCTATTTCTTTCGACCGGCTATCAGCTTTTAATCTTTCCCGCTTTATTCATTGTTCAAACACAAACACGCCATATTTGATGATTACGAAACGTGATATCTTCAACACTACTCTTGACGGTGGATAAGTTTATCCAGGTAACACGATCTTGCCAATAATCGATGAATTCTGCGAACCAAGTGTTTGCTGAGCAATGTTTAATGCTCGAAATGACCCTTCAGTATACATGTTTGAGGAACGTTTGCTTGTGTGTTTTGTTTAAATACCAAGCAGGGGTACATCAGCCATTTGGAGACTATGTCAATTTGGAGGCAGATATAGGGCTGCCACACTGCAATATGACGCCATAAACATGTTTCACAATACCAAAAAGATCCTGCTTAACCTGAAACCGGGGCGGCCAATCTCTAGCGCCAGGTATGGAGCTTTCGGGATAGTTTTAACGACAATTCTATATAACGGCCCGGGATAGCGTCTCTATCTAAGCAAATTTCTGCGACTAGTGTTGATAATTCAAGATCAAAAAGTAAATACAAAAATATTCTTATCCATAAGTAGTTATTTTAATATATAGTCTTATAATTCAGTAGAGACTAGATGCGGAGTTATTTACCTTTAACTGCCGTTATATCATTCCCGAGACCTTCAAAGACAAAGACATAGACTTTTATAGTATAGTGCTATCGGATCAAGTTCTACATTACCGTGAAAGAATCTTTTTCAGTAGTGGAATTTGCCTTTGACATAAAATATGCATGATTTCAATTCATCTCCATTGGAGATTTACGACAATGAACCCCATCCCAAAACAGTAAACTGTTCAGTAAAATGTACAGTGATATTGCGATGTCCCGAGAACAGATGGGAAAATACTCGGAATTTCGCAAGGCTCAGATAATACATTCACAAGGCTCAGAAAATATATTTCGCAAGGCTCAAATAAATATATTTCACAAGGCTCAGATAAATATATTTCACAAGGCTCAAATTAAGTATATTTCGTAATTTTCAGATTAATATATTTCGCAAGGCTCAGATAAATATATTTCACAAGGCTCAGATAAATATATTTCCTCCCTTCAGCTATAATTTTATCCTGTTGATTCTCCGCCAATAGACACTTGAAATTTACCTCAATAATTCCTTCTTGGAAAGTTGCATTTTTTTTACTATGGCTATCCGTGATGAATGAGCAAAATGCGGTTGGTGTATGGATTTGTGATTCATTTGATTTATCTTAGTTTTGTATTCTCCTATAAAGTAATATTGTATCACACTTTTTCCTGTAAGTTCAATCAGTACATTCTCCAACTGAAATTTTTGACGAAGTCGAGCACGAGATATATTGGTTTGGTATTCTCCTATTTACCAATAATGTGTCATACTTTTTCCTGTTTAATCAAAATGGCAAAACCAATGTTTACATGTTGTTCAAATATATCTCAAATAATTCCATTTGTAATTTGACATGTGCAAATTTTCTCATTTTCTTATAAATATCATAGTGTATTCAAATTGATTGATGCTTACTTTTTTACTAGCATTGTATTTTTTTCAGACATACGCTCGTATGATGTTTTTTCTGAGTGATCATTTAAATTTACATCATGAATGTCTATTATAAATCGCTAGTATGTCACAAAAAGTTATATCAAGCTTACGCTATTTACATACCATTATACCCTTAATAATTCGTTTCAGACATTTGGATGGATATTTATGACATGTGGTGTCATGTAAAACATAATTATGTAAAAAAAAAGCGAAAACACATCTAAGGTTTATTACATATATCCCGAACATACAGATAATGGAAAAAATGTAACATAAATTGCGAAGTGGTGCTATATATTACATCATAAAGAAATCAGTTTTTTATTGCCTTGGAAGGTAAGCGGTGTTCCTCAAAGGAAATCATCTCGTTCAGACACCCCCCTAGGAACGATTATCGTTTTAAGTCCCAGTACGTTTTAGCTTAAAAGTACAAGATAAATAAGCCTCAAATAAGGTTAAATTAACCTCCGATATCCGCACAATGAAAAAGACCATGAAATTGCAGCTTTTCGTGCAATATTTGATAACCAGTCCTGCCGCATTATCTTTGATCCGGATCCATTGAATATATTGTAAGGATGATGGTATATTTTAGCCTTTTATAAAATGCAGTATCCACCCCAGGATCCATGGTCCAGTTGCAATGTATATGACTGCGGATCCAAATATATGCATTTGATTGGATATCGGATACCCTTGTTCTGCTTGGCGTTAACCAAACATCCAAAACATAAACGTCACTTTGGTTGGCTGAAAATACCACGGTTAATTAGAATGAAGAGGACCATGGGTGTCCGACGATTAGAGGGATGAGCATGACTTTTTTATGAACTTCTCATCCGAAAAGTTCTACTTAGAGCAAGGCTCCTTCAGGATCATTTAAGGGGGATTTACTGTAACATGGCAGTGTAGTCCAGTCACTATGGAAATGAAACTCTGTCGAACGAAACGGTGTTGTCATGAAATGCGCCGGACTTGTCCGAATATGTTCTTTCTTTAACTTAAAAAACAAGTTGGTAATATGCTGTCCAAGCCTCGCAGACTGTTTTTTTATCACATAAATCAATGTATTGTGCCAAAGGACCCATCCCTGGCATCCGGGGATATAAATGCTTTAAATTATTAGCTCTCAAGGACACTTCTGCACTTGTTTTTTGTCCGAGAGACAAATCACATATACTAGGTATGCCATTGAAAAATATAATGATAGTCCACAGGTCGTATATTCAAGCCATTCCGACATACATAATTTATAAGAGCAGCATGCTTTGTTGTGCATTTCGCAAAAATTATTCGAGACTATTATTGTCGGTGCTTTGTGCTCATTGGTAGAAAATTGGAAAACCATGTTTCTGTGAATGCCAGTCTCAGACTGCCAGTCTGTTATATTCTCTCTTCGAGAAAATACTGTTTGTGACACGTATTTTAGGTCTTTTGAATGCATGCTATATGTCTGATTGATTTTGCATTGTAGCCTTTCAAAATGCTCTCCCTGGATATTTATTTAAGTCACTTATTTGATATACGTAATCACATATCTACACATATCTACAAATGAATGAATTACTACATGTCTTAAAAAAGTATCTAAAACCCCTCGGATCAAGTCAGACCTATAATTCAAATATTGAAAAGTAAGAAATTCATAAATTCAAAGTCATACTATTATAATAGAACGTTTCTTTAGATAGTAGGTTTATTATGTTGATAAACAAAACTCTGGGTCACGGAAAAATGTACCTCTCTGTTTAAGATAATAGTAAACAGTTACAGACCTAAAAACGTCAATTAGGTTATAATGATTATTTTTACCCGTGTTGATAAGCCTACCACGACATATGTAAACAACCTTTCTTCAACAAGAGCAAAATATTGTTGCGCTGGTTTGTCAAATCATGTAATACATATGCTTGTTTTGATGTTACAATTATTGAATTTATTGATATCATTTCTTAATAAAGTATCATTTTACGTTGCTCCTAACATGGAGTTGCAACTTTGCCGTGTCTACTTACGATTACCGCCGTTAACTGTATTCGTATTACAAAACATGACAGTTATCAATTTGCCAAATACATATCATCGCTTTTGTCACCGCTTCCTTGCAATCAGTTCAAGATAAAATAAGACAATAAATTGCAATAACAAGAGACGAGATGTCGAAATTTGCTTTCAAGCCACGGTAATATTATATTGAAATGGATATCAGACAAAAAGACTAAGAACTTCGCCTCCGGAAATACATTTTATACATTGGAACTCTATTTGAAGTAATTTAAGGTCGCTATTTCTTTTGATTACTTCTGAGAGAATGCTTTTGCATGAAAACTTTGACTACAACACAAGTAATAAAGCTGACTTAAATATCAAATTACGGAGATGCTCGACGGAAACTAATCTAGATTTATTGTGGGCCTTGACAAACAGAGCTTTTGCACTAAAGATGTAAATTTTCAATAAAGTTGTAGGACAGGCAGCATTTATCCAATTACTCAATTTTGTAACATATACAAAATAACTGTTTGAAACACATGACAGCGAACACATTTCGCATGTCTTAGGCTCGCCCAGAAGAATAGCTTGAATACAGGGTAAGACAAATCATATAAACTGGAATTGGCATCAATGTTCTAATGAATAAATATTTGACTATTAATTGACAAAATGATATAAGTAGGACAAATTAAATTAATTTGTATGGATTTATTTTACTACTGTTTTTAACAAGACTTCCCTGTCTATTTTAATTTAAATAATAACCATAAAGTCAGTAACAACCGTTTAATCATGTTAATTTGATTAATTGACCACTTACTATCATTTTATTTGAAAACTGATCCTCTTTTAAGCAAAATCAGTCAATTCGTATGCAGCTGTTCAGAAATATGTTTGTTTAGCTTCAGATCGAACCAGATGTTACCGAGATTGTTTGACCAGTAACATATCTATACCAAGTACTTTATCCTTAGTGTAACCCTGTTGTAATACCACAGGCGGAACACAATGGAATACACCAGCGGTAATACAAGGCGTACTATCCGAAATTCTGAGCTTTGACTTGTCTTTGACAACTGTAAAGTAATCGCATTTCTGCGCTGATTATGTATTGGATAAAGAATAAAGGATGACGTGCAATGCACTTTGTAACATAGACTTCTGCTTCTGAACTGTCAGAAAAGAAGTTATTAACAAAGCGGTGCACTAACTTAATGATGTAATAAATACTGCTAAAGATGATAAGTTGTCGCTTCTACCGGTATGAAATGTTATTAATGCAGTTGTAAAAAGGCTCAACATCATATTGCTTTTACAACCTTGTTTCATGTTAATGCACGGTAAAGGATATATCTTTCTAAAATAACAATTAAGATTAAACGTTTTCTTACGGTCAACATCAAAGAGAAGTACATGTTGTACGTCTATCGTGCCTGTAATATTTTTTTATTATATATATATTTAAAATTAAGATTTATATTTTTATAAAAAGCATGCATGAAATGTGCAACGCCGTTGAATATGTATGTTACATTTTAAATCAGTTTTGTATGAAAAAGAAATAAATGATTAAATAAGGCATGCAAATAAAACAATAATAAACAATCAAAAATAGCAACACCAATAATACACGATGACTCGGATGATTGTTATTTTTGAAACGTACGTGATTTTCTTTCCTGTAAAGATATTTTGTTGTATATTTTTTGAGGGGGGTGGGCTTTTTTCCTATGTGCATAAACATTTTAGCGATATGAATCCAATTACTCCTGAATTACGACCCTTCCTTAATAAAAACTGTTTTTTTCACTATTCGTTTCCTTCTCGTGAGTCCAAGGATATATTTCAGTTTGGCTGAATAGATATTGTACTCAAGTTTATCAGTTGTGCATAAAATTTAAGAGTCTTGTATGACGAAAGGATCTGACTTTACTTCCTCGTAGGCCATGATTTGTGTCACATGCATTATGGGACCTCCTGACCAAGTGGTATAATGGCTGACCTACTATCACATGGCCTCTTTATCTCCTTGGGTTCAAATCCTGGTCTTGTTTAAAAACACGCGTTATGTTATTTGTCTTCTTTGGGGTTCCCCTGTGCGAGTTGTAGCTGCCGACTTAATTTTACTTGGCAACTCGCTGCTGTCTGTTCGAACCTGGTCTGATCATGCGTATCTTCACGTGAAGAAAGCCTTCCACATGGCCCGCGGCAGGCCGATCATTCTCTCCGGCTGCAGCCCAATTTATCATCTGAAATAGACAGCGAGGCATTGTTCTGAAGGACGTAAAACTTAAGGTGATACGTTTCTTAAGTTTACTCTTCACACAATGAAGTTTTAAAACAAAACCATGCATCCTCCTTTTATAAATAAAATATAACATTTATGTAAAAACAGGGTTTGAAAATAGTCTTCATGTATCTTAATTTCAATTTGCGCATCCTCACTCCGTATATACGATTTAATAATGATTTGTGTTCCTAGAATTTTAGCTATTATACTTCTTAATTGATGTTTTGTCTTGCAATAAAATTCCTTAACATCTGTTTTATGAGCCTTAATTTGTATATCTTCATATGGAAAATTGATCGTATATTGTTTAATTAGCAACATTCTTAACTGCCAAGTTATACCAAATTGAATATATTCATATTGATTTATGTAAATAATATCAATATCATAATCGGTATTTTCCAAACATTTAAAAGGAACGTAATGCATCTAACTGTCCAAATTGTAACATTATATATAAAAAATGTTGATATTTTATGTTGGACTGAAAAGCGTACACCACATATATACACATATACGATTCAACAATTTTAAATAACACATTGTCACTGTTTTACTTTTACTTCTAATCGTGTCTTATCATTAAAATGCATAATAAATACATAAATTTAATGTTGCATAAACATATTTGCTATTGATTCTATTTTTTAGATCTACTTAATACTTGAAAATACTTCAGTTACTAAAGCAATATATTGCTATATTTTAAATCATATATAATACTCGAGCTAAGATAATCATCATGCTTTAGTTTAAATTAAGTAAATACAATCTTACAAGATTAGCTTTAGTTTTCCAGAAAGTAACTAAAAAATTAAAATAAAACATCGCAATGTTTTTGTCAACTCGGCATGCCATATTCTATTTTTGTTAACAAGGCGGTTTAGCATCATCCCAGAACCTTCTCGTAATTATCTAAGACATAAGCTAGCTACATACTGTGTAATTTTCTTGTCACTCTTTCTCAGTCTTTCCCTGTATCGTGGAGTCTTCGTAAAATTATTTTCACGTCCTAAACAAAACCCACGTATTGCCTTATTGATTAGACAATTTCTCCTTCATTCTAGATCATTTGCCGGAACATGTTGCAAAGTACGTACTAGTGCTCACTTGGTTCAATCCAGCGTAACAGACGCTTGGTCATATGCCTCTAGCATGGCCATGGAAACATTACAAAATGTCAACTTCACTGACTTTGAAGCCTTTCGGTTTGTTTATGACGCGTATATATTCCCCTAAAGCTATCTTAAGGACGAAGCTTTACCAACAGATATATCATGATTATATCTATTGCGCCGTCGTTCAGACATTTACTTACACTGTTTCGTTAATTAGGATGCTGTCAAGAAAAGTAAAGTACCTAGTTTCAAAATGTATGCCGTGCGAAGAAAGTAATTAGTCCAGATCTTTAATTGCCAAGAGCGGTAAAAGTTGTAGATTTGCATGACACGAAAGAAGCCAAAGCTAAATTCAAGCAAATATTGAAGAAAGTTTATTGTGTTTTTGGGTTGCACTGGTCATCGTCCTCTTTGTTTGTGTTTTTTTTGTTGTTGCTGTTTTTTCCAGACGAAAAATGTTGTCAGAATGTTATTTCTTTTTTAACAAAGGTAGTTTATCAAACTTTGAAGATCTTTTGAGAGACCGAAACCACATATTAGATTTTTTTAAAAAAAGCCGTTTGGCAGTTGGAAACTCCAGATTTGTAACTTTTTAAGTCTAATGGTCCTCTCTCATAAGATTTTGTGATGTCAAAATCAACATGATCTAAATAAAAAAAGCTACGAGTTTATCTCGCATATCTTATCTCTTGATACAAAATTAGAATTATATAAAATTTACATATGCAGGTTTTAACAGCCTACCATGAGTTGATATTTTAATTTTGATCAATAACTAGTTCATACTAAGTTTGGAAAAGTTTTGTTTCAAACACATATAATTCCGGGCTTATCCACAAAACTCTGTCAAAACAGCTTCCACATCAGATCGTATAATATAACCGCCTACCTATGTCTATCCATTGTCTAACCTATGCATCTGCCATTTCTTCTCATCTATCCGTATTACACCTGTCAACATGTTTATTTTGCATTAAGGTACATTTGACGTGTTTTCCCGTTACTGTACAATAGCTGCATTGTCTAATTCCATATTTATATAAGACTGATGTTCCAATAGATCTAATGTTTTCCAAAAGAAACGGGACGTACACATTATGTCTTCGATCTCCACTGTGATACCTCTGAAATAGCCGCATCGATCAGTTAAACTGAGAAGCATTGTTCATTCCAATCACTCACCCTACACCCACGACGTCAAAACAAAGGTATTATTGTTAACCCGTAGAATGGTTCTTATTTTAAGGATGAAATTAATTATAGCCGCTTAGACAACCTTACAAAGTATTACAGTGCAATTTGTGGAATAAATTGAAAACATTTAATTAATAGCTGCGCTCAGTTAACGATTTTTCGTCAGAGTAAAGACATAATCCAAACTGTCTATATCAAGTGCTTCGTTCATTTTTATTTGTAGTATTGCGTTTTTATTCTGGGTTGATTCAATAATAATCTTAATTGTATTCAATGGGAAGAATAAATAGCAGTCATTTGAACCGTTGTTAATTAGAGTATGATTTACTCGAAACAAAAAGTGGACGTTTAGCAAATGTTTTTGTGCGAGATGCTTTTCTGTTTTAAAAGTATTGGATAACATATAATTGTCAGCCTCGTTCTCTACCAGAGCTTTATTTGAACTATCCGATATTTGTTTCCTCTTTCTTTCTTAAATTTTCTGTTTGATCACAATTTATACAGGTTATTTCAGTACTAAATGTTAAAGGTTAGGGGAACATCCGTGACATACCAAGCAGTTCACCTCAGTCTTTTGTTTAAGTCCTCTTTGGCCACTTAAAACTTAAGTAGAACAAAATAAAGTCGCACAATTTAAACAATTTAATATCACACAATATAAACAAACTTATATCACACAATATTAACAAGCTTATATCACACGTTATAAACAATCTAATATCACACATTATAAACAATCTAATATCACGCAATATAAACAAACTTATATCACACATTATTAACAAGCTTATCACACAAATTATAAACAATCTAATATCACACATAATAATCAATCTAATATCACACAATATAAACAAAGAAATATCATTGAGAATACACTGATGGAAATTATACTAGTTCTCATCCTATCTGAGCACTTCAATGATTGGTCTGCTTTCACAATAACGTGCCTGTGTTTGGTATCGTGACACAGCATGTGCCTGCCGTATATAGTGATATCTCTCAAGATATATAAGTCTGCGAACTCCTAAAATGACAGAAAACAATATGTGTGTGACGTAAAACCCATCAACAAGCAAGTGATGAAACCATGAGAGCCAAAGAAATTTGCATTTCCATCCGATGGAACGCATTACTTATCGGTCCATCGATTCGACGCCAACCAGCGATTCGACAAGGCAACTCGTCGTAGAGCCTTGATTTTCCCGAAAACTAGTTGTATATCTTTCTTAATGGTTACATTCTCCTTAACAAGCATTAATCAACTGTCAAGTTCGGATGTGCGGTGCAGTACGATTGAAAGATTCATATTGCGGTGTCTCGTTACTTACTATTTATGACATTCGATTGTAAAGAGAATATCTATATGTTATATGTGTATGTGTGTGAATGAGTGAGTATTAAGAATGCAAAGGATTCCCTTGTACCCAGCACTTAAATGCACAACCCATCAAAAACAGTTTATTATACAGTTTAAAAAAATATATCAAGAAGTCAGAAAAACAAACTTGCTGTGAAGGAAGACACTGCTGTCTTATAACAAAACATAGTTGAACACGCGTGCGGTACATAAATGAACGAGGTAGTAGGAATAATTGCGCTAAATCATGTTATATATTCAGAGAAGCCAAAAAAAGATACCCATGTGGCATTGTAAAATGTATTTTTAATCTAAACACCAAAGTTCAAAGAACTAGTTAAAATAATTGTCTACTAAATTATATCCATATTAGATATACATAACAATTAATATCCCATCATGCGTGACTAACTAACTTAAATATCCCGACTCTATCAGTGGTATATTCCAAGTAAAAACGTACTGTTCTTTCATTTGTATATGCTTGCAAAACATTGATACACCGGGCTTTTGTTTATATGCAATTACTCAATTTTCACATCAAATGTCGCATGGTATCTGCTGGAGTCACTGACTGATACTTACCAGGCGCTTTCTGCGAATCCCATTGGAAGTAGAATTAATGAAATAGATTTTTGAATTGACGTTGACTTGATGATCTATACATTTAGGTATTCAAATATATTGTTTATCCGTCATATGTTGTTGCAAACATGTATAAATAATGGGAGTTAATATCTACGAAGGAAACAAAAACAAAACAAAAAATGAATAACGCTGTGCACTTATTTATGCAAATTGCTTAATCAGAGGTCGTTTGCCCTGTTTACATAAATTATCATGTGTGTTTTAAAGTGGGATAAGAATCTTCACGTATGGGAATGAAAAACACTTTGAAGCAGAAAAGTGGAACTACTTTAGTTTTATAAAAAAAAGAAGAATAACTTTAAGTATATAATATACATCAAGCGGCTTTTTTAATTATCTCCGCGTGAAAATTTAAATATCTTATGAACTTCTGTATGTAATTGCATCATTCTGTATGAATTATTTTTACAAGGTTGTATAAATATGCTCAGTGATATGCAAAAACAAAAGGAAAAATGGAATGCGTACAAAATAAATGTAAATAGCATAATTATACTTGCATGTTTATATATATATATATATATATATATATATATATATATATATATATATATATGTGTGTGTGTGTGTGTGTGTGTGTGTTATTAGGGCTCTGCCTTTTACCTTAAAGAATACACCACGGTATGTTGAACTATTTTATGCTATGTCGTGCGTTTTCCCCTTTACATGCTTACTTGACTTGTAATGACGTCTATCCACGTCATGACCTCTCTCTTAACTTGGCATCTCTTTCAAAACATTTCTAATTTCGAACAATGCCAGACATGATAATCCAAGATGGTGTCCAAAAACAATTACTTGGTCCAAAATGTTTCTCTAATTAGAGATGGACTGTAACCTTCATTTTTTCCTAGGACAAGCTAAAAGAAATCTTTTTTAGTGTGAAACGTAGACTGGAAAAGATTGCTCTGGAAATTGCCCAGTTGTCCTTTCCCTGTGTGACAAAAAAAGATGAGTTTCGTTTTACAGAGAGAGACTCGCCTAATTTACCCTGCTGAGAAAAAACTGCCCCTAGCAATTATAGAAACACCGGCGACCTAATGTGGTCTGCAAGTGATGGTGTAACACTTATCTGTCGGCGGCATGAAAGAATAAACTTGCTTAGAATAGCTAATGACCCTCCTTTGTATCTTGTCTTTTCTATTTCATCTGTATGAAAGTAAAACAGCGACAAATTATGCGAATGGAACATTTGCAACAGCACTCATTACTTGCATAGTTTGATTGTTTAAACGGCGTAATATATTTTTACGTTGTCACTGAAAAGCAAAGACCTATTGTTTAATATGTCTTTGCTGAAAAGGAAGGCACAAAAATAACTATTTTAATAGTTAAATGTTGAAATATGAAATATCGACCGAACGAACAAACAAAAAAGCTAAATTTTGGAACACTTACTGTATTCAGAATTTATATGCTCAATCGAGTATTAATTATTCAGCTTACACTTTTCAGCTGTAACTAACGACGGTTTCCTACAATTATTACACAGAATCTCAGTTATTTTATAATTGATTCATATGTCAGTACAGACAGAAATAATCTGGGATAACCGAAGTTCCATTTACTCGTAGGGCAATAGGATGCAACGAGGCTCTCTATTTCCCCTTTCTCTCAATCTTCTCTTGCCTGGAGGTATGTTTGATTGATGTGATTAAATATGCACTAAGCAATATCCAATGTATCCAATAACAAGCCCGATAATACTGGTTAATCCTAACTGAGGAGCGCGCACAGATGGAGTTCCTCCGGATTGAATGTGCACTGGAGTACTCCTAGAATTATACGACTTTGTATGGGTGTTAATGTTTTGAATGCAAAGTGGTTAAATAATGTAAGGACCATCTAATATGATAATATTCAAAGACACATTAGATTTATATGTTCGGGTTAATTTTCTTTTTATTCTTCCTGTACCAATGCAGGAATGATTGTGTTTCGTCATAATCTATAATTGTCCTATGTATTTAAAATGGTAAGTTTGTTACCAGTGAACTTCCCAATAATAATGATGATAAAAATAATCATAAACAAAAAAGCTTCATTTTCTTTACTTAAAGGTCATTGTCAATGCATTCTTAACAACAGTAAGCCTATTTGCAGATTTCAAAACATTGTACAAAATAGATTGCATGTTTATATTTATAAAAAAATGTCCTCGTATTTTTTTTTTCAGAGAATGAAATGGAATAATATAAAATCACACATCCAGTACATCATATAAGCTAATATAAACTTTGTGAATACGTATTGATGATACATTGCAATTTTGACCATTTTTGTTAGCAAAACCACGGAAATTTCATTGTGGTAAATCGATGCGTGTGATGTGACCATTAAAGGATATCTGATCCACGATCTGTCTTGAAATAAAACAGTTAAGATCACTCGAGGAAATAAAACCAAAATTATCTCCCCTGTTTCTTTAAAGCTTAACGTTGTTCAAAGGCTAAGCCGCCTGTTTGATTCCTTTATGGCCATCATTAAACACCATTTAAGAGATACTCATTTTTAACGTGTACATAGAAAGATGAAATCTAAGAATTCTGCATACCTAAAAGTCAAAACTTTGATAAGCCGTATTCCAATTGCTGTTTTGCATGCAGGGTATCTGATACGATTTCTACCAGGATTCTTTTCTGGATAGAGCGTTGTTAAAGTACATTGTACCATTTGGTCTGTACATTCGAAGAAGATAACGGAAAATGAGAAAAGCTTAATGAAATAAAAGTATCGGAGGATCGTGTTAAAGTTATACACTGAACTTAATGGGATACTGCGATCGGTAGAAAATCACTACTGTACAGTTGCAGCTATTTTTTTCATATCCTATGTAAATATTGTACATAATCCATACAGATTTATATGCTCTCCGACACGAATGTGGACATATGTATCGTACAGAGACCACTGTTACAAATTTAGGACGTTAGATATCCAATAATTGATAAAATATATATTGTAAATCAAAATGATGACTACTGTTATCAGTTCATCGTTGATTGATGTTGACTTGGTATCCGCGGGGCGCACATTTTACCCCCATGCTGATCATCACAATCTCCTTTTTATTCACTTTCCGAAATATATTGCACGCTTATTGAATAAGGGAACTGATAGAGGGTAGATAGCGCTGGTTCAGGATAGGTCTTGGTTATAATGCAGCTATTGATAAAACCCCTTTGGTGTCGATAACTTTGGCTCGCTCCAGACGTGCCCTGTCAGGATATCTTTGCTTTCTGTTTCTTATATTACCACTATTTGTCAATAATGATTATCTGAGGTTGGATGGCAGCCTTTTGTTTTCCGTTATTTTGACCAAAATATGCAATTGCGCTTCGTTCCAGACGACCACTCAGTATATAGCTTTGTCAAATGATATGTTGCCATAAAATGCCTAGAAAGGCACTTTCCACTCCCTCTAAATAGCAGTGTTGATAACTTTTTTAAATTTACAACCACTGTCTGGAGAAAAAATCCTGCAGAATGGTTATTTGTTTCGTATTTTACACGATGGTTTTTGTACTTTGGTCAAGTCAAACAATTGCAGAATTTATTTATTTATTTATTTATTTATTTTTATTTTATTATTATTTATTTATTTATTTATTTACTTATACACTTAATGATATGAATTAATATCTGATAAGATCTAACTCATCCTTTATCACACCCTTCTAATGTAAATGTTGTTTTGTTGCTTTTGTGAAGGATATTCACATTATTTGATTAAAACTTGTATACTCAATGTTTAAAGAGACATTGTCGTAATGAAACCAGGATATAAATGCAATAACTTGATTTTGTTCTATACTCCATTTTTCTCACTTTTAATAGTCTTGTTAATGGTAAAATAGAGAGAAATTATGTCGTTATGTGCAGCTTCGATAGCATTTCAGTTTGTGACAAAAGTACCAACAAGAAACGCTTTCACGTATGAAACATCGATCGCAATGTCTCTAATATTAGAACTGACAAGAGCAGTCTATGCGGGTGAATAAGCTTCAGGCATATTTCCACTGATTGTCCTTATAGTTGAAACTGCTTCTATCATGCCGAGCCTTATTACGCGAAGTTTGTCAAATTGATGTATCATTAATGTGACTGTCACTCTAATGAGTTTGGAAACCACGTTTTTTTTTTCTCCAAATTTTAATAAGTAGTTCATGTCTAGAAAATGTCTGCAAATGGTGTGCAAAGACTTTTTTTTAAAGAGGTAATGAATGGCGTGAAAAATCTTCATTCCATATACTTAGTGTACTTAGGGTAAAAACGTAAAGTAACCATTGTTGTGGTACTATGTTGTTAAATATATTTTGTGCGTTGGAATCGTTCGTTTTATTGTTACTATGTTAGGTTATTTTCGTGTGTAATCGTTAGTCAGTTTTTTTTTTTTTTTTTTTTTTTTTTAAGATTTTCGTTTTGTTCGTATAACTTTGTTATTTTTTTTCTAGGAATAGCCTGTGTTTTCATACAGCAGTATTTCAACAAATAACTTTCTATTAAGAATTGGTAGGCATAAATATTGGACCGAATACAATTTAAAGGATTTCATTTAAGGACTTGTTATAAAACAAAAGATCTCGAAAAGATAAGCTACCAGAAGAAATGCGATCTAACGATGTACACTGATCAGGGTCTGCTCTCAAATGTAACGTATTGTTTTTGCTCCAAGAATGGAGTGCTTCTGAATCTGGATTGACTGTAATTACGACTGAGGCTGCTTTATATTTATGGATATAATCTGAATTCAACATTAAGTAGCGGTTTATATTATTGTTTGGTCGAACAAGGGAGCTGAGAGATTTTGAAAGTGTTCGAATAACAGAAGTAAAAGGTAATATTAAATACTGGTCTACATTGATCCCGGCCCCGGCTGCTTTGTGATTAGATCGATCGCTCCGATTTCGGGAGGTCGTGGGTTCGATCCCCGACCGCGACTTACCAATCGTAAAAGCCGGTACTGGTATAGCCCCATTCCAGCTGGCTTGCGGTAGGTCGGTGGTTCTACCCGGGTACCTCTGTGTACTTGGGGTCTTCCTCCACCTGTAATTAGCTGGACGTCGCTATATGATTGAAATACTATCGAGCGACGGTAAACCACAATACAACAACAACAACAACTAGTTTAGCTACCTTGGAGGTAGTTCCATGACTGGTTGATCCAACGTCAGGATAATGTGACTGGATGTGTTATCATGCCTCATGTCTGCGGAGTGATACTGTATTATAGCAGCACCCTATCTGTCTCAAGTAGACATGGTCTAGCCATGACTGAAATACTGTTGGTGGGACTTTAAACCCTATAAACAAACAAAAAAAAAAAAAAAAAAAAGGAAAAAAAGAAGGAAAAAATAAACAGATCTGTCACTTGGGACACTTGCAAGCGGGCCAGGTTTATGTTGTTATCTTCAAAATAGTATCTTTGAATGGAGAAGCCATCATTGTAAAACGTTTTGAACAGAATGTTGGTTTCAGTCTGATTTTCCTTTTTAAATGTCTTAAGAAGATACAATTATTTTGTTCCAGAAGTAAATCATATATAAATCTTTAATCATTTGTAAACTAGACATCAAGTTTTTCTGCCACAAATGTCTTTAGTATGCCCGTGATACTTAAGATAATGACATTATAATATTGCACTGTATGTACACTCATTTCAATTAGCATAAATTGAACTAATAGCAGTATATTTTGTATTTTCCTGAATGTTTGTTAGGACATTAACTAAAACAGACGTCATTTTATATCTCCTGGTATTAAATTTGTTTCTACCGTGCCTATGAAAATTGATTAACCAGCCAATGTTTTGATGATGAAGTATTCTGAGAATGCTGTTCTGAATGATAACTATAAAATTGTATGCTTAAAGTTCTTTTCATTATATGATTTAACATACACTTTATCTTGTTTCCCTATAAAATTGGAAAGATATTAATCAATAAACGGAACAAAATGGGCACACATTAGATAAACTTCAAATAAATCTTCATTATGCATTTCCTAGTTAGTCCAGCAGGGTCCTCGAACTAGCGTTTTACTTCCTTGAAATGTCTTTCCTGCTTTAATTTCTCATCAACTGTCTATTTTCATTTATTTTTCTCTCTTTATACTGATGTTGACTTGGAGGTGAATCTCAAGTGAAGGGTGGAAAGAAAACATTAACTGTCTGCAATCAATGTAAGTTTTATACAATAATGCTTCCGACTCCCAGGCAAACATATGTTTTGGATTTCTTTGTACTTAATCTATTTTTAAATGTTAACCAAATTTTGTCTAGGAGAAATGAATGCTTTCATGTTAATACATTATTGATAAAATTAGTATGCAATAAAAAACCAAAGCTTGATATATGTATATTTAGACCATCCTTGCTGTAAGTTTGCTGGGTTGGCGTGTGTGCGTATGCTAGCGTGTCAAATCAATGTATGCTTTTATAAAACGCACTGTATATCTTCATTAAGACACAAACACTAATATATAACACGTAACGTATTACTGTTAATTAGAAGTTGTATATTGTTTCATTATTGTGCGAACAGATCATAATGAAATTGTCAATATCAATACATTGACTTATTTTCTTAACTATTTCTACACTATCTCAAGGTCCAATTTGTCATGGATAAAAATATTTGCTTTTCTTTAATTCTTAATTTTTTAATTCTAATTTTACGAAATGTAAAAGCGAACATTTTCGGAACTGGTAATTTGGATTTAAAACAGATTCAGTTTTTCGTTAAGATTTATAGGGAAATAGCTTGTAGTTCTCCGAGTATTATCGTGAAAGTGGCTTGAAACAGAAGATACTGTTCTCTTTCACCGTCTTTATCTGTTCCCGCTAAGAACACTGAATCTGATTTCAATTCTTTGAGATAATCTCCGCTAGCTAATCATTGTTCAGATGACACCAGGGGACAATGACAAAGCATAATTGTAACAGTCTTAACGCAATGAATAATTGCCTGTTCAAATCGCTTGTTGCATTCCGTAAACCGAAACGCGTCGTGTGTTTTTCATCCCTTTTCACATGCTCCATCGATTATGCTATTAAGCGGCCATATTTGTTGGAATTCAGAATCGTATCGAAATTAATTTTCTGAGCAAACATAGCTAATTAATCAGCCGCTGTTTTTCTTTTCACTATTGACCATGTCATGGTGATAGTTGTATAAACAACTATGAGATTCGAAACCTTATTAAGAACTTAATTATACTAATGAGAAAGGAACTTTTAACATCAATGATAGTGCTAAAATTACAATTGTACTCTTAGTCCACCATGTTCGATAAACAAAGACAACCTGAGTGCTTAATTATCACTGAGTAATGTTTTGTTTTTATGTCTGTGCACTTGGTCATCCCTGTTTTTTGTTGTTGTTGTTTTTCTTTTTTTTCTTTTTATTTACCAGTAAATTGTTTTAAACAAAATGACGAATCTGTAATATGATCATCTTTTTAATGATCGGTGTTTTTCTATAGCTGGCCTCTCCCTCTCTCTTTCTGTAGTTTTCTTGGTTATTAGGTTTAACGCTCCGTCGACGGTATATCAGTCAATTGAAGACTGACTCTATTTGAGACAGACATCTTGCTGCAAGGTAATATGTATTCTGATTCTTACCAATGCGTCCCGGGTTCGATTTCTGGTCGCCCGTCCAGACACGTGGGTTTTCTCCGGACTATTTGGTTTCCTCGCACAATAATGACCATATACGCCGCCACCAGAGCCATCGAGAATGATAAATATAAGTTGCGATAATTTAATCCGTAATCGATGTACAATAAATAAAGATTAAACAACTCCTATAATTCAAATAAGATGCACCTGTATAAAACGTCCACTGCAGATGTTAAAGATCGGTTCATAATTCGTTAATAATATATGAACTCTGCAACACAGATATCCGAAGGAAATTGAATGCAACTAAGTTTGGAAAAAAATCTTATCTGTGATCTAATAATCATTATTATTACCTTTTCTTGAATGTCTACATACACTCTTTTTAAGAAACCAGAACAAAATCGAAATAAAGTTCAGCTTTACAACTTTATTTGAATCTGTCAAAAAGACAAAATTACACTTTCAGGTGCCAAAAACTCTTTTTAGACGGCGTAACTGTCTAACCTCAATTTTGATCTACTTAGGAGTGATGATGCAAGACAGCGCCGAAGTGTAATTTAACGGTTTTCATTGGTAGATATTCCTATACTCAAAGTGATAAATTTACGCACCATTGTTTGCTGAGATGACAACTTGCTGAAACTCACGAAATTTTGATAAAGTATTCTGACTAGATTATCGTTTCTTTGATAAATATAGTTATTCTATAAAATCACTTCTCAATGATGCACAGTGAGACTTGTTTCAGACCGAACATCATAGTCGGCTTCTCCGTCTGACTAAAAGACGGCGTGCTTTATTACCATGATGTTTACTCCACCGATTGAAGATTAAGCCGTTCTACATATTCCATTACCTAATTCCTTATCAATGCCGCATGATTTTTAAAAAGTATACCTTGTTATCCCTTATATTTCATATATAATTACCTTTATTATTCATATCAACATATGTATCGTCTCTGGTATTTCGTTGTATGAATAAAAATACCACCGCGGTATGACCTAACTATAAAACTATTTTCAAACTGATAGGTTTGGTTGATGGCTGATAACCTGATAATACCGAGAGAGAAAAATTGTTTGTATGGAACACACAAGACATTGACGTATTCATTAAAATAGGTCTCCTATAGTCATATCGTAAAATCAACTCTGCGATATTGATACTTGTTTGGTTTGCCTTCCTATTAATCGTATATTTGCATGCCAAACCTAATTATACGGCCACGTGTAGGCTTTAAAGTATGTGTGTTTCTGCTCGGACATGATTCTACGGTCAGATATGTCATTTTCTAAGAAAAATGCATTAAGATTTATAACAGCAAACGTTATGCTGTCGTAATGCTTTATTCTTCATTTATGTGAATTCTGTACGCAGTTATCAGATTACAGAATATATTTTTTTGTGTTTTTAAAGGCCTACGAAACAATAAATAGTTTTGCGTCAACAAGATGACACGTAAAAGCGAACGACCTTGAAAAAAAAAGGTTATTATATTTCATGTCTTAAACGCAAAAAAAAAAAAAAAAAAAAAAAAAAAAATCAAAATGTTCGTTCCCTGTAATCGACTGGTATTAGCATCAGCTAAGATCACAGCAGGGTATTTGTGTAATCCCTACCGTCTTACACGGTGTCAGGATAATATGACAGAGTATGATATAGCGTGATATAATTAAACCCGGATGTTGTCAAGAGCCAAGTAAGGCTGTACAACACATTGTTTATGTAGGTAAATGCTCAAAATGTATTTAGAAGTTAGAAAATGATCTATATTTTGTATACATAAACATTGCTTCTTTCTCTATCTGAATCTAAATTTCAATTGTTTTCGGTACGTTCTTTATCATACACGCACATGCAATCGTGTATTGTTTTAATGTACAGAAAACGTTTATTTTCATTTTACAGGTGACAAAGTACTGGAGTCTAAGTGACGAGTTGTGCGACGCGTGGGTTGCTTTTGACGTGTTGGCGTGCACGGCGTCAATCCTCAACCTAACAGCCATCAGTGTTGACAGGTAAATTCTTCTTCATTTGTTGGTACAAATTTTGATGGAAAAATACTTCGCCATTTCAAAAATACCCATATGACAATTTTGAATTGTATTTTGAGCATACATCCCCGTTATACGAAAATCATACAAAGCATTTAACATGACAAAATATGTTGCAGTATGTCATCCCAAATGCAAGGATATGTTAACTGCGTCATTTCCGGTAACTAATTGCAAGTGGTCAATTACTTGTGATTTTTTTTTTCTCATTAAGATTTCTGAGAGTATTCGCAAAGAATTTAATTTACAGATACAAAGGATCCTAACTCCACGGCTAGCTTGAAACATTTAACATATTTCTGTATAACTGTATGTCTATCTCACAATAGGAAATGCTATGCATTATTGTTCATACGTAAAAATAGACTTTAGATGAATTGGGTAAATTGTTGTTCATTTTAAACGAAACAGCAAAAGCACAACTCCAGCTGTTAATTTTCATTGAAATAATCTGTAAGTGGGACGTAACCTTTATGTGGATTAGAACGGTTTTGTTGTTACTGTACATTTAATGTCACTTTTTTTAAATTACCAAAATGGTTTAAAATATGTCAATGAAAGCTGTGTCTTTTGGATACTTATATAATTTAATATACTCTTTGACATTTTTGGAAATAATTAATAAACATGACGTGAAATATCCCTCTGTAATGCAAGGCATCTCTAATTAATTTAAAACAAATTGGGATTTCTGTCTATTACTTTTTCCACAAAATTGAATATAACTTAAACAAAATATGAATTGTTCTGGAGATGATCGCCTGAAGCTATCCATATAGGTAAACTATTTCGGATGAACTAGCAAATTTAGTGGGTTTTTTTCTGGATTTTTTTACTTAAAAATTTAATATAACTTAAACAATATATGATGTTCTGTAGATGATCGCCCTTAAGCTGTTCATTTAGGTAAATTACTTTAGATGAACCAGTAAAATTTAGTAAATTTGTAAATTTTCCAGATTGTTCTTTTTTCGACGTTCCCCAAACTAATCTACGCCAGTCCCGTGTTGGTAATTCTTTTCGATAAATACCACCTACATAAGTTACTCCTTCATCTAATCTCATCCAGGAAACAAAGAATTGCATCCATTCTTTACAAATGTCAGAATTGCTGCTCACTCTTGTAACATATATCGCTGTACAGTTTCGGCTAAAATACTAATGTCCCAAGGTGTAAAAAGAAAAAGAAAAACACCCACGCTAAGTCTTGGAAAAGGTCACAATGTCTGTTGGCAGTAGAGTATGGTGATTGATACTTGGTTTGGTTTAGAGATGTTAAGAATTTTTGAAATGAAGCTAAAAAGTTATAAACTGGCCTGCTTGATATAATCATTTCCGTAACAGCCATCGGCAATAATACTCATGACGTATATATTTCTTAATGGATATTATTAATGCAATTCGAGGGATGGGAGCGAAACTAGGCTAAGTGCGTATATGTAAATATGCACTTAGCCTAGTTTCACTTTCACCCTTGATATGTGAAACGTTGCTGTAATTTATACCCATAGATAATTTATATGTAAATAGCATGTATGATGGTCTAACAAGTTTTCGGGGTACTAACGAGATCGATCCATATTTGCATATCAAATATCATTAAAATTTTCATTTAATTAGAATAAAGGGGTGTAACAGTAAATTTTGTCACTTCCTGTACACATTTGCGATCTTAAATTCATCTCGATCAAAACAGAGCAGCGTTCATTCCAATGTAGGTCAACGGTGATGACATAAAAAATTACTAACAAGTTTTCGGGGTATTTTCAAATTAAGCTCAACATACTCTGTTAGTTAAATATGCATCAAAATTCCATTTCAGGGAATTAATGCTGTTATTATTTGATATTTATAGAGCCTTTATTTCGTCCGAGATGCTGATCTGATAAAAAAATTTCTGATTGGCATCCATGGTCGGACAAAAGTTGCAACTTTATCCGGGAAAACTGCTGACCCTACACCCACCCCGTTCGACGATCATTTTTTCATTTTAAACTTAATGACAGTTACCATTGATGACACATATGGATAAATGAAACATGTTTACACATATTCATCACAAAACATATACTTTACACACCTTAAAACGCTTCTTGCACAAGCTATTTTCCAATCACTTAAAATTTATAGCCAATATCCGCCATTTTTTATTCAAATTAAGCCATCATGTGACTTATTATCCAGGTAATTGATAACGTTTAGTTTGCTTTCTGCGCAAAATACTAAACATGTAAGGTGTATTAACTTAAATAAAAACTATAAATGGTTTTTTATTTGAAAATATGTAAATTTGAATAATTCAGACAAGTTTGATCTACAAAATGGATATTCAAAGACGAGTTCAAGATTTTAATGAATTGGACCTGCATCTAAAACATTGTCCTGAATTCACACAAGAAGTCACATGATGTCTTAGTTTGAATATTAGAGCATGGCTGACATTTGTTTCGATCGTATGGGACAGCAAAAACAACGTCATATCACGTTCTCACGCGCAAACGGTGTAAAGGTAAAATACCCCGAAAACTTGTTATACCCCGAAAACTGGTAGTCAACCATACGTGATATAAATTCATTACAAAATACAGGAGTATACATAAAGGATTAGAACTGGAAGCTAAAAGTTTATTATAGTCCTTATCCTGAAAATAAGAATTCAAGGAGAATGGAGTCTTTACGATAATTATAACACATGTTTCAAAATTTAGTATTATCTATTTTATGAAAGTAATATATTAAGTGAATTCAGAGATTTTAATATTATCACAAGTTTTAGAGACTTAGACATGTAATTATGACACAGGTATTGTTGAGATGGATCTGTTGGTGTCTTTAGGGTCAAAATGTTTAAGACTCTCCACAAGAGGATTTTAAATGTTAACTTCTCAAACTCCAATTCACCAACATTGTTTGCTCAGAAAACACACTTTTCAATGTACTGTACTGGTAATGTCTGTATAACGGGTTATAGCAATGGGAAAAGAATGTTTTGTATTATTCAAACATGCGTTTCTAATAAGAAGAGGACATTAAACATTAAAAATGTTTCAGATGCATACGTTTTATGTTAACTTCAAAATATTGAATTTGCATGCCCAGATACCAGTTTCATAATAAAATGTTTACGAGGGGAAACGGTTTCATAATAAAATGTTTAGAAAAAAAATCGTATTATTTTATATAATGTTTCTCATCGCATCGACGTCACGAAGATAGATTTAATGGAATGCAATCTCAAATTATATACTACACAAAATCTGCAAAAGATCACTTATTTGTCATTGTATATCAGATTTTAAAGATAAATCTTTTTTTGAATACTGACCGGACGCAACGCGACGCAATGGTTCAAGACTACAGGCTCACAAAAGGGCCCCCAACAAAACATTGCTTTGGGATATAATGTAAGTAATTACTCAAAATGGTTATCATCAAAGGCAAATATATCAAATACAAAAGTAAATAGGTTTTACTAAGTGGTTCATAGCAAATTTTGAATAGGTAAAAAAACTTACCAAATGTTAGCTAAGTATCAGTAGAAAAATAAAAGTACAGTAAATCGCCTCGATTTAGACAGCCAGGTAATTAAGGAGGGTCATAATTCTATGAGAAATGTTGCTAATGGAGCAAAAGCAATTTCTGTAAGCATATAGTATAAAGGCTGGAAAAAACACACGCTTGAAACATTCTTAAATGTAAGGGCAGTAACTCCGACAAAATGCTTAAGTGTGTGTGTGGGGGGGGGGGGGGGTCGTATTTTGGAATTTTGGAATGACGGCATGATTAATTAACCGTCCATTAAATCATTGGTGTATGATAAAAAGAGTTGAAATGAACGCACATACTATAAATACCCGTGTATCTTAATATATAGGGTTTATTCTTGTTTCATGCTATTACACGGCTTATTTTTATGCATAAAGATAACATCGTTAAATACTTGGTCGTATACATAATGCTTGTTTAAACTTCTTTCAGAATATAATACTCTACTCTATTCTACTTGATGTACCGATTATAAAAAAGGAATTTAATAATTTGTATTTAGGAGGTATAAATGGTATCCATTTGACTTACCAAGCTTTTGATATACTTACAGTTTAATGCATGTATATAGAAATAAATCTTTTTAATACACCCCCCCCCCCCCCCAAAAAAAAAAAAAAAAAAAAAAAAAAAAAAAAGATCTGATACTACCTATATATTTAGATAAAGAATATTTTTTCGAATCCTTTTATCAGAACATTATTACATCAATCAGTTGCTGGATGGATTATCAGCTGATTATTTTTTCAATATACGTTTCCATAACATAGTACAGCCTGTAAATTATTAAACACTGCAAAAAATGGCTTCATACTGTCAACATTAAAATGTGGAGTATTAGTTATCTTCAAAGTTGCAAACTTTATCTGGCAATAAAGACAGTGACCTTTAAAATCTTCATTAAAACGTCCTAAGGGAGTACATAAAATGATACGAGGTTCTTTGAAGTTGTATAAGATGTCTTGCTTGGCTAAAATCTGATAAATTATCATGAACTCTGGTTTTTTTTACCGAATGTTATTTCCATCAAGGCTGACAGTTATTCTTGCAGTAGGAAGATCTTCAGAAAAAGTTATGACCATCCTTTCACTCTTCAAGGAATGCAGAATATCCTATAATCTTAATGTTTTTCCCCTTGCTGAAAGCCTTTTAAAATCAGGAATCGTTCCAGTCGGATGGATTTGTTCGAGAGAGTAGTATACAACCCGCATACAGTTAGCGTATTAATAATATTTGTAAATTATTAAGTAAAATTTAAAACATGATATTTTTTAATGAAATTAGTTTCGAACTAACGCATAAGCACGTTTTTGTATATTGTGTCTGTAAAGTAGCGAAAATTATATTGATAAGCAGTTTCCTTCGAAAAACAAAATAAAACAAAAATTCAAACGTCATGATTCATGGTATATTTTAAGAAGCGGTAACATGAAGTTCTTTCGGTGGCCCATCTAAACGCTGTGTGTTACAATAATATAAGAAATTGTTCAAGTGCTTATCATGATTATGAGATAAACTCTGTTGTTATGCTCAAAAGGAAGCTTAAAAGAATCCGCATTTAAAGGACACTTACGTAATCAATATGCTCAAAATGATTTGTGATACAGCTCAACAGCTTACTTTGTTTATCTTATCAGACTGATTATTTCGACTACAACCATTTATTTCAATTACCTGTATTCATAATTTATTGTCAGGAAGACTATTTCCAGCCGCAAGCGTAGCTTTTTGTGTCACCTGCTGTAAGCAGAGGGCCACATAGGGATCACTTTTCCGTCTTCTGTCTGTCTATCTTTTATCCGTCACACTTTTTTTTCCGTCACACTTCTTTATTCTGCAATAACTCCTGCTCTAATCATGCTATTGAAATGGATTTTCATTGATGGACAGAGCTTGACATGAGGAATCGTCTTGCACAATGTCCATAAATCTGCCATCAATGATT